>CM034307.1:10949974-11515276 GCA_019925795.1 Dendrobium chrysotoxum
AGTGTGTTCATTTTTAAATTTTCTTTAAGTATTTTATTTTTCCACATTTAAATTTCTTGAACAATATATTATAAAAAATCTAGGTTGAAAGCATTGTGATTGTTTTTGTTTACTTTTTATAAGGAAGAATAATTAGAAAAGAAAATAATCTAAAAATTTTCATATTTATGTTTTCTACAAAATCAAAAGTAAAAAAAAAATTACACTTGAAATTTTTTTATCTTTAGCTTCAGCATTGTTAGATCAAGTTTAAGGTTGATATTAAGTTTTTCTTTAAAGGGAGTGATTTTGGAAAAATAAAAAATTAAAACACCAATTTCACCCCTCTCTTGGTGTGTTTTGGGGCAATTCAACTAGATTTAACAACCTCATTTGAACTTTCAAAATATGGTGTCTTGTTTATCTTCTTCTAAAGATCCTACTTTCTCATTTGTTCATTTTTCTTTCAAAGGCATGCTAGTTGTTTTGATTTTGCATGAACAAGTGGTCAAACTTGCTTCTCCCTTTCAATATACCTTAGTGGTAAAATTTTCTTTATGAAGGCCAATTTTGGATTTGATTCCTGTGTTTTTTGGTAATTTGAAACTTTCTTGTTTACTCTTTGTTGGATTGTTGGATGCACATCATGTAGCTATTTTGTTATCAATCAATTTTGATTACAGTAGGCTGCTTCCCTCGTGATCTTATTACATAAATAACTGTCAAAAGCATTTGCTTAAATGGACTCCATTTTTTCAATATCAAAGAATGCCAATTATTCAGATTTGTATTTATTTAGGTTTGAATTTATTTAATGCTCATGTGTTACATTCCTTGTGTTCCATTTTTGGTGGGCCATTGCAAATAGATCAAGCTACGAATTCTATATCAAGGCCTTCGGTAGTTCATATTTTTATTGAAATGGATTCACCAAGAATCATTCTAAGGAAATGTGTTTATGATCTAAATCTTTCGGGTATATACAAAATGTTGAATTTGAAAATATTCTATTTTTTATTCCATTATAAAATTCATCGACATTAAGTTAATGATTGTTTTGTTTTGCATCCTTTACTTAGAAAAAAGCTAATCCTCTCTGTAAAGAGGATGGTGGTTTGAAGTCTATAGAGCCTGCTTTTAATGGTATTAATACATCCAAATTTAACATTGATTTTCTGGTTTCATCTTCTAATGACAACCTAAAACTTGTTGATGATTTGAACATTAATCTTCAATCTATTTTGATTGTTAATAATGGGATGGATAAAATAATTTTGCATGGAGATATGCATAATCTTGAAAAGCTTGATGATCTTAATGATGTTTTAGAGGAGCCTGTTCTTATATATTCTATTATTCCTGGTATGGATAATTATCCTAAAGTAAATCAGCAGAATTCATCTAGTTCTCCTTATTGAAAGTCATTATTAATGGTTAGAGAAGGAAATTTAAACAAGGATCAAGAGGAGCCCCAAGCTTTATATGCTCCAAACAAAAAAAAAATTCAAAGTTATTAGTTCAGGTAATGATTTGAATTTGATTGGTAATGCTTTGGATGCTTCTTTCCCCATGCATAATGATGCTTATAAGGAGGGGGAATTTGTACCTATATCTACTAATGTTTCAATTATTGTGGAATTTGAAGATTGTTATTTCTTTGTCTTCTCTAGTTAGTAATGATATTAATGTTGTGGATGATGGTGGTTTTAGTAAAAAAGGTAAAAAGAAAATAAAAATATTAGAAACAATCCTTTACCCACTCCTCATTTTATTAGGGCTCAAACTGCTTTGAATGTTATTAATGGTTAATTCTCTTATTTAGAATGTGAGGGATGTGGGAGGTTCTATTTCTAGAGATAATGTAAGGAATCTTTGTAGGGTGCATAACATTACTATATTAGTTTTGCTTGAACCATTAATTTCTTCTTCTAAGTTATTTTCTATGGGTAAGCTTCTTGGTTTTAATATATGTTTTGTTAATTGTTCCAATAAAATTTGGATTTTTTGGAATTGACCTATGATGGGGGTTGTGGAGTGCACTTTTGAATTATTAAAATGTTAAAGGCTCTATCTTCCCTAAACAATGCTTAGGTTTTTTTTGATATTTAAAAAATAATAAAACCAACTTAATATACGCAAGTATATGTGCTGAATCAAGCAATAAAGTGATAGAGTAGAATGTCAAATCCACAAGGAAGTATGATTTCTAGCAATCAACTGCTACCATTTACTCTAATTATTAAATCATCCTACTAAAATAAAAATGTTGGTTGTGGAGATTTAATCACTGAATAAAAATAGTAAAGATAATGGATATAATATTTAAATAAAGGGTTTATGATTTATGAATATAAATTGCATATCTTTCCTAATAAAACTCTTATTTGTAAATATAGTTCAGAGCAAATGCATCGCTAGATCTCTATCAAGCTTGTAAGGCTGAAAGGATATCTGTTGACCTCCTATAGTTATATCATCTCCTTAAGAACCTAGCATATTTTATATCTTATGTCTAGGTATGCAAACATACTAATTCAATATTCTTAGTTATTCTTCAATTCCTCCATCGAGGCTATACATCACACTAGATTTTAACTTCACATATGTCCACTATGTGTATTAGGTAAAGGGTGGGAAAATATTAAAAGCATCATTTAACTTTACAACAAAAGAATCATTATTAGTACTTAATATGTTCTCTACATCATCAATCCAAAATTGAGAATTAGCTAGACATGAAAGAAAAGATAAACAAACAGATTTTCATTAAAATTATGGAAGAACAAAAATACAAGATTGTTATATCACTAGGAAGGATCAATATATCTCCTCTACACTCCTTCTTCCTTAATGAATAGAGTTGCTCAAACAAACACTGACTAAACACTTTAATGATTATATCTAGCACTTCTCTAGTCACCCTTAGGATTGACTCTAAGAGAGATGCAAAGAAGTACTCTAAAAAGTACTAAAATTAGATAAGTGACTAAACTCTCTTATAAACATAACATCACTACTTTTTATACGATAACACAGAAACTGTAGGCGGCACTGCGGGGCTTAAAAGAATGGCACAAGGTTCCTTTGAAATGAATTAACTGACCAGCACTGGAACTTCTGCACCACCACGTTTCTTGCTTATGTGCAACAGTTACTTAGTGAAGAGTCATGTCACTTCGCTGGCAAATCGTGTCCCTTGGAAGTTATAATTTTTATGCTGTGGAGCTAATGAATTTCAATTACTACGTCATTTAATTGCATATTTGGTGCCAAGGCATGATAAGTTGTTCTATCACAGTGCTTAAAGTCAGAGAATACAGTGCTGCAAAGCTGACCATTTTAACATTGTGGTGCTTGAAGATAGTGAACACAATGCTTCCATGTCCAAGTGTGGCACCTCAGTGGTGTGGAACATGGCACTATGACGTGGAATTATCAGGCTCTACGACGTATTCTACTTTAGATTTTTGGCCATTTTTTGAGTTTTTATTTTACACAAATAATTAAAAGAACACATTTATACTGATAAAAACATATATAAAATATAATGTAATTTACACTTACCACCCTAGGAGGGTGGACATTATTAAAGATTTTCCTCAGGTTGTTCATACACAAATTGGCTTTCTTCAATTTAATTGTTATGGGTCTTTTATTTATGCTTCTTATTCTTATTTGGGCAGTGAGAGTCTTAGAATCAATATTATGTTTTCTCAGCTATTGTCAATGCTCCTTGGTTGGTTGGTGGTGACTTCAATACTATTTCAAATTCAACTGAAAGGATTGGGGGTAAACCCCCGAGTTCTCAAGCTATGAAATTTTTTAATAATATTATAATGGATTATAATTTTCATGATAATAGCTTTACTTGGCATACTTTTACTTAGAATAGCGCCACTATATGGAAAAGACATGATCAAATTCTCTTTAATAATTTTTTGATTTTTGATTATCCTCCTACTCATGTTGAGCACTTGAGCAAAACTCTTTATGACCATTCTCCTCTCCTTCTTAGTATCAATATTCAAAAGGCCTCTGTTCATGCATCCTTTATATTTCAAAACTTGTGGGTTTTAGATGAGTCATTTTATAATATTATTGATAAGAATTAGCAATCTCCTTTGATCCCTAATGATAATATCAATGGTATGATGAGATTTTGGTTTAAACTGAAAAGGCTGAAGAAAAAATTGAATTGGTGGAATAAACGTGTTTTAAAAAAAAAATTTCTAACATTGTGGAGGCAGAATGAAATGTTTCAACTTTAGGTAATAATTATCTTAATGACCCATCTATTGATCAGTTTCCTCTTCTTAATATTGCCAAAGTTATGTTGTACCAACTTCAAGATAAGGAAGAAGCTTTTGGAGACAAAAAGAATCTTCTAAATTTCATTTAGAAGGGGAAAAACATACTAATTTTTTTCATGGTATTGCAAATTAAAAAAGGGCTACCAATCATATTCATAAAATTACTAATCCTAATGGGATTTCTTATGATTATAATGATTTGATTGCTATTTGTGGAGTGGATTATTTTAATAATGTGTTTAATAAGAGCTTTAATCTAGATCCTATTAATAATCCTTCAATTATTCCTTCTTTAATTAATGAGGAAGATAACCATATGCACACTCAAGTCCCATCTAAAAATGAGATTTGGAATAACATTAAAGGGATGAATTCTGATTTTGTGGTTGGCCCTGATGGTTTCACTACCAAGTTTTTTTTTTCAAAAAACATGGAATATCATTAAGGTTGATTTTGTGGCTATTGTTAGATATTTTCCTAATGGTACCCCTAATCCTAAGTTTTTCTCTACTTTTGCTATTGATCTAATTCCTAAGAAGAAGATATTAACTATTGAGATAATTTTAGGCCCATAAGTCTTTGTTCTTTCCTAAACAAATTAATCTCTAAAATTATTATTGTTAGGTAGGCCATCTTACTTCATAAAATTATCTCTCTTTGTCAAACTAGTTTTGTTAAGTTTGGAGAGCCATATTTGATAATGTTCTTCTTGCTCAAGACATTATTCATGATACTAATGCTCAAGTTGGGGGGGCGGGGGGGGGGGGGGGGGGGGGGGGAACTATTTTAAAACTTGACATTACCAAATCTTGACCATAATGTTCAACCATTGAATTATTCAACCAGTAAATTCTATTCAATCACTATGTTTAGCCATGATGTTTAATCATTTAAACTTTTGAGCAATCATCTTCAATGATTTTCAATCATGTTAATTCTATGATCATTAATCTCTAATGGTTCAATCATTAAATCATGGAAATTTTTTAAAGACTGTTTTCCATGATTTAATGATTGTTAATTGTTCAATCATTAAACTTTCAATCAACACTTTAATCATCACTTAAATTTAATCATTAAACTAAAGCTCAATAAATCTTTTAATCACCTTCAATAAAGCTCAATATAATACTTAATAATCTTTAATCATTCAATCAAACATAATTCCTTCAATCAAATCTAATCACCCAATCATATTCAAGTTTAAAATCTTGATTTCAAAATTTATTTCAAACCTAAACCCTTTAACCTTTTGATTTTTCCCTTTTCTAGGGGTTTTTCATTTGGATCAGAACTCTAGGTAAAGTCTTTATAATAGTATTTAGTCATTCACATGTTAATTAAAAATGTTCTAAGAGTCTCCCTAGTCATTTTGGAAGCCTCCATTCCCTTCCAAATCCTAAAACCAAAGCCCATACTATGGTTCAAAAACCATTAAACATATTTAGTATTAATGCCACTAAAGATGGCATATTAGCATAAACACCTTGGAAACCTTTGAAAGTCATGAAAACATTTTAATAATCATCAATTCAATGAATTTAACCCATTTGGGTTCACGGTTTACCATGGTTGCCCTAGGTTGATAAATTTGAGCAAAAGAACCCTTAAAACCTAAAATAACTTCATATTTATAAAGCATTTTGTAAACATTAATCCAATCCATAGGTTTGACCCCTAGGTATCTTACAATCATCCTTGTTCATATTAAAACCTAAATGGATCCTTTGATGGGCTTGATTGACCATGATTGGCCACTTAGACAATAAATGACCCATTTAACCTAGGCCCTTTACTCATCCATATGAGCTCAATTAAACCATACCAAAGTCTCTTGATGGGGTGCGTGCAGGCGAGTGTTCATGGGAAATGTTCAATGCATGAATTTGCTTTAAGGTCTAGGCTAAAATATGTTATACTTAGGTTTTCCTTGATACATTTTACCCCAAAATATGCAAGTGTACTTGTCAATCAAGGAATAAAGTGATTGAGTGAGTGTTAATCCCATGAGGAAGTATTTTGTTATCTTGTAAGTAATCTAGTATTGCCTACTATAGCTACAAAGCTTATCCTATGAAACAAAGATAATTGTTAAGTTTCCATCACCATAGAAGATTACAAGAGAAAAGATAAGATACATGATAATAACATATTTTGGAATAATGAATGCAAATTACCAAAGTTTTCTTAAATAGACTCTCTATTGTTGATATAGATCAAAGCATATGCATCCTTAGATCTCTGTTGAGCTTATAGAGATGTAAAGTGTGGTTTATGGCCATCCTATAGTGATTGAAACTCCATAGAATGTTAAACATCCCATATCTAAACATATAAACATTCTATTCCAATACTCCTATTTATTCCAAAATTTCTCTAATGAGGCAATATGCTACACTAGTTTTTAACTACTCACATGGCCATTATATGCATTAAATTAAATTTGAGAGATATTGAAAATGTCCAGTTCTCATTCAAAGTTCTAGAGTCTATATTAAGTCTAACATTGGATTTACATTATTAGCCAAAAACTAAGGAATTAGACAGACATGATAAGTAAAAGAAGCAAACTAGATTTTATTGCTTACATAAAAAAATACAGGAGTAAAAGTTATTTCACAGGTCACCACGATAGTGCAAAATCACTCTCCTCACTCCTTTCTCCTCCAGATGTTTGATCGCTTTCTTGAGATGGGCTAACAATTCCTAAATGCAGCATCCCACTCTCCCCTAACCTCCCTTAGATTTTACTCTAAGTGGTGACCACAATTTAGAAAGATAAAAAATGACAGAATTATGACTAAACTAAAAGAACCCTCCACTAAAATGAATAGTATACTATTTATATTTATATAACAATGGATTCAGGGGCCTCAGAGCTTGACATGGTAGCACTACGGCATTATGGAATGAACTAGCACCTTGGTTCTACTGAGCTTGTTCTATGGTGATGTGCTAACTTGATGCATCTATTGGCTAAATTGGTTCATCATTTCGATGATTCAATGTGGCTCCATCTTTTATAAACTACTCCACCTTGATGCTAAAAATGTTGAGCGTTGTGGCTCTTAAAAGTTTAGTATAATGCTATAGCATTATAATGCTTGGTGCTTTGGCACTCAAATTCCTGAGACTCAAATATTATAGTTCTGATTTCTGATGCTACAGCATTTTGAAGCATTGTGGTGCTAACTTTAGCTCCACCAAGGTGTTGTGAATCTGGTTTTGATGATGACAAACATGTTTCTATTGTGTTTTGCTTGGCTAACCCGTTTCAGGCACAAAAGATCACAAGCAACTCAAGCCAACTCAAGATCGGGTTCAAGTGTGTCCAATGTACTATTTTCCTTTTTCTTGAGTCAATTATAATGTAACTGATCCCCTAGCTAAGTAACCCTGCATACACACACTCAGGGGGAGAGCTTGAGTGAATTAGAGTTTCTGTTCAAGTTTTGTTTAGATCATCCTGGACGATCATGTAAAAATAGAAACCCTAATTATGGTGACCAAGTTAACTGTGTCTGATTAAGCAGATCGTCCTGGACGATCATTTCATCGTACGGGACGATATGCTCAAATCAAAAATTCTCAGCCGCCAGATCAAGTTACGCAAGTTCTTATTTTTAGATATTTGGTCTGATCGTCCCGAATGATACGTGTATCGTCCTGGACGATTCGGTACAATCATGCCTAAATTAATCTGGTAATTAAGGAAAGCAATTATTATTTAATTGATACGATCACATCGTTCGGGACGATTACGAGATCGTCCGAGGTGATATGGATCGTTTAATGCATTTCAGCTATACGACCCGAACTATGTACAGGATGATTTGGGCACTTTTTGAACTAATCGTACAGGACGATATCCAGATCGTCCTGGACGATCAAGTCATTTTTTGATCATCCAACATAATTTTTTCTAGATGACCCGAACTATCTCCTGGACGATATTCCTCGATTTACACTAATCGTCCCGAACGATTGCAGGATCGTACGGGATGATATGAATAACTTTTTCTACTGATCGTCTAGAAGAGCCAGATCGTCTAGGCTGAAATAGCAGATTTTGAACTGATCGTACAGGATGATCTATTGATCGTCCTGGACGATCTTGGCCGACCAGTTCAGATTTAGGGCTGTTTTTGAGCCCTCATATAAAAGATCTTTTTCTCTATTTAGAAAAAATCTTTTGCCACTTTCCTATCCAGAGAAACCCTAGAGAGAGAGAGGATCTAGTGAGGGGGAGTTTATGAGGGATTCACAAAGGTTGCTCCGAGCACAGATCAGAGTCGTCTTCTCCGTTCTTTGTCTCTTATCTTTGTGGGTGTTCTTGGAAGGTTCGTCGCAAGAAGATCCGGGTTCTCTGCCTGCTTCAGGTGGAAGCAAAAGGAGTCCGGGTTCTCTGCCCGCTTAAGGAGGAAGCAAAAGGAGGTCAGGTTCTCTGCCTCACCGGGTGGTGGAAAGGAGGTTTTTGTACAGTCTTGTCCGCCTTGCTGTGGGAGCAAAATGAGAGTCACTTTTTGTTTAGTGCAATACCCGGAGGGGAGGCTCCGGGGAGTGGACGTAGTTCAAGTTGACCGAACCAATATAAAATCTGGTTTGCTTTTCTGATTCAATTTTGCACTTTACTTTTTTGATATTAACTGCTTGGGTGAATATCTGTGGTTGATCTTTTCGTTTTGGTTTACTTATTTCCGCTGCAAAGTATCAAAACAATTTTTCTGTTGCTCGTGAAATTTTTAAATAACCAATTCACCCCTCCTCTTGGTTAGCCTCGGGACTAGTTCACTAGGGCTTAACATCCCTATCGAACTTTCAAGTGGTATCAGAGCGGGATTCAAAATTTTAGTTTAAAAACTTTTGAATTTGATCCATGGCTAACTATAACAATCGTAATACTGCTGAAGGTTATTCTATTACAAGACCACCATTATTTGATAACATTCCTTTTAATTTTTGGAAAACACGCATGTCTACTTTTCTTCAATCAATCGATTATCGTATGTGGATGTTAGTTAAAGATGGTTATGAAGCACCACATAGACTTGTTAACGGTATTAAAACTGAACTCCCATTTGCATATTAGACTTTTGATGATCGTGATTTAGCATAGTTAAATGCAAAATGTTTGAATTGTTTCTTTTGTGCTTTAAAATCTGAAGACTATATACGTGTTTCTACTTGTACAACGGGTAAAGAAATCTGGGATAGATTGTGTAAAATATATGAAGGTACAACTGAAGTCAAACCGTCTAGGTTAAACATCTTGTTACATGATTACAAACTTTTTTGCATTAAACCTAGTGAGACAATTTCAAAAATGTACATAAGGTTCACTCAAATTGTTACCTCTTTGTATGCTCTAGGAAGAGAACTAACTAATTACGAAAGAGTGAACAAAATTCTTAGATGTTTTCCTTCTTCATACGATGCTAAGATTACTGCGATCACAGAATCTAAAGATTTAAATACTTACTCTATTGACAGCTTACTTGGATCACTCATTGCTTACGAGCAAGGGGTGAACCAAAGATAACTTGATGCAGGTGAATGAAAGAAGGAGAAGATAGTGGCGCTAAAGGCCAATGATTCAGATACTAGCTCTTTCGGTCTGATAGCGATGAAGTTGCCTTCATCACAAGGCAATTCAAGAGCTTTCTAAGGAAGAAGAATAAGAATTTTCAAAAGTGGAACAAAGGTAAGACCAGTAGAAACTTTAAAGGTTCATCTGAATCTGTTTGTTTTGAATGTAGGAAGCCTGGACACATAAAAGTGGATTGTCCTACACTCAAGGCTCACCCAAGCAAGGAGAAGGGTGAGGAGAAACCAAAGTTTAGAAAGGACAAGAAGCTGATACAAAAGGCATTTTAGGCCGATTCTGCATCCGACTCCTCAGAAACTAAAGCTGAAAAGGAGGTTACAAACCTATGTTTGATAGCCGGTGAGCACCTTGGTCAGTTCGACCAAGAAGAGGTATGTGAGCTTACATATGATCAATTATTTAAAGTTTCTGAAAAAATTCATACATCGTATAGGAAGCTTAAGAAAACTCATGCTAATTTGAAATTAGATTATTTGACTTTACAAAAAGAGCATGATGTTTTAATTAAAGATCATTCCACTATTGATTCCAATCACATGTCTTTACTTGATGAGTTTGATGAATTGAATAAAAAATATTCTGATTTAGTTACTGTGCATGATTCATTGAAAACCACTCATGTTGATTTAGAGAGAGCTTTTAAAGAATTAGATTCCATGGCATGTGAAGTAGAAAGTAGCAATGGTGCTTTAAAATTTGAAATTACAAGTTTAAATAAAGAGAATGAGTTTTTGAAAGTGAAAATCAGTGCTTTTGAGAAAAACCAAACACCGCCTACTTTTGAACAGTTTTATGCACCGCCACCTTTTGATAATCTGGTGTTAAATCATCAAAGCATGTTTTGTATAAACCTAGGAAGAGGCACTATCATTCACATAGATTAGTTAACCCTTTTCCTGGTGTTAGATGTTATTCATGTGGCATGTTAGGACACATTTCCCACACCTGCACTGTTCACCATAGTACACATTGGGTGTGGAGGCCCAAACGGCCTGTTTCACAGTACAGCACGCATGCATTGCATTCTTTTTTTCATAAGAAGGAACCTAAACCTGTTTGGGTTCCTAAGACAGACATTTGATGATTTTGTAGGTGTGCTCTCACAAATGGCCTCGAGAGAGCATGTGGTACCTGGACAGTGGATGTTCAAGACACATGACCGGAGATCCGAAGCAGTTCATTTTGCTGGAGACCAGAGCTGGAGGCAAGGTTACTCTTGGAGACAACACCACCAGGAAGGTGGTAGGAAAAGGTATAATTAGTGATTCAAACAATTTTATGATTGACAATGTGTTGCTTGTAGATGGATTGAAGCACAACTTACTGAGCATCAGTCAACTCTGTGACAAAGGATACAATGTCAAGTTCCTTCCCGCTTGCTGCATAATAAGCTTAATTAACAAAATTATTTTGCAAGGATAAGGGATCAACAACATCTATATGCTCGATGTAAGTTTCTTTAAAGCTGATGTTTCAATTTGCTTAAAAACTGCTGCTGATGAGTCTTGGTTGTGGCATAGGAGATTGTGTCATGCCAGTATGAAAACCCTTAGGAGAGTCACCCAAAAGGACTTAGTTAGAGGTGTGCCCAAGCTTAAGTTCACTAAGGACCACCTGTGTGATGCCTGTTAGTTAGGGAAGCAAGTCCACTCCGACATTAGCACCTCTAGACCTTTAGAAGTCCTTCACATGGATTTGTTTGGACCCATTAGCACTGCTAGCTTAGCGGGGAGAGTCTATGGTTTTGTGATTGTAGATGATTATTCGAGGTTCACTTGGGTTAAATTTTTGTTACATAAATTTGAGTCATTTGATGAGTTTAAAGCTTTCTCTATTTGGATTCAGAAGAAGTTAGGATGTGAGATTATTTCCATCCATAGTGATCACGGAGGGGAGTTTGAAAATAAAAGATTTGAAATTTTCTGTGAGGAGAAAGGGATTAGTCACAACTTTTCAGCTCCTAGGACCCCTTAGCAGAATGGGGTAGCTGAAAGGAAGAATAGGACCTTAGTGGAAGCCGCTAGAGCCATGCTTGCTGAGTATTCACATCCTAAATACTTTTGAGCTGAAGCAGTGAACACTGCCTGTTACGTGCTGAATAGGGTGAATGTGAGAGTCAATCTGAATAAGACACCTTATGAGATCATTAAGGGTAGAACTCCAAACCTGTCCCACCTCCATGTCTTTGGTTGTAAGGTTTTCATTCACAATAATGGGAAATCACCCTTAGGAAAATTTGACCCCAAATCTTATGAAGGAGTGTTCTTAGGATATTCAAGTGTGGGGAAATCTTTTAGGGTATTCAATAAGAGGACTTTGGTGGTGGAAGAGATAACCCATGTAGTGTTCAATAAATCTGATCCTAAGGAGTCTAGATATGAAGTAGAAGATGAAGAGATTGTTGAGGTTTGGGTTGGAAATATAAACTTGGAGGAAAGGGTAGAACCTCAACCCACTCTGCCTAGAGATTGGAAATTTTCTTCAAGTCATCCTAAAGAACTGATCTTAGGAGACCTTTCTGAAGGTGTTAAGACTAGGCATGGACTTAGGAAGGAAGTAAACCATTCTGCCTTTATATCAATGACTGAACCCACCAACATCAATCAAACCCTTTCGAATGTGTTTTGGATTGTAGCAATGCAAGAAGAATTGAATCCGTTTGTAAGAAATGATGTTTGGGAGTTAGTAGAAAGACCTAAAAATCAAAGTATTATGGGAACCAAGTGGATCTTTAAGAATAAGATGAATGATTCTTGTGTGGTGGTTAGAAATAAGGAGAGATTGGTGGCTAAGGGGTATAATCAAATTGAAGGGATGTATTTTGAGGAGACCTTTGCCCCTGTAGCCAGATTGGAAGCCATTAGGGTGCTATTAGCCTTTGCCTGTTATCAAGGATTTAAGTTATTTCAAGTGGATGTCAAGAGTACCTTTTTGAATGGGGTAATAAAAGAAGATGTCTTTGTAGAGAAACCCCCGGGTTTTGAGAGTTCACAATATCCGAATCATATTTTTAAATTAAAAAATGCCTTGTATGGATTAAAACAGGCACCCAAAGCGTGGTACGAGAGGCTTAGCACATTCCTGTTAGAAAGAGAGTTTGTTAAGGGGAGCGTAGACACCACCCTTTTCCTTAGGAAAGTAGGAGACGATCTACTCATTGTCCAAATTTATGTTGATGATATACTTTTTGGATTGACTGATACAAATTTGTGTGATGATTTCTCTAAGACAATGAGTAAGGAGTTTGAAATGAGTATGATGGGAGAATTGTCCTATTTTTTGGGTTTTAGCATAAGACAATTGGATGATGGAACCTTCTTGAATCAATCAAAATATATTAAGGACATCTTGAAGAAATATGAAATGGACAAAGCCAAGCCAATCAATACGCCCATGAGTTCTAGTGTTCAGTTGGACAAGGACCCAAATGGCAAATCTATTGATCAAAAGAAGTTTAGGGGAATAATAGGATCACTACTTTACCTGACTGCTAGCCGACCTGATATCATGTTTAGTGTTTGTCTTTGTGCTAGGTTTCAAGCCGATCCTAAAGAGTCCCACCTGACTACTGTTAAGAGAATTCTTAGATATCTTTTAGGGACCCCAAACCTAGGAATTTGGTACCCTAGGCACAACACTTCTTTTGAGATTATTAGATATTCTGATTCTAATTTTACTGGGTGTAGAGTTGATAGAAAGAGCACTTCAGGAACTTGTCAATTTATAGGACACTCGTTAGTCTCCTGGTCCAGTAGAAAGCAGAACTCAGTTGCACTTTCCACTGCTAAAGCTGAGTACATTGCCTTAGGGAGTTGTGTAGCCCAAGTCCTTTGGTTGAAACAACAAGTTTTAGATTTAGGATTACCTGTTGGCACAATTTCTATTCTGTGTGATAATACTAGTGTCATCTGCATTTCTAAGAATCCTATCCAATATTCTAGAACCAAACATATTGACATAAGGTATCACTTTATTAGGGACTATGTTACAAAAGGGAACATCGAGCTACATCATGTGACAACTGAAAATCAGCTGGCTGACATATTTACTAAACCACTGGCCTTTAACTCTTTCAGCATTTTAAGGACCAGACTTGGTGTGATTGACTTAAACGCTTAATTTTGATGAATTCTGATTTCTGATTTGACTGGTTTAACTAATTTGTTTCTATTAGTTAGTTGTGTGATTTGATTATCTATTTTCTATTTGTTATTATTTTTAGTGTTTTTTATTTTACTCATGTTGTTGGTTTTTGTTTTGCATAGTTATTCTGATTTGATTTACTACTTGCTTTTTGATTTACAATTTTTTATGTTAAAAAATTCGATCACTGCTCACTTGCTGATAAACTGAATCTCTTACTGTAAGTTTTTACCTTATTTTTGTTTGAAAGCTTGTAAGCAGTAATCGACTCCTCTGTATCTATTAAAGGGAAGAAACATTGATAATTGTTTCTCTTCCTCTAACGTTTTTGGTGGTGTATGATCTCTTTTGGATAAAAATATTTTTCAAAATTAAAAAGTTAATTTTTGAAATTAAGATTTATTTTATCCTCCTATAGTAATCTATCTCATATGAGTAGTATTTTCAAAGTTTGAATCAGTATTAGGTTTTCTTAATCAAGTGATTGCACTTATCATATGACTTATGGTTTTTGTTTTGTGAATTATCTTCCCTACTATAGAGAATGTGTTTTTTTGCCTTCTCTTAAGTTTGGATGATATTTTTACAGCTGAGATTCTTTAACGATTATAAAAGGAAGCAAGCTTACAAAAGATGCGTAGTGCACCAACAAAATTGAAAAAGAGGCATAAATGAGCCCAAAACTGAAAATATGCGAAAATGCCAAATACACAAAGTGTATCAAAAATCAAAAGAAGCGCAGTGCGCTATACAAATTGAAAAAGAGGCACAAAATGAGCCCAACCTAAGTTTTCTTCTCTTTCAGATCTTTAAATGTCTTAGAAAAAAATCGTGTGCCACTTAATATGTTCAAAAGCTTGAGATTGAAAATCATGATTTCTGATTCCTTACTTCGTAAGACTATTTTATCAGTTATTTTTCTGGAATGAGGCTTGAAAGGATCTTGTTTCGAATCTAATTTCTTCTTTTCTGAACTTGATTTTTGTTTGAAAGGGATTTGAGCCTGTAGGGTGTACGAGGTCGGAGTTACGAAAGTCGATTTTTCCAAACTTTTCTGGATTTCAGCGTTGTCTATTATCTTCTTATTGGTTTTTGAATTAAAAACTTAAGGAAAACTTCTATCTACTGGAGCAGATCGTTTAAATAAAAAAAATTGTGTTTTCTGTTTACCCTCCTCCTTTTTGTGATGTCAAAAAGGGGAGTCAGTTGTAGTAGTTTCTGTTCATGTTTTGAGTTTCCTGTATTACATTTCCTGTATTACTTTGGTTGTTAAATAAAAATTAAAAAAAAATTATGCTTTTTGATCTCCTAGTTATCTTAATTTTGAAACTACTACACATATGTTTGCCATCATTAAAAAGGGAGAGATTGTTACAAAATCTGGTTTTGATGATGACAAACATGTTTCTATTGTGTTTTGCTTGGCTAACCCGTTTCAGGCACAAAGGATCACAAGCAACTCAAGCCAACTCAAGATCGGGTTCAAGTGTGTCCAATGTACTATTTTCCTTTTTCTTGAGTCAATTATAATGTAACTGATCACCTAGCTAAGTAACCTTGCACACACAGACTCAGGGGGAGAGCTTGAGTGAATTAGAGTTTCTGTTCAAATTTTGTTTAGATCGTCCTGGATGATAGTCACATCGTCCTGGACAATCATGTAAAAATAGAAACCCTAATTAGGGCAACCAAGTTAACTGAGTCTGATTAAGCAGATCATCTTGGACGATCATTTCATCGTACGGAACGATATGCTCAAATAAAAAATTCTCAGCCGCCAGATCAAGTTAGGCAAGTTCTTATTTTTAGATATTTGGTCTGATCGTCCCGGACGATACGTGTATCGTCCTAGACGATCCAGTATAATTAAGCCTAAATTAATCTGATAATTAAGGAAAGTAATTATTGTTTAATTGATATGATCACATCGTCCAGGACGATCGCGAGATCGTCCGGGACGATGTGGATCGTTTAGTGCATTTCAGCTGTACGACCCGAACTGTGTACATGATGGTTTGGGCACTTTTTGAACTAATCGTACAGGACGATATCCAGATCGTCCTGGACGATCAAGTTATTTTTTGATCGTCCAACACAATTTTCTCTGGACGACCCGAACTGTCTCTTGGACGATACTCCTCGATTTACATTAATCATCCCGGACGATCGCAGGATCGTACGGGAAGATATGAACAACTTTTTCTACTGATCATCCAGAAGAGCTAGATCGTTCATGTTGAAACAACTGATTTTGAACTGATCGTACAGTACGATCTATCGATCGTCCTGGATGATCTTGGCCGACCAGTTGAGATTTAAGGCTATTTTTGAGCCCTCATATAAAAGATATTTTTCTTTGTTTAGAAAAAATCTTTTGCCACTTTCCTGTCCAGAGAAACCCTAGAGAGAGAGAGAGGATCTAGTGATGGGGAGTTTGTGAGGGATTCACAAAGGTTGCTCCTAGCACGGATCAGAGTCGTCTTCTCAGTTCTTAGTCTCTTGTCTTTGTGGGTGTTCTTGGAAGGATTGTCGCAAGAAGATCCGGGTTCTCTGCCCGCTTCAGGTGAAAGCAAAAGGAGTCCGGGTTCTCTGCCCACTTCAGGAGGAAGCAAAAGGAGGTCAGGTTCTCTGCCTCACCGGGTGGTGGAAAGGAGATTTTTGTACAGGCTTCTCCGCCTTGTTGTAGGAGCAAAAGGAGAGTCACTTTTTGTTTAGTGCAATACCCGGAGGGGAGGCTCCGGGGAGTGGACGTAGGTCAAGTTGACCGAACCACTATAAAATTTGGTTTGCTTTTCTGATTCTATTTTGCACTTTACTTTTTTGATATTAACTGCTTGGGTGAATATCTGTGATTGATCTTTTCGTTCTTATTTACTTATTTCTACTGCAAAGTATCGAAAAGATTTTTCTGTTGCTCGTGAAATTTTTAAATAACAAATTCACCCCCCCTCTTGGTTAGCCTCATGACTAGTTCACTAGGGCTTAACATCCCTATCGAACTTTCACAAGGAATTATGTTGCTGCGGCATTGGTAGTTGGAGCACTACAAAGCTAGCTCAACACTTTTGAATTTTTTCTTCCTTTTCCTGAGCATTTCCTGCACAACATTAACTAAAAGAACTTTTTTTATGTTTAAAATAATAAAACACTACAAAATTTATACTTAACAAATTCCCCCCAACTTAAACTCTTTCTTGTCCTCAAGCAATAGTGTAATCACCTATTAATTGAACTAGTAATCCAAATAAAAATTGACAATTTATTATTGTGACAATTTAAGAAAATACTTCACTAGGTAGATCTAATTTGGAATGACTAGAGTTATGCAATTTTAATTTGAAGGATCTTAAGTAATTATTCTAATTAATCATCCTTATTGTTGGTTATTTTGAACTTATCCACTACAAGTGTAAGTACAATATTGACTACTACTATTTTAGATTTGAATAATTTGTCGTTTAGAAATTGGTTGTGCTAGTAGTTAAATTAGAAATTCATTAGTCATCCATCCTATATATTAGCTTACATACATTCTCCAATATTATTTAAATATTATGTTACTTTTAGGAATTAAGCTTCATCAAATACCAACATTTGAAGTACTCACATTCTTTTTCTTTTCTTCCTTTAAGTTGATTATTTTCATATTTCTTTTATATTATTCACCTTTTTAGTAGTAATAATGATTTTAAATATCTAAGTTCTCTTTTCCTTCTAATAACCCTCATTTGAAGTAATGTAAGGATACTGGTAAGATCACTAATTTCATAGCCAAGTTTACAATATCTTTCATAATTTGACCTACACAATCCCTTTTTCTAAACTTAATTATTCAATCTTTAAATCATTAGTCTGTGCTTATGTGCGTAGTTTTTATGTTCAAAGTGAGATAATAACTTATTGGATTTTATTTAGTTAATTATTATGATTTTTAATTGAAAATTATAATTCTTTATTCATTCAAATTATCATCTAGACTTTAGTAATATTCTAAAATTTAAATAATTTTTAATTGCTTTTTTTTTGCTAAATAAGCAATCAAAGTGCAAGAGGTATGTAGAGTACTCTTCAAAAAAATAAGTAATAGTAGGGATTTCATAAAATGTAATAGTAACGAATACAATAATAACATAAATAGTTATATTAATAATTAACATAAACAAAATAAGGCAATGAAACTAAACATGCCTTTTTCATTTAAGAATGATACAAAGTCTATAAGGCAATGATAACACCTAAAGAAAATACTTTAGTGCATGATGCACTAGTCTCCTGTAACAAGTCTCAACACCTGCTCACTAATAACACAACAAAATTATGGCTATCATAGCGATCCCTAGCAATACATCATCATAGGGATCTCCCCCCAAGCAATGAAATGAAAAATAATGAAAAGTAAAAAAGAACTATAATCACCAACAACAATATAAAGTACTCTTCTTACTCTCTCTCTCTCTCTCTCTCTCTCTCTCTCTCTCATTTGATTGACCTGCATTCTTCTGATTCTTACCACCAACATTACTATTAGACCAACTAAAATTTGGGTAGGTCCTCCAATATGGATTGTAAGTATTAGAATTGGGATTAGTTTAACTTCTAATTAAATTCACATTCTCAAAACCTTAAACATTGCTATTAACAATTGAATTCAAATCATGCTCTTCCAACTGCATAGGTGATCCTAATCCTGAACTAACTCCAAAACTATCCAACTTCTTAGATATAGTAGTTACATCAGCATTTAAAATAGTTAAGGAATCTGACTCATACGTTCTAACTACTCTGTTAAGATTCACCTTATCAAAAGGCCACTGAATATTATTTGTATCCATTTCATCAATTAAATTATAGGCTTCATTAAATAGCTTAGACATATTAAAGATTCTCCAGCTCCAGCATTAATGATTAACCTAAGGGATCCTACAAGGCAATTATAGAAAGTTTGAATAAACAATCACTCAGGTAAACCATGATGAGGGCATTTCTTAAGCATCTTCTTAAATCTCTCCCAAATTTTATAGATTGGCACTCCTTCAAACTGGAGGAAGGATGTGATATCATTCTTAAGCTTGGCAGTTTTAGAAGGTGGAAAATACTTAGCTAAGAATTTATATGCCAACTTATTCCAAGTGGTTATGAAGCCTAAGAATAAGGAATTCAATCACAACATAGCTATGTCCCTAGCAAAAATGAAAACAATCAAAGCCTTATAGCATCATCGCTAACACCATTTTATTTGAATGTTGTTATAATTTTTGAGAAGCTAGCTAAGTGTAGGTTGGGATCCTGCGTAAGAGTTCCCCCAAACTGGGAATTTTGAACAATCTAAATTATGTTTGGTTTTAACTCAAAGTTAATAGACTAAATAGTAGGTCTATTGATACACTGATGAATTCCATCTACTACAGGATTGGCATACTCCCTAGGAGGTCTAGGATGGTCCTGATCTTGAACTGGTTCAGCCAACCTAAAACTAAAGACATTCTAGATATTTTAATTTTTATAAGAGTCCTCTTAATTTCTAAGTCAAACCATAAGGGCTCCTTACTAAATTTACTACACATACAAAAATAATTTTAGAATTAAATTATAAAAAATAAAATAACTATAATAGGTAAAAGTTTTTTTCTTTCTTTTTCAAAATTTTCAAAACAAAAAATAGGATAAATAATAAATGTTGATTTAAATATGGAACTTATTCAACAATATAGCTCAACTTATAATTCACATGTTACTTTTGTAGCAACATTGCTAAGAACTTGTTGGGGTGTGAGCTGATGAGTTTGTATGCATAGTGTTTAATTCATGAATTAAGTTTAAGCTCTAGACTAAAATCTATTATTCTTAAATTTTCTTTGATATACTATACCTTAAAATACATAAGTGTGCTTGTCGATCAAGTAATAAAGTCATTAAGTGAGTGTCGATCCTACGAGAAAGTGTTCTGCTATCTTATATGTAAACTAGTATTGCTTAGTGCAGCTATAATGTTTAACCTATGAATCGAAGATAAGAGTTGAGATTATATCACAATAAAGGATTGTAAGAGAAAAGATAAGATACTTGATAATTAATTTTTTTGGACTAATGAATGCCAATTACCAAAGTTTTTCTAATGAGACTCTCAATTATTTATATGGATCAAAGCTTATGCATTCCAAGATCACTTTTGAGGTTATAGGTATGTAAACAGAAGTTGATGGCCTTCCTACAGTGATTGTATCTCAGTATACCCTAGAAGTTTAAACATCTTATGTCTAGGCATGCAAATACTCCATTCTAATACTCCTATTTATTCCAATATTTCTCCATTACGATAATATTTCACACTAGTTTTTACTACAAATGTGCATGCATTTCAGCTTGCTCCATAACGGTGTGCACTCACTAGGTGTATTGATTGGCTAAACTAGTATATAGCTTGGCTTATTTGGTGTAGCTCCATCTTTTGTTAGCTGTTGCACTGTGGTGTTAAAAAATTAAGCATTACGATGCTTAAATATGTAATCTGGCATTGTAACATTATAATGCTCGATGCTCTAGCACTCAAATTCCTAAGACTCAGATGTTGTGTTGTTATTTTTCGGCACTACAATATTGAAGCGTTGTGGCTCTGAACTTGGCCTTGCTTGGCCTCTTAATTATTTATCATTATTCATAAGACCCCAGAACTATGATTTCTTGATCTGGCATCAAGGCATCATATCACTACGATGTTGTAGTTAGAATGTTGTGATGTTGGTTCAAAACTTGTGAACTTTTCCTTCTCTTTCTTGAGAATTCTCTACACCACATCAACTAAACAAATATTTTGCTAATATTCAAAATAGTAAAACACTAAAAAATTAACACTTAACATCTCCTAAATCTTCTAAACATTTGATCATGCATGCATAAACCTAAATTGACACTTGGAACCATGTTTGACCAAACTCACATTAAAAACTAAACTTTCTCTAAATGTACCCTAATTATATGCATGCAGACTATGTATTGACTTACACTCACTTTCAATAAGTTTCCAATGTCAATTAGAACTTAATGGACCCAATTCTAATGTTTAGTCAAACTTGGTTGACCAAGTCAATCTAGGTTGAACAAGCATGCCATATAGGTCTAAGATGCATGGGTGTGGTGTGAACACATGTGGTGTCGTGAATTCACATATATACTATGCTTTGAGTTAAAATATGTTTAGTTTTTTTTTTATATGAATCACCCACTAAATAACGAAGTTCACATGTTGATTAAGCTATAAAGTGATATGAGAGATTGTTGATCCTATGAGAGTTCTGCTAACACACAAGTAAACTGGTATCACCTACTACAAGTATAATGATTATCTTACATATAAAAAATTAGGGTATTGGTTTTATGACTATAGTGAATTATAAAATAAAATATAAGATACCAAATGATAAAAATGTTTTGGACTAATAAATGTGACTACATAAGTTTTACTAATATGACTCTCACTTATTGAAGTGGATCAGAGCATATACATCCCTTAATCTACATCAAACTTATAGAGAAAAAAAGAAAGGTTTATGGTCTTCTTACAATGATTATAACTTCATAAAACCTAGAAGGTTAAACATTCTATTTCAATACACTTTTTTGTTCCAATATTCCTCCATCGAGGCAAAATATCATACTAGTTTTTAACTATATAGGTGGTTATTATATGAATTAAATTATGGACTAGAGATATTGAAAACATCTATTATATATGTTAAAGCACAAGAGTCTATATTAGTACCAGCATTAAGATCACACCATTAGTCCAAAAGTAGGAAATTAACCATACATTATAAAGAATGAAAGCAAAATAATTTCTATTCCTTGCATAAAAGAAGATAAAAGAGGAAAAGTAAATTAAAATGTCATGCAAATAATGCAAATGCACTCTTCACACTCCTTTTTCTCTAAATATTAGATTTCTCATGATAAGACAAGCTAAGAAAAATACAAAACAACACTAGCATCCCTTAGACTTTACTCTATGGGGGAACTAAATAAAAATACAACACAATACTAAAAGATGATATAAAAGAATAAAAATCTAATCATATCAACTCCTAAATGAACATAAAAAAATTTTAAATTAGTATAGAAATAGACTCAGGTGCTGCAATGCTTGACATGTTTTTACCATAACATTATAATGATAAACTGGAGCCTTGGCATTGCTATGTTTGCTTTACTATGGCATTGTGTTGACTCAATGTGTCTATTGGTAGAATCAGAGTGTCGCTTGGATAATTTGACACTGTTCCATTCATCATTAACTCCACTTTCACAGTACTGCAAAACTTGAGCACTATAATGCTTGAATATGGAATCCTATGTTGTGGAGTTGTAATGCTCGGTGATTCGATGCTCAATTTCTTGAGATTCAGGTGATGCGATGCTAATTTCTAGTGTTGTAATGCTATGAAGCACTCCAGCATTGACCTTGGCTTCATTGAGGCTCTAAATTAATTTCCATTTTTCTTGAGACTCCAATATTGTGATTTCCTTATTATTGTTGAGGCATTGTAGACACTGTGGTACTAGTAATTGGAGCGCTGCAATGCTAGTTCAACACTTATTAATTTTTCTCCTTTTCATGAGAATTTACTTTATAACACAAACTAAAAATACTATTTAAATAATACACTAAAAAAATTTTCCAAGCTTAAACTCTTGCTTGCCCTCAAGCAATGGTGTAATCACCTATTGGTTAGCTTAATAAACCAAATAAATAATGGTCATTTAAAATTACTAAGATAAAAGAAATACTTCACTATCTAGATGCAATTATAGTGGTGAGAGTTATGCAATTTTAATTTGAATGATCATATGTAAGTAGCCTATTTAATCATCTTTGTTATTGCTTGAATTGAGCTTAATCACTACAAGTATTACTGCAAAGATGACTAAAGATTTTAGATATGAACAATACATCATTTAGTGATTAGTTATGATTATAAATTGACAAATTCATTAGTGTACTTTCATATATATTAGTTCACTTAACCTTTTCCTATTTGATTTAAGTATTTAGAATACTTCTAAGTGAAAGTGTGAATAGGTTGTTAGACCTATTAACTATGTCCCTAGGCTAACCAAGAGGGGGGTGAATTGGTACTTTTAAAAATCTCTTGGATTAAATGAAACAATTTCACAACAAAAGTTAATTTTTAGAAAACAATTTTTCAACCATAGAAAAATAAAAAATGCAATAAAATAAAAATACGGAGAAAGATAAAAGTAATGAAGACACTACAATTTATAGTGGTTCAGTCCAACATGACCTACATCCACTCCCTAAAGACTCCTTCTCTAAGTATTGCAATAAATCAAAGTGACTCTCCTTTTACCCCCACAGCAAGGCGGACAAGCCCTTACAAACTCCCTTCCACCAAACCTCAGTGCGGCAGAGAACCATCATCCTTTTTCACCCTCCTAGTGAAGGCAGAGAACCCACCATACTTTCTCACCCTCCTGGTGATGGCAGAGAACCAAGCATCCTTTCTCACCCTCTTGGTGATGACAGAGAATTAGACTCTACTTCAAAGATCTTCTCTCAAGAGTCTTCAAAGAGATAGTGCAGAGACTTGAAGTACAAACAATGAGATCCTTACCTTTGGGCAACCTTGTGAATCCCCTCACAATTTCCTATTCAAAGATCTCACCACACTCACTCCCAAACACTCTCCCTAATCACTCTTCCTTCCACTCTCAAGAAGAAATTCATAGAATATTAGTAGGACAGTCAGTTTTTAAGAACCTTATATACAAAGGATAAGAAAAATTGTCCAAAAATTGAAAAATTTTAAGTTTTACGAAGTAGGATCGTACCGTACGATTGAAAATCGTCTCGTATGAACAGTTCAAAATATGAATGGTTTGTCTTGTATGATGATGTATGAACCTAAAGGATCTTGATATCGTACTCTATACGAACACTTCAAAAAATTAAACGGTTCATCCCGTACGAACCTGTATGAAGCATTAACCATAGTTTTTGTACTCTGAAAATGATATATAATTTCAATTTGTACTGTATGAACCGTTCAAAAAATTGAACAGTTCGTCCCGTATAATCCGGTATGAACCTCCAAGTCCTAGTTTTAATACTCTGGAAATGATATATGATTTCAATTCATACTATACGAACGGTTTAAAAAATTGAACAGTTCTTCCCGTATGATCTGGTACGAACCTCCAAGACCCAATTTTCATACTCTAAAAATGATGTACAAAAATATTTCGTACTATACGATTTATACTTAGAAAACTTTTCACTCTTAACTAGGCAGTTTCGTTTAAGAGGAGAGACTGCGCAGTTCATCCCGTACGATCTCACATCGTACAGTACGATTAGTTTTAAAAATTAAGCTTTTACCTCACTCCCCAGTGTGTGTGTGTGCACAGTTACCCAATTTACAATCACACTCTCTCAGACTCAAGTAAAGAATAAAAGTACAGACTCCAAAATTAATGAACTCTAACCAGTTAAATTGAAGTCTTGCACTGTTTGGAATGTGATTTTCTTGAGAAACATATTAGTACACACAATAACAAATTTTTTCCAACATATGTTAGGATAAATAATAATTAAATAATAAAAATTTTTTATCATCAAAAACTCACATGATTATAAAGAGAAAGTCTTGAAAAACTTATTTGCAACAATCTCAACAATCTCTCTCTTTTTGATGATAACAAAATAATTATTGTTTGAGTTAACAAATAAACTCAAATTTTCTCCTCAGCTCCCCCTAAGTGCCTAAATGTAAGCTCCCCCTAAATGAATAATCAATTCAATTTACAACAAGGGGTTCCAATAAAAATCAGAAACAAACATACACACACAAAAACAAACATACACAAACAAATTCATACAGTTCACAAAGATAATTCATACAGTTTCATATAGTTCACAAAGCAAATGCATCAAACCAAAACAAAAAAAACAAAAACCATCAATCTACACCTCAAACAAACTTCCCCTTTTGACAACAACAAAAAGGGATGAATACCAATAAAAAATAGTTGATGATGAATAATATGTTAAATGAATTATAACTATAAAATTAAAATAAGAAACAAAAGATAAAGACTCAAAAGTTAAATCACAGAATGACAAGGATAAGAAAAGTTAATCTATGTCAGTATTGAAATAGACAGATTATATAACCACAACTATTGCAGAAATGATGAATTAGAATTAATCATTTTCTAATTCAATAGTGTTTGTGTGATTGAGAAACTGATAAAGGAAAGAACAATTGGTGACATTGTGCATCTTTTCTTATACGTGGCACACTTTGTGCATCTTTTAATTTTGGACTAAATTTATGCCTCTTTACAATTTGGCAAACATTGCGCATCTTTTCTTATACGTGACACAGTTTGTGCATCTTTTAATTTTGAGCTAATTTTGTGCCCCTTTTCAAATTTTTGTCTTTCCAAAATGAGTAACTCTTAACATAAAGAACACTTTGAAATAGAAATAAGCATAAAAGAAATGACATCAAATTTGCAACAATTACAGCTAAGTAATACATGTCTATATAAAGAATATAAAATTGATCTTTTAATCTACACCCAATCACTAAGTAATCAAAACATTTTGAGAGATGAAATTTTGCACAGAAATTAATGTTGTAATGCAAATTTAACCAATATTTTATAATTTCATTCAACTACATTGGATTGTAAAACTTGAACAATTTTAGATCACAAAAACATCCACATGTCGATATGCATAAAACATGCCTTTTTCTTTTCATTCAATATCACTGAAATGACATGTACCAGGTAAGATCAATCCAAATACATCCAAGTTACATCAACAAACCAATAACAAGAACATCCAACATCAATCCAACAACCAAATACATCAACAATAAGGAGAACATACAAGTACAACAACATTAAACACAAACACCCATCAAGAGCAATAGTAGAACAATAGAATCATAGCTAGAAATCTGAAGGACCATCATCTAGAGGAGGTGGAGGAGTATTGAACATAGCAAAGTAGCTATTGATCGAAGCAATATTAGTGTTCATTAAATCAAATTGGTCTCGGATCCACCCCCGGTCTTCAGTATACCTATCGTCCTGCATCTTCAAATGAGTTCCACATCATCAAATCTTTGATCAAGATGATCAAAATGCTGGACCATATCTTGATAAAAGTTCTGTTCAGGTCCAAGTACAGGTGCAGGTGCAGGAGTTCCCCCTTCCTCCTCAGAATCATATTCCCCTAAATCTTGATGAAATAGTGCTCGAAAGGAAGTATTGGTGAAGAAAATGGGAAACTCAGTGGGAGGATTAGGATGTATTAGATTATATTTCTTCTCTAGAATGAAGGTAATCAAATGTCCTAATGCCACATTCTTCTTTCTTTTACTGCTAGGATGCCCAATATCAGAAAGATTATAAATGTAGTACATAATGAGTTGGGCTTCATCAAATGGTTTTTTAGTCAATATAAGGTAGGTGACAATGGACAAAAGAGGGGTTATATTGATACGATCACCAGCTTTAGGAATGATGGAGGTTCTCAAAATGTGCTGAATGATCCTAGCATTTTAATTTAGGGTATATACTTGAGGTAAATGACCGACTTGACGGACTCCTCTAAGATATTGGTTAACTTCACTCCAGGCATAGTCAGCTCTAGAAGTCAGAGTATGTGCCCTAATCCCTTGGGTTCTAAGATGCAGAAAAGTTCCTAAGTCTTCTTTGTGATTTGGACTCGTTGTTTAAAAATATAGGAATTTATTCTAGAATGATCTTCATTAAACCTCATGTTGGCTAAAAATACTTGAAAGGTTTCCTTGTTATAAGCATGGATTAGGGTTAAAATGAAGGACAACCGGGTTGCAGCAAATAGAGGAATGACAGAGAAATTCAGATCAGATTGAATGAGGACTCTAAAAGAGGTAATTTTCATAGCACAATACCTATTAAAGACTTCTTTATTTTCCCTGGTTAAGAAATCATCAACTCTCTCTATTTTAGATGAAGAACCGCTTGACCCATGCACACGCTTGATGCTACTAGCCATTCCTAAGAGTTGAAAGTATGAAGGTTTTAAAGAAATGTGAAGAAAATGATAGCCAAACCTATCCAATTTAAAGAAGAACGGTTGATCTTACAGTACAAATCAAGGTTCATACGTACGATCATGAAATCGTACGGTACGAAATAAATTTCATACAAATGAATTGAAAATGACAAAAATGTGATGAATTTTTATAAACTGCTCTTCCCGAGGCATCCTTTCATTATGCTTTTTGACTAACTGATCGTATAGACAAGGATGTGTTCGTCCGGGACGATCAGAAAAATTAAAGATTGTTTCGCGACTGTTGGGTTCATCCTTATCCAAAATCAACAACAAGGATCATACAGACAAACAGCTGTTCGTCCGGGATGATCAGAAAATGATTGGTCGTCCAGAGACGGTTGGGTTCATTCGCATGAAATAATGACAACATGATTATACAGACGAAGTTTGACTTCATACACATGAATAGTAATTATAACTGACACTGAGGTGCATAACCGTCCCCACGCATACACATGAAACTATACATATCGTATAGTATGATGGAATCATCGTATAGTATGAACAACCATTAAAACACTGTTTCAACTTATCAACTCAAAAAATAACATGCACAAGCTACAGGATTCATTTTGTATGAAATAATTTCATACAGTACAAATAGAACACAAAAGAAATAGTGCATGGTAACCTTAAAAACCTTTCAAAGTCAATCATTAATTTTTTTTTTAATGATAAAAGGATAAAGCAACTAAATACAAACAAAACAAAACAAATAACCTATACTATACATACACTTGACATAAACAAACATACAATCACATACAAAATAAGTTTATAGAATTCTTAATTATGCATTAAGATCAATCACACCTAGCCTTGTCTTTAAAATACTAAACGTGTCAAAAGTTAGTGGTTTTGTGAAAATATCTGCAAGTTGATCTTTAGTAGCAACATGATGTAATTCAATTTCTTCTTTTGCTACATGATCTCTAATAAAATGATGTCTTATATCAATATGCTTGGGTCTAGAATATTGAATAGGATTCTTTAAAATACATATGGCACTAGTGTTATCACAAAAGATTGTAATTGAGCCAAAAGAAAATCCTAAATTAATCAATTGCTATTTTAACCATAGCACTTGTGCAGCACAACTTCTTAAGGTAATGTATTCACCTTCTACAGTTGAAAGGGCTACTGAGTTCTATTTTCTACTAGACCAAGAAACTAAGGAGTTTCCTATGAATTGACACGTTCCAGAAGTGCTTTTACGATCAACCCTACAACCAACAAAGTCTGAATTAGAGTATCCAATAATTTTAAATGCAGTTCTATTCTTAGAATACCAAATTCTTAAATTTTGAGTCCCTAAAAGATATCTCATTATTCTTTTAACTGCAGTTAGATGTGATTACTTTGGATCAACTTAAAATTTAATACACAAATAAACACTAAACATGATATACAGTCTGCTAGCTGTCAAGTAAAGCAAAGATCCAATTATTCGTCTAAACTTGTTTTGATCAACTTATTTTCCTTTGGGGTCCTTATCTAATTACACTGAGGAACTCATGGGAGTATTTACTAGTTTAGTATTTTCCATTTCATACTTCTTGGGAATGTCTTTAATATATTTTGACTGACCAATAAAAGTTCCATCCTCATCCTTCTTAATGCTAAACCCTAAAAAGTAACTCAAATCCCATATTAGGCTCATCTCAAATTTCTTACTCATTATTTTTGAAAAGTCATCACATAGATTTCTATCGGTATATCCAAACAAAATAACAACCACATAGATTTGAATAATGAGTATTTCATTTCCTATATTTTTTATAAATAGAATGGTATCCACACTCCCTTTTATAAAAGATCATTCAAGTAGGAATGTGCTTAGCTTTCATACCACGCTCTATGTGCCTGTTTTAATCAATATAACGCCTTTTTCAATTTAAAAACATGATTGAAAAATTGTGTATTTTCAAAACCTGGAGGTTGCTCAATATAAACATCCTCTTTTATCATCACATTTAGAAAGGCACTCTTCACATCCATTTGAAACAACTTAAAACCTTTAAAATAGACATAGGCTAAAAGTACTCTAACTGCCTCAAGTCTGGCTACCGGGGCAAAGGTCTCCTCAAAATCAATTCCCTCTATCTGATTATACCCCTTAGCGACTAACCTCACTTTAATTCTAACAATCACTCCAGAATCATTTATCTTATTTTTAAATACCCACTTGGTTCTAATAACACTTTGATCTTTTGGTCTTTCTATCAACTCCCAAATATCATTTATAGCAATATGATTCAACTCCTCATGCATAGCTAGAATCCAAAATTTTTTTGAAAGTGCTTGATTTATAGTAGTGGGTTCAATCATTGAAATTAAAGTGGAGTGATTTACTTCTTTTCTCAAACCATGCCTAGTCCTGACTCCTTCACTTGGGTCTCCTAAATTTAACTCCTTATGATGACTCTTAGTAAAATTCCATTCCTTAGGCAATTAGTTTTCTTCCTCATTTTCAACCCTCTCTTTAACTTTTTCATTTTCAAGTCCTTGGGTGATTTCCTCAACTTCATCTTCATCCAACCTAGACCCTCCAATATTATCCGATTCATCAAAAACAACATGGGTGGTCTCCTCAACTACCAATGTCCTTTTATTAAAAACTCTGTAGGATATTCTAACACTTGAGTATCCTAGAAAATGTACTTCATCAGATTTAGGATCAAATTTCCCTAAGAGAGTTTTTTCGTAATTATGTATGAACACTTTACATCCAAAAATATATAGGTGTGAGATGTTGAGAATTCTACCTTTAAGAAGTTCATAGGGTGCCTTATTTTATTTTGATCTAATGTTCACCCTATTCAATACAAAGCATGCGGTACTAACTGCTTCTGCCCAAAAATATCTTGGAAGTGAATATTCTACCAACATGGCTCTAGTAGCTTCAATTAATGTCCTGTTCTTTCTCTTAACTACTCCATTCTACTGAGGTGTCATAGAAGCTGAGAAATTATGATCTATTCCATAGGTTTTGAAAAATTTATCAAATAATTCATTTTCAAATTCTCCCCCATGATCACTTTGGATTATAATAATTTCAAACCCTAGTTTTCTATGAATCCAAGTGGCAAAATCTCTAAACTCCTCAAATAATTAACTCTTATAATTTAAAAATCTAATCCATGTGAATCTTGAGTAATCATCCATAATTACATACCCAAATCTTTTTCCTCATAGACTTATAGTACTAACAGGTCCAAAGAGATCCATATGAAGAATTTTTAAGGGTTTGCTAGTTCTAAGATCCTTGACTGAATTGAAGGAGGATTTGACTTGTTTTCCTAGTTGACATGCATCACATAAGTGATCCTTAGTGAAGTCTAATTTGCGTATTCCTCTAACTAAATCCTTTTGGGTGATTTTCCTAAGATTTCTCATACTTACATGATAAAGTCTTCAATGCCATAACCATGATTCATCAGAAATAGTTTTTAAACAAAAAGCAATAGAAGATTTTATAAAGTTTAAATCAAGCATGTATACATTGTTAACTCTATCACCATATAACACATCAACACCATTTTTCCTTATCACACAGCTTGTAGGCAAAAATTTTATATGATATCTTTTATCACACAATTGACTAATGCTCAACACTAAGAACTGAGCTTCATCATATATGAATTTTTGAAGTACTCATATTTCCTTTTCTTTTTCCTTCTTTCTTTTGACTTTCATATTTTTTCATCTTTCGAGTACTAAATAATGATTTTAAATATCTAATTTTTATTTTGCTTTTAGTAACCATAAATTAAATAAATGTAAGGATATTAGTAAGCTCACTAATTTCATAGTCAAGTCTACAATGATTTTCATAATTCAGTTTACACACTCCCTTTCTCTAAACACATTTGTTCAATCATTAAATCATTAGTTTGTGCTTACGTGTATAACTTCTAAGTCCAAAGTAGGTCAATAATTTGGATGATATTCTCTATTTAATTACTATGATTTTCAAATTAAAATTATGGTTATTTATTCATCCAAAATCTCACCTAGAGTTTAATATTATTCTTAATTTTAAATAAATTTTAATTAAAATTTCTATTTTTGCTAAATGAGGAATCTAAGTGCTAGCACTATATAGAGGAAATTTTTAACAGATAAGCAATATTGAGTATTTCAAGAAATGTAAATTAAACAAATACATAAATGAAATAAATAATTATAATAAAAAAATAATTCTAATAAAAAATCACACTACACATAAATTGAAGAAAACCTAATACTGAAAAGAAACTAAAAATTACTCACAACAATACATAGCATAATTGGGTTGCCTCCCATTAGCATAAGCTTTTAGTCTTCAACTAGTCTATGCCAATTACTTCTCTTGAGGGTAAGCTAATTCAGTGATACCTAATACGATCAATTTCTCCTCCAAAATAAAACTTCAACCTATGACCATTTACCTTAAAAATATGGAAGGTCTTTTTATCCTGAATTTCTACAACTCCATAATGGAATACTTTTATAAGAGTGATTGGCCTTGACCACATGGACATAAGTTTACCTGGAAATATTTATAATCTATATTTAAAAAGCAAAACCACTTGTCCACAAAAAAATTCTTTCTTAATAAGCTTATGGACTTGCCATTTTTTTAATTTTATCTTTATAAATTTTAGCATTTTAATAAGCTCCATTTCTAAATTCCTCAAACTCAATCAACTATATTTACCTTTTTTTTCACTTCCTTAAGATTAAAGTTTAAATCTCTTACTGCCCAAATTACCTTATATTCTAATTCTATAAGAAGATGCCAAGCTTTACCTAATACTAACTGATAGGGAGACATTCCAATAAGTGTTTTAAAAGCAATCTATAGGCCCATAATGCATCAACTAGTTTAATATCCAAATCTTTCTTATTAAAACTTATAGTTTTTCTCAAAGATTCTTTTTATCTCTCTTTTACTAATTTTAGCTTGGCCACTAATTTGGGGACAATAAGGTGTTGCAATCCTATGATGAATGCCATATTTAACAAGTGTTTTTTCTATTCTCTTATTACTGGAATGATTTCCCCCATCATTGATTGAGGCATTACAAATCTAGAATATATATATATATATATATATATATATATATATATATATATATAATTTAAGCATAAACTAAGCATCAGTTATAGGGGTTGTCATTCCTTTAATCCATTTAGATACATACTCTACAACAACCTATATGTTTTGGCATCCATGGGGTTGCATAAATGGTCCCATAAAATCTAATCCCCAAACACCAAACAACTAAATTTCCAAAACATAATTTAAGGGCATTTCATTTCTTCTAAAAATATTGCCTACTCTTTGACATTGATCACATTTCTAAACGTACTCTTTAAAATCTTCGAAAAATGTAGGCCATTAAAATCTTGATTGGAGTACTTTAGAAGTAGTTCTAAAACCTCCAAAATGCCCTCCATAATGAGAGCCATAACATTCCCTAATTATTTATTCTGCTAAAGAATTGGTCATTACAAGTTTTAAACATATAGGTATCATCCCAAAAGTAGTATTTGGTATCACATAAATATTTTTTCTAAGAAGATAAATCAAGAGAAAGCATGCCACTTATAGTAAAATTAATAATATCAACATACTAAGAAAATCTACTCAGGTGCAAAACAAAGAGTTATTCATAAGGGAAAAAGTATTGATATCAGTGTCAGTAAATGCATGTTCTTTGAACATAATTCTTGAAAGATGATATGCAATTTAATTTTTAGTATATTTTCTATCGAGAATTTCTACATCAAAATTTTGCAACAATAGAATTCACCTCACTAATTAGGTTTAGTATCTTTCTTTATCATAAAAACTTTGATTGAAGAATAATTAGTAAAAATAATCAATTTTGTGCCAATCAAATAAGATCAAAATTTATCAAAAGCAAAGACATTTGCTAGCAATTCTTTTTTAGTGGTAGAATAATTACATTATGTAGAGTTCAATATTCTACAAGCATAAAACATGACATGAAATTTTTATCTTGCTTTTTGCCAAGAATAGTACCAATAAAAAAATAGCTTCCAAAAAAACTTATTTTAGAGAGAGAAGGAGCGGATTTTAGAGAGAAGGTGCAGATTTTCAATTTTTAGCTTCGTAATTTTTTCGTCCGTTTCTTCGGCAGAACGTTCGGCCATGGCGGCCGGTAACCACCGGCCATCTTTCCCTTCGTCGGAGATTTCTGATCTTCGGTGTCTTGATTCTGGAAGGGATCTTGAAGAGGATAATGATCATCGTCGCAGGGCAAGAGGTGAGTTGGTCATCTTAGAGAGGTGTGTTGGTCATCAAGGTAAGGTTTCTCTAGTTGAAGGTAAGGGAAAGCAGGTTGCTTCAAATGATGATTGTAAAGTTACTGGTTCTAAGGGATTTAATAATTTCTATTTTGATCAGGAGGCTTCCTCTTTGGGTATGAAAATTTTTGTGAATCATTTTCTGAATTCAAATGCAATCTCTGTCCCTGACAGCAAGATAAATTCGAATTCTCTTAGTTCGATTAGCAAAGGTTTTCATACCCCTATTAAGTCGCCTGCAACTTCAGAGAGTTGTGGTGTTTCGACTGTGGCCATTGCTGATCAAGTAAGTATAGAAAAGCCTGTGAATAACACTTCTGATTTGTTGGAAGTTAGGAATTTTGTTTCAACTGATTTGGGCGGCTGTGTGAAGAATCCTACTAATCATGTCCGAACAGAGTTCATTCCGTAGAGGTATAATTCTGGTCTGGGAGATAAAGAGGTGGTGGATGTGGACGAGGTATCTGATGGTTTGCCTAAGAAAAACAACTATGGTTTGAATGTTACTCCATGGAGTACTAAACCTTATATTAAGATAAACTTCAAGGAAGAGGATTTGGTTTTGTCTGAGGATGGTAAAACAGTTAAATTATACGAAGATATGGAAGTTCAGAATGCTAACAGGTTGTCAAATTCCCTAGTGTTTAAAGTGTTTGGAAAAGAAATGCCATCTCATTTGGTTGTGTGGGAGGTGAGGAGGCAATGGAGTCAGTTTGGTAATTTCCATTTTACTACTCTTGAAAAAGGCTATTTTTTGTGCTCTTTCAACTCCAATGAACAAATGGAGGTTGTTCTCTCTAGTGGCCCCTGGTTTTTGAATGGACACATAATTGGTATGGAAAAGTGGAAACCGGATTTTTTCACCATTATCTATGAACTTCCTCTTCATTGTTGGGATGAAAAGAATATAGCAAGGATTGCATCTATGATTGGTAAACCTCTTATGTTGGATGGAAATTTGTTTCAATGGGGAAGACGTGAGTTTGCAAGAATTTGTGTAAGGGTGAAGCTTGATCATTGTTTGCCTTTAGGAGTTTGGGTGGATAGTATTTCGGGAAGATTTTTTCAAAAAGTGGAATATGAAAAAATCTCATCTTTTTGTTTCTAATGTGGGTTGATTGGGCATGAGAAATCTGAATGTAATAAGGAGAGTGCTATTCCTAAGGAGATGGAGGTAGTTAGCAATGATGATGGAGAGGGGGTTATTATGGGGGAGGAGATTGGAATGATGAGTTCTGATGCTTACGGTCCATGGGTTTTTGTTAACCGTAAGAATGGTAAAGTGTTGGCCAATGTAGAGAGTTTGTTAAGGCCTCTAATTCAAAGTTTGTGAAGAAAATGGGTAACCCTGATCAAGTATTAAAGCCGGTTCAGAAGGTAGATCTTCTAATTCAAGGGAAGGAGCATGTTGACAAAGATAAGAGAGAGCTTGATAAGTCTGATGGTGGAAAGGGTATGGTTAATAATAGTGTGGAGAACGTTGGTGTGAAGGTGGCTCCCACACAACCAGCTGTTAATGTGAGAAATCTGGAAGCGAATGAAGCATCTCTGGTGACACTTATAGGTGAAAATGAGGAGGTAATACCTATTAGTGGGTCTTCAGTTGTTGTTTATATAGTCTCAGCCTTCTCAGGTGGTGTACTAGACAAGTTGGAAAGAAAGATGATGGGAAAGGATGCTTGCGAACTCAAGCAGGTCCTACTGGATTGCTTGCGAACTCAGGTAGTCCCGATCCTAAATCTAGTGGTAAACTTAATATGGAACTTAAATCCTTGGGTAAAAGCAATATTGAGGTTATGGGAGGTTATGAGGTTGGTTGTGCTGAGGAAGGGGCAATTGTTGGCATGGATGTGGGTGGTAGAGTAAGCTTGGAATGTCCTTGGATTAGAGAGACAGAGATATGCCAAGAAGCGGGTAAGGGCCTATCTAAGCTGAATGCTGCTGTGGTGGAAAGTTCCTCATCCGGTAAAAGAGTTAAGCTTTTGAAAGAGCTTAAATCTTTAGGATCAAGTAACATTATTGATCATAATAGGAAGTTGGATGTTGGAAAAACTAAGAAGAAGGGGGGTTTCACCCTCACTCTTAAACAATGACTTCCTTGGTTTTCTGGAATTGTAGAGGAGCCAAGAAAGTGGAGGCTGCTCTATATTTGAAGGAGGTGGTAAAAGATAATAATGTTCTTTTTGTGGGCTTGTTGGAAACTAAGATAAGCTCTTTAGAAAACTTTCAAATTTTGAAGTATTTGGGGAATAATTGGGATTCGTATATGGTTCGTTCTGAAGGTCTCTCTGGAGGTCTGATGGTTTTATGGAGAAAGGACTTAGCATCTTTCTCATTGATTGAAAATTCAGCACAATTGATTATTGGCAAATTGGAAATCCTTAATAAGGGTTGTTGGAAGGTGGCTACTGTTTATGGGAGTCCTAATGCTCAAAACAGGAAACTATTATGGAATTACTTAGAGAGACATTACTCTAATGAGGGACCTATGGTGGTGGGAGGAGATTTTAATTGTGTTCTTTCTCAAGATGAAAAAATAGGTGGGAAAAAATTCATCATGTCTCAAGGCTCAATAGATTGATGAATTTCATGATCAACAATGATCTTCATGAGGTTGGGGCTATGGGACCCAAGTTCACTTGGTGCAATAATAAATCAAGAGGGGCTCGGATTTTAGAGAAATTGGATAGATATCTAATTAATTCAACTGCATTAAACTTCTTCCATCTTGCCTTAGTGAAACATCAATCGCGGATTGCTTCGGACCATTGTCCTATTCTTCTGGAAATTTTAAAACCTGCGGAGTTTTGTAATAGAGGGATCCGTTATGAAGACGTTTGGGCATCTAATCATGGAGCTGCTGCTATTGTGGAGAAAACATGGAATAAATACAGTGGGAATGACCCGGCTACATCGTTAAATATAAAGTTCAAAAGTAATCTTAGAGCTCTTTTCTTTTGGAGTAAGGCTAAGTTCAGAAATCTGAACTTATTGCGGGACAAGCTTAAGGAAGAGATTTGGGAAATCCAAATGGAGGAAGCTGAAGGTTGGATATCTTTTGAGATGCTGCAGCTTCTCAGATATAAAATCAATGAGCTCAATGTCACTTTGGCTCGGCTCAATACATGGAGGAAGCAAAGAGAAAAAGCCAAATGGATGGAAGTAGGGGACACTAACTCTTCATTTTTTCTTGCATTTGCTAATGCTAGGAGAAACAATAACTGGATAAGTCATATCAAAACCCAAGAAGGTTTGGTAACAGAGGATTTTGCCGAAATACAGAAAACATTCTCTGATTTTTTCAAACTTAAATGGCAACATAGGGAATGCTTACTGGAGGGCTGGCTGAATTCTTCTACAGCTATTGGTGAAGAGGATAGAAGGTATCTTGGTGCTGAATTCACTTCGGAGGAACTATAAAGGGTGGTGGACAAGGCGGGGTCGAACATCTCACCCGGTTTGGATGTAATTACATTCTCTTTTATTAGAGATTTTTGGAAATTTATTAAGAATGATGTGTGGCAAGCAGTTAGTCATTGTCTATCTTCTTATATAATGCACCATTCGTGGAGGGATACACTAATCATTTTAATCCCAAAGATAGAAAATCCTCAGGTGGCTTCTAACTACCGGCCTATTAGTCTTTGTATGACTATTTATAAAATTATTGCTAAGATATTATTGAATAGAATGGAGAAGGTTATTCACAAGATCATTTCAAGAGATCAAGCAGCATTCATTAGTGGCCGATCTTTGTCAAAGCATGTTCATCCTGCGCAAGAAGTATTCAACAAATTCAGGTATTCAAAAGCAAAAAAAAAAAGGACTTTTGGCTATGAAATTGGACACGGAGCAAGCTTATGATAGTATGGGGTGGCAAGCTCTAAGGCAAGTTCTTATTCGCTTTAATTTTCCTAGCAAATTTGTGGAGCTTTTAATGCAATGTATTTATGATCCTAAGTATTGCATTTTGATTAATGGGAAGAAGACTGACTGGATTGAAGGCAAAAGTGGATTTAGGCAAGGTTGTCCTTTGTCACCATATTTATTTATTTTATGTTCTCAAGTTTTTTCTGATGCTAGAAATCTTGAGAGAAACTCTTTTGGAATTTCTATTACTCCTAATGCTCTTAGAGTTTCTCAATTAGTCTATGCCAACGATGTCTTAATTTTCTCGGAAGCTAATGTTAGGAAGATTAAGAAGTTGAAGAACATTATTATCATTTATTGCAAATGGTCGGGACAAATTGTTAATCAATCCAAGTCTATGATTCTATTTGGAAAGCATACCAACCAGTGCAGGAAGAAGAAAATTAAAAGAATCCTCAGGTTCAAAGTGGTAAATGAGATTACTTATCTTGGTGTGAAGATAAACCTGAGGAGGATGATGGCTTCTGATTTTCAAAATATTTTGGAGGTTGCTTCTAACAAATTGAATACTTGGGGAAAAAATTGTATTTCATTGGAAGGAAAGCTAGTTTTGGTAAAATCTGCTTTTCTCTCTCTACCAATGTTTTTATCTTCTTTTTCATTAGTACCTTTGGGTATACTTAAAGAGTTTGACAAGATGTGTAGAGGCTTCTTGTGGAATAAAAAGAATGGAAGTGCTGGAGTGCATTATGCTTCTTGGGAGCTACTTTGCAAACCGAAGATTGAAGTGGGTCGTGGGTTGTTTTCGGCGGTATCCAAGGTTGGACCTCTTCGGGCTAAGTTTGCTTGGGACTTCTTCATGAAGACTAATTCTTTGCTTTATCAAATTCTTAGAAGCAAATATGGAGGTAATATATTGAATGATCTGGTGAAAGTGCTTGTTCTCCTACATGGAAGATTATTACCATGGGGGCTTCGTATCTTAGAAACAATATTAGGTGGAATGTTTCTAATGGCAATTCTATTAATTGGATGCTTGATTCTTGGATTCTAGACAAATGCATTTCAAAGTGGCCAACTTTTGTGAACAATTTGGAATATTCTAACTTCAGTTTAAGCTCTTTCATTTCGGAAGTTAAATGGAATTTGAATCAGCTCCAGATTTCTTTTGGAAAACACCTGGTGGAGCTTATTACTCAAATTCCAATTGAAGCTGGTAGAGATAAAGATTGTATGGAGCTAAAATCAAAGAATTCAGGTAAATCTATAGTTGCCCTATCATTTGAAGCGGTAATGGATCATAATTAAGAGTTCACTCACTGGACATGGATGAAGAAGTTAAAACTGAGACCGACTGTTGATCTTTTTTGGTGGAGATTATACAATGAAGCTATCTCGTCAAATGCTTTTTTGTTGAAAAGAAAATTAAGAAACTTTTCTGGTTGCCCGAGAGGGTGTAATGAGGAAGAAAATAGCTGCCACATTGCTAGGAGATGTGCCAAACTCCAGAACATGTTTCATCTTCTTAATAGTTGGGGTTTCCAAATTCTTGAGTTTAAAGATTTCAAAGCTTACTTGGACGGGTTACAGAGATATGCTGGTGTGAACTCAATCATTGCTAATATCTATTGTACTTCGATATTCCTTATTTGGAAAAGTAGATGTAAGCTGGTTCATGGAGGAGTAGATGATACGGACAGTGTAATAGTAGCCAATTTGGTGTCTATGGCTACGGTGAGCAACTTTATTAATCTTTCCCCGAACAACTGGGATGTCAACCAGCGCAAGCTGTCTATTTCTTAGCATCCTCCTCCACCTGGGTGGTTAAAGATCAATGTCGATGCTTCACTTAATAGTAATAACTTGGCTGGAATTGGAGGTGTGGTAAGAGATGACAAAGGAAGATTTTTGTTAGCATTTGGAGCTCAATACTTGCATTGGGACATAGCTCAAGTGGAGTTGGAGGCTGTGTATTTTTTAAAGAATATTATACAAGATTGGATGTGTGAAGCTCAAGGTGTGATTATAGAAGGTGACAACTTTAATATTATAATTGTTCTTCAATTAGCTTTGAAGAATTGGAAGATCAATGGAAGAATTGATGAGAAGTTGGTTTTTCTACAGGATTTCAACCAAGTCCTGTTTTCTTTCTGTACTAGAGTTTGTAACAAATTAGCAGATGTTTGTGCTAATTTGGCTATGGATAGATCTTTTATTTGGTATAATCTTAGTGATGTAGAGATCCCTCCTTCTTTCCTGTTTTGCTTGAAGGAGGAATGTGATTCTTTAGGTTTTATTTGAATAAATTGTATTAGGTTTTTCTTTGCTTTTTAATGCATTTTCGCATTTCTCTTAAAAAAAAACAAAATAGCTTCCGTCACACATGACTATAAAATGCAAAGACAAACTAGGTTTTATAATAATAGGAGCAGTGATTAAATGTTGTTTCAGAATATAAAAGTCTTGAAGACATACCGTATCAAAAATAAAAGGAACATCTTTTTCCAATAAGTGGCATAATGGTTTAGAAATTATAGAAATATTCTTTATAAATCTCCTATAAAATCCAACATGCCCTAAAAAGCTCCTAATTCCTGTTACTGAAGTGGGTGGTGGCAGTTTTCCTATAATTTGAACCTTGCCTTTGCCCATGTCTAATCATTCCTTAAATTTTTTTCCTAAAATAATCCCTCCAGACACCAAAAATTGGCATTTTTCCTAATTTAGCACTAAATGGGTTTCTACACATCTTTTAAATATAAAAGTTAAATGACCAAGATAAGAATTAAAAGTAGTGCCAAAAAAAGAAAAGTTATCCATAAATATTTCAATGCCTTTCTTATATAATTTTAAAAAATTGTTATTATACATATATGAAAAGTAACAGAGATATTGTGAAAACCAAAAGGCATTCTTCTAAAGGCAGACTAGTAAGGCAATTTTGTCCTGGTCCTTAGGTGTTATAGGAATTTGGTGATATACTGAATATTCATATAAAAAATAGTTAAAAGAGTATCCTACAAACCTATCTAACATCTTGTCAAAGTATTACAAAGGAAAATTATTATTTTTAGTGGATTTATTTAGCTTCATATAAATTCTAATATTGGTGATAGTCCTAATAGGAATAAGCTCATTATATTCATTAGATACTACAATGAAGCCACCCTTCTTAGAAATATAATGAATATGACTCACCCAAGTACTTTCTAAAATGGGATAGATAATTCCAGCATCTAGCCATTTAAGTATCTTTTTTTAATAATTTCTTTCATAGATAGATTTAGTCTTCTTTGAGGGTCCATTTTGGATATAGAATTTTCTTCCATTGATCCTATGCATATAGAGTGAAGGGTTAAATTCCTTTGATATCAGTAATAGACCACCCAAAAGCTTTCTTATAATCTCCTAAAACCCAAATCAACTTTCCTTCCTATTCCTTTTCTAAGTGGTCAAACATTATAACAGGAAATATTGAATAAGTACCCATAAAGGCATACTTAAGATGAGTAGGTAAAACCTTAAGTTCTAAAATAGGTTATTCCTCTACATGTTTTAAAGTTCTACCGACATATATGGTCTCTAAAGTCTTAAATATCTCTTTGAATAACCAGTAGTATCTCCAACAACTTAAACTAATTCCCTAAATCCTCATTACTTTCCTCTAATTCTTCCTCTACTAAATTTTTTCTAATAGATCTTCCCTAATGTTCTCAACAACATTTTCTTCCAAATAAACTCAAAAATAACCTTTGTTCTTTTCATTATGGTATTTTTTTTTATTTAAGTACATCAATAGTTACTTCTTGATATTACACTCTCATAGTTAATTCAAGTTTAAAAACATCAATATATGCCTAGCCATTATTAAGAAATGTCTCCCCAAGATAATAGCTGTATCCCTATCCTCCTCCATCTTTAAAATAATGAAGTCAACAGGAAAAATAAACTTACCTACCTTAACAAGGACATTATCTATCATTCCCTTATGATAAGTAAAAGATCTATTAGTAAGCTGAAGGATGACAGTGGTAGGTTGAATCTCTCTAACATCTAATCTCATGAAAATGCAAAGAGGCATCTGATTAATGATGAATCCTAAATCACACAAAGCTCTTCCATAAAATTTATATCTTATAATCATGCAAATGCTGAAACTACCAAGATCATTCAACTATTTAGAAATTTTATTTTGAATAATAGCACTGAACTCTCAAGTTAAAACTAAAATTTGAAATTCTCCTAACTTGCTTTCCTTATTCAAAATTTGTTTTATGAACTTAACATAAGTGGGAATTTATTATAAGGATTTAGAGAAGGGTATATTAAAAGTTTTCTTTTTAAACACTTCTAAGAACCTAGAGAATTGCTTATCCAAATTTTTTTAATCAATCTGTGAAGAAAAGGTAGTGGTGGTCTCTCAAGAAACCTACCTAATTGGTGTTTCAATTTCTTGGCTTGGTTCAGGTTTTTGGGTTGGTGGTTGATCTTCTAAAAGCTCTTCCACCCAACTATCCTTTAAAGGCTAAGGTTTATCCTTATAAAGGTCTCCCAAATCAATCCCACTCCTAAGCTGAATATTATTACATTGCTCTTCTAATTTCTTAACTTCCAAGGTAGAATATTCTTGATATGATTTGTTATTGATCAAGATAGCAAGTTGTCCTATATAGTTTTCTAGATTTCTAAGGGTATTATGCTGGCTCTGACATTGAATTTCCATCTAAATTACTACCTCTTCCAAAGGTGTCATCCTAACTTCAAGTTAAGTATTTTTGTTATAAGCAGAGCAGAAATGCTACAATGTTATGATGATTGGCATCATGGTGCTAGACTGTCTAGGGTTTACTATAGGTTGCTAAGGATTATTTTAATTTCCTACTTGATTTGGTTGACCTTCATTCTACTGATTGTTATAACCAAATTATTATTAGATCAACTAAAATTAGAGTGGTTCCTTCAACCTGAATTAAATGTTTTAGAATAAGGATTATTTAATCTTCTAATGACATTCACATTCTTAATCCATTGAACATTATTCTCCACAGAAAAAAATTAAATAATGCTCTTCCATTTACATATGTGATCTTGATCCTGCATTAACTCTAAAACTATCAAACTTTTTAGATATAGTAACTACTTGATCAATCAAATAGATAAGGCTTTGGACACATATGCTTTATCAACTCTCTTAAGATTCACCCTATCAGAAGGCTATTGGAAATTATTTGTATCCATTTCCTCATTTAATTTATAAGTTTCATCAAATGGCTTTCACATTGAAGATCTTCTAGTTGTTGCATCAGACCAAAGGGATCCTTTTAGTCCATTATAGATAGTCTGAATAACTAACCAATTTCATAAATCATGGTGAGGGCATTTTCTATGCATTTCCTTAAATATCTCCCAACTTTTATAAATTGACTCTCCTTCAAACTAGGCAATAAATGTCATATAATTAATAAGCTCGGTAGTTTTAAAAATTAGGAAATACTTAGCTAAGAATGTGTGACAATTAATTCCAAGTGGTCAAGGAGCCTCATAGTAAGGAATTCAACCACAACCTAAATTTGATTATTAGAGAAAATGAAAATAATCCAGGCCTAATAACATCATCATAGATACCATTATACTTGAATATTGCAATAATTTTAAAAAAAAACTAGTGAAATATAGGTTGGGATCATCATAAGGAGTTCTCTTAAATAGGAAATTTTGAACCATCTAAATGATGACTAGTTTCAGTTCAAAGTTATTAGCCTAAATAATAGGTCTATTGATATGCTAGTTGAGTTCATCTGCTATAGGATTAACATACTCCCTAGGAGGTCTATGATTATCGTGATCTTGAATTAGTTCAGCCATACCTAAAACTAATGTGTTTTTAGATTTTCTAATTTTTGTAATAGTCCTCTCAATTTCTAAGTCAAACTATGAGGGCTCCTTACTATATGTACTATGCATATAATAAAAATGGTAAAATTAAATAACAGAAAATGAGAATAAACAACAAGTAAATATTTTTTTCTTCTTCAAATTTTTTTAAAATACAAATGATAATAGGGTACATGATATAAGTAGGTTTAAATATGTAACTAGTTCAACAATATAGCTCAACATAAAATTCACACATTACTTCCTTGTTAATGACACCAAAACTTGTGTGCAGATGTGGTGTGCACATGTGTGATGCTGTGAATGCATGTAGATGTTATACTTTGGGTTGAAATATACATAGGTTTTATTTGATATGAATCACCAACTAAATATGCAAGTGCACGTATCGATCAATTAATAAAGTTATATGAAAGAGTGTCGATCCCATGAGAAAGTGTTCTGCCAATATGTAAGAAAACTAGTACTGCCTATTACAGTTATAATGATTATCCTACTAATAAAAAATTAGAGTTTAGGTTTTTCACTATAGTGAATTACAATTAAAAAGATAAAATACCATATGCTAAAAATATTTTGGAAAAATGAATGCAATTACCTAAGTTTTCCTAATAAGACTCTACCTTATTAATATGGATTAGAGCATATGCATACCTAGATTTCTATCGTTCTTGTAGGGATATGAAGGGAGGTATATGGCCTCCTATAATGATTATTTCTCCATAGAACCTAGAAGGATAAACATCCTATGTCTAAGCATGCAAACATTCTAGTTCACTACTTCTATTTGTTTCAATTTTCATCCATCAAGGCAGTATATCACACTAGTTTTTAGCTAAATACATCACAATTGTATGCATTAAATTAAGTACAAGAGATATTAAAAACATCCATTATATATGTTAAAGCATAAGTTTTAACAAGTATTGAGATCACACCATTAGTCCAAAATTAAGAAATTAGAAAGCCATTATAAAGAAAGAGAGGAAACTAATTTCTATTCCTTAAATAAAATAAGTTATTCAAGGAAAAGTAAAGTAAAATTTCACCTAGATAATGCAAATACACTCTCCACACTCTTTTATTATCTTAATGTAGGATTGCTTACAACAAGATAGGAAATACTCTTTAAAGAAAGTATTTTGCTCTTTCCTAGCCTCCCTTAGACTTGACTCTAAGGGGGCACAAAAGAAAAACACAACACAAGTCTAAAAGATGATAGAAAATGAAAAAAAAACTCTAATAATCTCCACTCTTAAAAGAGCTGAAAAACTATTTATTTTAACCCAAAATCACTAGTAAACTTTTGTAGCTTAATACTAAACAGAAGAGGAGAATGATCTAACAAGGTTCTGCTCAAGTGCTCAATATGGGTAAGCAAATATTCAGCAATCCACAAGTTATTAAAGAGAATACGATCAAGTCTTTGCCACATAGTGGATTTATTCCACATAAAACCACTCTCAAAAAAACCAATAACATGCAAGTTACAATCCATTATCATATTATTGAAATCTTCCATAGCATTAAAATTAGAAGGATTACACCCAATCCTTTAAGAAGAGTTAGATATAGTGTTGAAATGAACACCAACCAATTAAGGAATATTGACAATTGTTTCTAATGACATTCTCTACCAAGCCAAGAACAGGAAGCATAAATAAATAACCAAAATATTTGAATTGATGAAAACCAATTTGAGTATAGACTACCTAAGGAAGTTTGGCAATAATGTACATCCTCATCGATAAATTCAAAAAAATCCAAATCTTTTTGGAGTAACTAGCGAAAGACATCAAAACTGAGACGTTTGCCAATATAAATAAGCTTAGAAGAAGAAATAAGACTCTCAAGTAAAATAAAAATAGAACTCTACACAAATTCCTCACCTAATCTCTAGAAATAGAACCTCCCACACCCTTCACATTCTAGATAATAGCATTAATCATTAATAATATTCTAATAATTTTGTGCTCTAGTGAACCAAGGAGTGAGAGTAGGATTATTTCTATTACTTCCATTCTTCTTTTTTCCAACTTTTGTGAAACCGTCATCCTCCATTACATTAACATCTTTACTTATGGGTGAGGACATAGAAATAATGATCTTAACCTCAGAATCTTTAGAAGCCCTAATTAAAAGTCTGAATAAATTGTTAAACCTATTATAATATGCCCAAGGCTAACCAAGAGGGGGGTGAATTGGTAATTTTAAAAATTATCTCTTGGAAAGGAAAACCTTTTATATAGAAAATTTAATTTAAAATAGTATTTGAGGAAGATTAAATTTTCAGTAAAAAAAATTACTTTTCAACCATAGTAAATAAAAATTATAGAAAGTAAAAATGCGATAAAAAAAATAGAGAACACCATATTTTATAGTGGTTCGGTCCAACAAGACCTATGTCCACTCCCTGGAGACTCCTTCTCCATGTATTGCACTATACTCAAGTGACTCTCCTTTTGCCCCCACAGCAAGGCGGAGAAGCCTCTACAATTTCCTTCTCTTCCACCAAACCCCGGTGCGATAGAGAACCGTAGTCCTTTTTCACCCTTCTGGTGAAGGCAGAGAACCCAATGTCCTTTCTCACCCTTTTGGTGATGGAAGAGAACCAAGCATCTTTCTCACCCTCCTGGTGATGGCAGAGAATCAGACTTTCCTTCAAAGATCTTCTCTCAAGAGTCTTCAAAGAGATAGGGTAGAGACTTGAAGCACAAATAATGAGATCCTCACCTTTGGGCAACCTTGTGAATCCCCTAAGAATTTCCTCTTAAAAGATCTCACCACACTCACTCCCAAACACTCTCCCAAATCACTCTTTCTTTCACTCTCAAGAAGAAATTTGTAGAAGATTAGTATGACAGTTAGTTTTTAGAAAACCCTTATATACAAAGGACAAGAAAATTTCAAGTTTGACAAAGTCATATCATACCGTACGATCACAAATCATCCCGTATGAACTGTATGAACTTGTAAGACCCAATTTTTGTACTCGAGAAAATAATATATGAAACTATATCGTACTGTATAAACAGTTCAAAAAATGAACGGTTCATCCCGTATGATACTGTACAAACCATGTAATCCCTTATTTTGTACTATGGAAAAGGATGTACAAAAACATTTTGTACTATACAAATAGTTCAAAATATTTAATGGTTCATCCCATACAATACTGTTCGAACCTATGAAACCTAGTTTTTGTACTCTGGAAATGATGTACGAAAACATTTTGTACTGTACGATTTACACTTAGAAAAAAAAATTAACTCGTAAACCAGGCAGGTTCATTTTAGAGGAGAAATTGCACAAATCATCCCGTATGATTTGACATCATATAGTACGATTAGATTTAAAAAATTAAGTTTTTGTCTCACTCCCCCAGTGTGTGTGCACGGTTACCTAATTTACAATCGCACTCTCTCATACTCAAGAAAAGAATAAAAAGGATAGACTTCAAACCTAATAAACTCTAATCTAATTAACTTGAAGTCATCCACTGTCTAGAATGTGATTTCTCAAAAATATTAGTACACACAAACATAAACTTTTCTAGCATATGTTATTAGAAATAATAATCAAACAATAAGATTTTGTTATCATCAAAAACTCACATAATTATAAAGATAAAGCCTTGAAAAACTAATTTGCAACAATCTCAACACTAATTATAACAACTTCACTATATAGAGGCACAAATTCCCCCTCCTCATAGGCATCATTTAGCATTGGACAAGACACACCCATAGCATTATCAGTCAAGACCAAATCATTCCAGAATTAAAACTTAATTTAGAACATTTTGAAAATGTTTAGTTAAGACCACATAATGCTTGGGATTGGTCTTCACCTCTATTAAGGCTATCATCTTTAACCATCCAAACCACAACTGTAGAGGAGGGGATAGGCACATTAAATTAATCACCATTATAAATATTAAACATATGAGGGACAATAGAATCAACCAACATTGGTTCATCAAAAACTTCATAAATATCATCAAGTTTTACAAAAGTAGGCAATTTAGTTTGCAAATCCACATTTTCCATTCCGTTACTACAAACTAGATTACTTCGAAGTTGATGTCCAAACCATTTAGAAGATAATTCTTCTCAATAGAAAGTGGAGCTAGATAATCAATGTTAACCTCAGATGAGTTAATGCCATGATTAGTAGGCTCCATAGACTTCAAACCACCATCCACATTCGACGAAGGCTAAGCTTTTTTAAGATAAGGATGCAACAGAAAAATGTCATTAACAGAATGGCCATGAACTTTACAAAGGTTACAAAAAAGTGGGATATTTTTAAATTTGACTTTCTGCATATAACCAAGGGATTCAAATCCAAGCCAAATTTCTTAAGGATGCTTCTTGTTGATATCCATTTCAACCATGATACTCGCTATAAACAACCTCGACCTAGAGACATTAGCTTGATCCATTTGTAATGGCCTACCAAACATTGAACCCAAAGCATGAAGCACATGAGCATTAAGGAAATGTAACTGCAAATCTGAAAATGAAAGCCAAATTGGAACGATAAGCAATTCTTCTTTTATATAAAACAAAGTAGTCCACTTTAACAATCGCATCTAGCAATATTTATATAGTAAGATCAACTGTAATCTAGATAATTTAAAGGATGGATAGAAACATGACGACCATCCAACAAACGTACAAAAAAACTCTCATTAACTTCAAATTTCCAAAAATACACAAATTGAGTCAAGATTGTGTCTACAAAGAGAAAGCTTCCCAACTAGCATAAACTAAGAATGAGAAGCTAATTTAATAACTTCATCATTTTAAATCAGCACAGCTGGAACTTTTTTGAAAGATGATGGTGCAAAAGAAAAAATAAAGATCAATCAAAGATGAAGAACCAGAAATAACATCTTTAAAAGATCACAAGCTAATAGCATTATCACTACCATATAAAGTAAAAAAACCTTTCTTCCTAGTAGTAATAGGTAGAGGAGGAGCTCCCCAAGATTCGGGGTGGGATAAACCACCATTTTACAGCAAAAAGGATAAAGCCATAAACTCGAAGGCCCAAGAAGGCCACAAGCCACAAAAAGAGATTCCTGACTAAAACTCAAGAGGAAAATTATAGAAGACAAAGGAGAAAGCCACCCAGCCCAAATGCAAAATCAAATCACCAAAGCTCGTAAGAATTGAGGAGACAGAAAATTCTCAAGCTTTATAAAAAAGACTTGATTTGAGAATTCAAAATTTAAAAATGTAAATCCATAGTTCATTTATGGATTTGCTTTTATGGATTGAATTCATGCCCATCACTTATCTACATAAACTTTGATGAAATTTTCATATTATTGAAGTATTTATTTTGAAAATATATATCAAACACCAGTGAGGATTTAATGGTCATAAATTTAAATGGTTTGAACCTTGGGTTATTAATAACTCATGGTTTAAATTTCAACCTAATTGGAGTTCTTTTGGTCTATAACTTAGTATACCATAAATTTTATCACATAAAATGACTTAGACTCTTTAATAAAACATTAAAAATGAAATATAAATCATAAAAACCCAAAGTAAATTGCATTAAATTATAAATCTATAAACCCTTCACTAAAAAAAAAAGCCCCTTCATAAAATATAAAATTCAAATTATCATCATTTTAGGTCACTCATGACCTCTCGTAATAATTTTTAATTGATTGGAGTTTATTAGGTTCAAAAATAAAAAATACCCTAATTTTCTTAATTAAATAATACATTAATAGGGCTAATTTTTAATAAATCATAACTAAATTAAAAAATTCTAAAAATACAAATTTAATTACCATAAACTTTAAATAAAATATAAAATTTAATTAAAATAATAAACTATAAAAAATTTAAAAAAAAAGTTAAGCTTGGTCAAACCTCTTAGATAAAGAATAAAAGATAATAAATAAGTACCCCAAAGTAAATATAAATAATAAATAAATAAATTCAAATAAGATAAATAAAAGAAATTAATTAAAAATAAAATAATATTAAATAAATTGTAAAAAATTTTATATAAATTAAAATTAAATAAATAAAATAAAACAAAAAATTTAATTAAAAGTAAATAAAATTAAAAAATCTAAAGGAATTTAATTAAAAATTAAATTTAAATTAAAATAAATTCTAAAATTAAAAACCAAATAATAAAAATGAATTCAACTTATAGATAGCATCAATGACTATTCTACTTAGGATATATCTAAACAACACAACTTAGCACACACTTTAGATTTCTTGATAGGACAGTTAACTCTAGGTTAGGCTAGGCAATTGTGTTTACTTTCTAGCACTTATTATGGTTTGATATAATTCAGGTGGATACGCAATGATGTGAATGTTTATTTTCACTACACTTTTTGATGTCATGTAGATAATTATCAATAAACATTACACACTATTTTTGCATACAGAACCCTACAAGAGTAGTGTCATTTTCTTTTGTAAATGTAAATATAAATGTAAATAGAGTTGTTGTAAAGTGTAAAATGTTGTGAAAATCTAAATGTAAAGTTCTTATAGAGAAGAAGTCTAAGAGAATGTTCTTCTTCCTTTGAAGTTCTTCCCTTTTTTGGAATTCCATATGTTGTACATACTTGGAGCCAGATTATTAGAAGACTAGAAGACATTGAATATGGAACTTAAATTTATAAAGACTTGTGTTATTGCATATGTGAGAAAATTTAAGCTTGTTGTTGGTGGAGCTTTGCAACCTTTACTTTATGTAGACCCTTATTTTCACTTTTCCTTTTACACTTATATATTCAATCATTCATACACATTCTTATATTCATGAATTATAAATGATTTCAATTAGAATTACTTGCTTTTTTAGGTTTCTTAGCATTGTGTGTACTTTTTTCCTTGACATATGCATTAGGCTCCTAGGATGCTATGTTTTTTTATACATTTACACCCCAACCCCTTTACCTATAAATTACATACATTTCATACATTTTTAATTTCTTCTACATACACGAACCAATGCACATAAGCTGATGATAAGTAAGCGACAGAGCCAAGTCTGCTATTCCAATTTCTATAGGGTTGTTATGATATTATATATTTCTTAGAAATTCAGTCATTTAGTGTGCATTGGTAGTATTTTAAAATATTTTGATAATAGGGTAAAAAACATTTCAAATTGCATTAGTTAGGTGTATTTAAACTTCTGATATCTTCTAAATTCTTAATTAAAGTTCAAAGCTAAGTCCTTGATTCCAAAAGTAAAAAGCCAATCTACATTGCAAACATTAGACTTGAAAAGTATGGTTTTATAAAGGTGCTTAGGTGGTTAAGCTGGCTATTCACTCCAAGTAGACGTAAGTCCAACATTGCACTTTTGCACAATTCCTGCATTTCCCCCCGGGAGGGTTATCCAATCTTCTAATAAATTATAAATATAAACCCAAAATTTAATCCTGACTAAATTATAAATCATAATAATATTAAGTGTTTATGGTCCTCAATCTTAAATCACTCTCTACCATTCATCCATTGACCCGATAACGAGTTGTTCAAGCTTCAAAAATTTCAATCGGTAGGTTAATCTTTAATAAATCTTTGATTAAAGCTTCACAAATCTAAAGAAGTTTAGTCACCACTTTCATTGAGAGTTTTCTCAAGACTTTTCTTGGGATATAATTAATAATAGAGGCTCTCCTTTATAGGAAACTTATAACCTAGTAAAAAAATAAATCATATTATAGTTTTGTAGAGTAGGGGAAAAATTTTTGGAAGTAGATAAAGTTTTATCCTTGGTTAACATCATTTCAAAATGATAGTTTATATTATTTTATCTTTTGAGATGAATAGTATATTTTATATATTGAGTTTGATTATAAAAAAAATTCCATTTATGTTATTAAATCAACAATCAAGCATCTGTTTATCTTTCAAGATAGTATATTGTTAGCTATGCAGATTTGATTATAAAAATATAAAGTGAATTTATTTTCACAACTTATTTATCCCAAGATTTTTTGGTGACTCTATTAGGGATGGGTATCTATCTCTATCTTAGTGGTAAGTAAACTTTAAATCCACAGTATATTTACTTTTGAAGTGGGTTGAAACAACCTTTCATCCTGTTATTCCTTTCAATCATTTTAGCCCTAAGTGGAAGTGATCAAAATTTAAACTCTAGACCTTCCTTAAATTTAATTTAGCCTTAATTAAATCTTTAACTCAAAAAGCTAGTTTCAATCAATTCCCTAGTTTTGAATAATACATCATAGTTAAATTCTCCTATATAGTTTAGTGTGGTTATTTGGACTGGTTAAATATTCAATCAATTTTATAATACTAAATCTAAATTTTGATTAGATAAAGTTTTAATCTTAAATCTAAAATCTAGTTTCAATCATTCTCCTAGTTTTAAGTAATGCATTATTGTTTTATTTATTCATGTCGTTTGATGTGTTTACTTGGACTGGGTCAATATTTTAATTATTTTAATTTTTAATAAAAAATCTAGATTAATGATTTAAGTTTTCTCGAGGGATTTAGTAAATTCAGTTCAGTGTGGTCTCTAGACCAAAATATCTTATTTAAAGATAATGAGTTAAGAAATTATTACTAAATTTTCATTCAATTTCAGAAATGGCAGGAAAGTTGATTTTCAATTTCTCTAATAGTATGAGCATCACGGTTAACCATGTGTAGCATCCTGAGGATAGCCTGATTAAATTTCATTCAAACTTTGAGAACAAGTAATTGATAATCAATTATCCTCAATTCACACTTATTAAACCTACTTATGTGTCTAATAAGAAACCTAATATGGAGTTCACCATGGAGGGTTGGTCTATGGTTTCTCCCACAACCTTTAAACCCTCTATGTTCTCCCGCTTGACCTCCCCAAGATATGCTCTTAATTAGCAATTTAAATCAATCGTTCTTTCTAAAGTTCTTACATTTTGTACTTTTTCGGTGGGGTTATCTTCTACTATAAAGTAGATGACCAAGTCTCAACACCAAAACAAGAACATTCTTTTGAGGTGAGAGCTAAAAAAAAACTAAAATTGGTAGAGGATGAGATCTTCTTAACTACTGAAATGGAATTTGGAGCATCTGAGATTCCTGTTGCCTCAACACTACTAGTTGGGAGTCATTTCCATCAATTAGCTATTGTAACTAGAGAGAAGAGTGTTGTTAGAGTTATAAATTTTCTACCACATGCCTTTTACAAATAACATGCTACACCTTCCTTATTTGATAAGAAGAGAAAGTTTAAATTATTATTTAATGGATTAGTCCAAGATTGTGCATCTAGTTTTGGACAGTCCAAATTGAATTTCTAAAGTCCATGAAGGATTGGATCACCAATAGAGTAAAGTCAAATTTGCTCAAAAAAGTAGTTGTTGTTTCTCTCAGAAGAAGGGTAAATTATATTTTAAAAAATAGCTAAGTCAATGATCACTATAGGTTATTATAAAAAACCAAATAAGTTCTTGAGTATCAATGATGGAGGAATTTCAATTAATTGTTAGCATAAACAATTTCCTATATTGCCAACAAAATTTTGGTGTTCATCCAGACAAGGACATAACCCTTCATCTCCACCAACATTAAATAAAGTTAAACAATCATTCAATAAAAGTCTCATATCTCCTATTAGTCCACCAATCACCAGGAGTCAACTGGAATCTTCTAGAAAGTAACCAATCATCATCTCACCCTAATGTGAGGAGGTTGAAGCCCGCAAAAAAACGGATCCTAACATCTCATGAAAAAAAGATTTGGTCACCTAAAATGGTAACCTCTTTGTATGTAGTTATCTTAAAATAAAGATCGTGTAATAGAGTAGTTAAAGAGAATCAAAGGTAAAGCTCCAGTAAATCCTAGAGTAAACCCTGTTCAACCAACACTATGTGTCAAGAAGATCGATAGAACATATGATGAATGAACTAAAAGAAAATATCATAAAATAGATGAAGAAGAGGCCACATAAATGGACATTATGAGCTACAATGATAAGGAAAGTTCGAGGAATAATTACATATTAGATACCCAGGCATCTACTCATAAAGAGAAGATTAAAGCTAAAGCCAATATATTATATTTAGAGGTTGATGAGGGTTATACACCAGACATGGCCGCAATGCAAAATAAAGAATCTCCATCTAAATCATAGATTAAATCACCTTATTCTAAATCTGTGTAAATAAATAATAAAAAAATAAGTTAATAAAGAAGAATTAAAGAATAAAGTAGCAAAGTTAGAAAGGGGGACTATTCAATCATTAGATATAAAGCATATGGTTGAGCAGCAAGTAAAAAGGGGTTAGCACAGTCTCAGGGTACTTTGTTAGTTCTAAAGGGTAGGTCATACTTGAAAGATTATGACTTAGTCACATTTCCAAAAGGATTAAAAAATTAGAAAACCTAATCATTAAAAGGTTTATTGGGGTAAGAAATCATCATACAATAAAAAATCTTGTTATTGAAAAGCAAAACCTTTGTGAAAATCCCATAGAATACATCTTAAGATGGAGGAATCATAGAATGATGTGTGAATTATAGTTGTAAGAGTAACATGCTATAGATATCCTCCATAAAAATTTTCATGGTTTGATAACCTTCATATTAACAAGATTCATTATGTTGGAGTTGGAAAGCGAGTTTTGAAAAGTTTAGTTCTCTTTGGGCATTTTAATTCAGGATTTTAGTCTCAAAATCGAACACCTCACTATGAATGATATATCGCTTAGGAAGGCAGAGATATCATTCCTTAATGGGCTCATATGATGAAACTAAGAGTTTTATCCAGACTGTAATGATCAAATTTAAGGAAGGATGACATTCAACCCTGAAGGGTCGAAAGTACATTCTATTTGTATTTAACCATTACAAATTTGGATGAAAGATCATTAATTTAATATTCAAAATCTTGATATGAAAGGATATATCTTCCCAAAGGAAGAAAATATCATTTACTAATTAGTCATCTAAATATGACGATGATGATCTTCGTTGATTTTAATTTTCTCAAAGAAGACTAATTTGAATTTTTGAAAATTGATTTTGAAAAAGTATATATGAGTTCTAAATCTCCTACGAGCGTGAGCCCTCGTAGTTAATTACATCGTATGAAAGTTGAATTCCCTATAAAAACTTTTGATTAAAATAATGGCAGAAATTCTGTTTAAGGATTTTAAAGATTGGATATCAAAGGAGATTGAATTTGGGATTTCAATTGGGATTGGATCAAACTTGGAATATTTATTTTGGAGTCAAAGAAAGAAGGGTAGGGGATACTTTAGGATTCTAAAAATGATTCAGAAGCATCCCAACCTAAGCTAAGTGTTGGGCTTTAAGTTTTAGATTGAGAGAGAGTTTAGTTTGAGTTGATTAATTTATTAGAAATTTGGGACTATATTCCCGGAGGTTGGGGACTTATAATTCAAAATTTATCCCAAATTTTAAATCTATTTTGGGCACTGGACCACAGTAGCCCGAACCTAACTATTATAGTGCAAAAATCTAGATCTACCCCAGGCCTGGATTGGGGAGCCAGCTAACCACCTAGTCGATTTAAAACCATGAGTCCGGTCATTTTGAAAGAATGGTATGGATGTTGTATTTAAGGTTTTTTTAGGATTGGGGCCAACATCTAGAGATTTTCCTAAGTGTCCCCTTGACTTATGTTTGGTAAGAAAGCTAAAAGAAATGCAATTAAAATTTAGACTCACTTTTAAATTGATTTCTAATGTAATGCATGCTGATCGACTCAATTTTAATACATAAAATATATGAAGCAGTTTTAAGAAGGCTTAAAAATAGTTTTTATCCTAAAGTGCACAGACTCCCCTTGACAGATTTGAACTATCATAGGTCAGGTGGTCTGTCAAAACCTATAGGTGGGGAGGTGCCTAATAAATGTAAAGAAAATGCAGCAATATGCTATGAGAACTCGTGGCGGCCCCAGGCTTACTTCTTAAGAGCGTTAAAGTTTTTATGTTATCTTAAAATTTTAATTAAAGTTTAAGTAAAAGAATTTTTTTTGTACCCTCATGAGCCTCCAATCAAATCTAGGATAAAATAAAAGTGACATGCCAACACCAAAAAAACTAAGAAAAATAGGCAATCCTATAGGCAATCGAATCAAAATAAATATATCAATATAATAAATTCCTTAAAGTAAAGTCTGTGGGCAAATGCCCCATTTAATATATCCTAGGGTCTACAGAAATTAAAAGTGGTTGGGCGTCATTAACAACAACCTAGATTTTAATCTTAGAACAGACGCAAGCGACTTTGAGTGGGATACTCTTTGTCTTCAACTCCATAGTCTTCTCCTCCTCGGACTCCTAGGATTCTTCGTAGCTAGATACCCAAATGGAAAAGAAAACTCTTCCCTCGAGGGGAAGGTTGTTCTTTCCACTTTGGGTAGTAAAGTGATCCAAATATGGACTTCCAAATGGAAAAGGACTATCACCCTAAGGGGGTATCTTTTCCTCTTTGGAATTCAACCTTTGGATCTATGTATCCCAAACTCAAAGTGCAACTTTCACAACTCAACATTTCAAATGAATTATATTGATATAAAAATAAAAATTTTAGACTCTCCTGCAAGGTTATCCTAAGCATTTAATAATCAAATTAATTTTCAAGCTGTTATATATATAGATAGAAAATTAAACACACTTGGTCACACTCTTTTTTTTATCTAGGGGCTATGTAGCTGAAGTACATGTAGTATTTATATTTATTATTTATTTAGCCCCCTTTATTGCCTTATATGAGTGTGGCCACCTATAAAAAACTCAGTGAGAATCCAGATCTTACCCTACCTAAGAGTAAACTATCACCCATAACATCAATTCATAGAGTGCAGTAAAAAAGTAAGCAAACACACCAATCAATTTTTCGATCACAGCATGCAATAAAATCTCAAAAAATTGGGTACACAATAGAAAAGTAAACATCGGCCTAGCCTAAATTAGAGTTGGTTGTCCTAGCAAACCATCTAAAGTGTGTGCTAAAGGTCGTGTGGCTGGGGTAGATCCTAAGATGGGTAGTTTATTGAAGTTGTTTAATGTTTGGGTTTATTGAAGGCTAAAAGGGAACTTTATGTTTGAGTTTAAGTATTTATATATTAAAGTTTGATTTGGATGTATTTTGATTATTAAATATTTGCTACCTTTGTTGCTCATCGAGGCCATAAAGTTTATTTTATCTTCCTTAGGGCTAAGTTAATAGCCTCATAGGTCTGGGTTACCCAGTAGTAATCGTGGTTGATTAGGTTAATTTAATTTATTAAAAATTAAAGGTTGATTAATATTAATTAATTTAATTAATTACTAATTATAAGAGTTAAATTAGTTTATATTTTCAACCAATAGGTTCATGGCATTGTGCCACCAGGCTTGAGGAACTAGGCCTCCTTAAGACACGTAGCCCCATAGCCCAGAGTAGTCCATCCTAAAAAACTTATTGATATAGTTGAATTAAGGATTTTAGTTTAGTTAAATAATAAAACGTAACTTAATTTTGATATTTAATACTATTGAATCCATTCATGGTGTTGTGCAACCAAGCTCGAGGAACCAGGCCTCCTAAGGACATGTAGCCCCACAGTCCGGAGTAGTCCATCTAATAAACTTCATCTTTGGAGTGGTTGTTAAGTATTTGAGTGTTGGTTGAGTGTTTATTTAATCAAATTAAATTTTTCTAGAATTTTAATGAATTATTAGATTCTTTGGAATTATTGGAATTATTTAATAGCATTAATTAAAGGTCAAAAAGTTGACTTTTCAAATTAGAGTTAATCTTAAAGGTTTTAGATTTTTAATAAATATTAGAGCTTACGACGAGTAGTTAGAATTTTAGTACGCTCAATTTAGAGTTTTCTATGAAAGGTTATGATTTTAAGAAGTTTTGACCCGATTTTGACCTAAGTTTGACCAAATTGTTATCTTTTTTATTTTGACCAAATTTTAGAGGTTTGAAATTTTTAATAAATACTAGATCTTAATTAGAGTTGAATGCCCTTGAGTTTGAATAATTTGGAATTTTCTAGAATTAGTTATAATTTTTAAAATTTGATGTATTTGTTGAATTCTTCAATTATTTTAATTAGAGGCCTTTTAATGATTTAAATCCAAATGAACTCAAGACTTCTTAAAATCACCTCCAAAGATAAAAAATTATCTAAGGAGGGATTATCAAATGTTTGAGAATTTTTTTTAGACTAATTAATTATTTTTAATTAATTAAATTAATTAATTATTAATATTTTATTAAAAAATTATTCTTAAAATTAATGTCAAATCAGATGACTTTAATTTTCATTGATTAAGGGTTGATTTTTGGTCCGTTAGAGGTATTGTACACATTTTTTGGATTTAATTTAGATTTATTATAATTTTTGGGAGTTTAAAAGTTTAATTAAGGGTTTGAGCTTAAGTAATTTAATAAGGGACTGAATTCAAAAAAATTAGTGAGAAAATTTCTATGGGCTGAGCATGTCACTAAGTTTAAGTCTTCAAAGTTTTAAGTCAAAAGGATGTGAATCCTAATTATTAAAGTTTTTCTAAGTTTTCTAAACATAAGTCCTTAATTATTGTCCTTAAAGTGTCATTAGGTTGAATGGGCTTAAATCAAAATTACTAAACCTTGGACTTAACATATATGATATGCATACACATAGCACAATCAAGTCCTTAAATCTAGGAGAGCCTAAGCTAAGTGGGTGTGTGCACCCTAAACATGCAATTTTGAATAGGAGATATATAATTAAAGATTAGACTAGTGAACAATCAAGATATGTTTGTTCACTAATCATCCCCATTAATTCTATTCATTCAACCTTCATCTATGTTTGAAATTTCAAATCCTCACTTAAGACCCTCACAATTTAATATATATAATTTTAAAATTAATTTGATATTAAAAAAAATATCTCAATTTTAGAAATTTTAGAGAAATTAAGGAATTATTAAAAGAAAATTTTAAAATATGAAAACATTCTCAAATGGAGTTTTGTGATTTTGGAAATTATTTAAATCAATAGTTGATTAGATGGTAATTGAATATTAAAATATTAAATAATTAAGATAATTTAAAATATATAAGATATCTTAAGATAATTTTAACTTTAAATTAAAATCTCTTAAATTGATTTTTCTGATTATTTAAATACTTAAAATAAAATCTTGAATTTTTGAAAGATATTTAAATAAAATTTAATTAAATACTAAATAATTACTCAAATTATTAAAGGTTCAAATTTATTAAAAATATATTTAATATTTTAACTCAAAATTAATTTAAAATTGAAGAATTGAATATTCTTGAAATTTTAATATAAAACATTAATTTTTTTGGTTTAAAATAATTTTTAATGATTTTTTTGGAAAATCTTGATAGTTAAATGCATTGAAATTAATTAGGATTTAAAATAATCTTAAAATAGAATTTAAAATAATTTTGAAAAGTTATCTAAAAGTTAGAGGAATTTTAAAATAAATTTTCTTGAATTTTTGTAAAATATTTAAATCATTATTATTATTATTTTAATATACTAATTAAAGTATCAAATATTAAATGTTTTGAACTATCTAAAATATATTAGTTATCTTAAATTTAATTTAATTTTAAAATAAAGAGATTAAAAAACTAAGCAAAATGATATAAAATATTAATTTTTTTATTAATACTTAATTTTTTATATTTTTTTGAAGTTTTTTCCATAAAATATATTAAAAATAATTAAAATAAACTTAAATTTCCTCTGGCAGTGTGGCGGCGGCGGCCCGAACACGCGGCAACCCAGGATTGGCGAAATCCAACCGCGGTGGTGCAATCATTACTGCATGATTCATGGCGGCAAGATCACGCGGCATTCACTTATCCACGTCAGTGAAGGATGGGCAATGTTAGATCAAGCATGGTTTCAAATCAAAGGCTGAGATCTCACCGGATAGAGCTCTTTACAGTGGATCGATTCGCGTGGTTACGATTAACCATGAGATGCCGTGATCTGAGCCGTTGATCGCAAGATCAACAGCTTAGAAAATGTCCCACACATGCATAATGTGAAAGACGCCCTAAAACTAAACTTTTGCCTTATTCTTTCAATCTACTCAACCAAATGACTTGAAATTTAAAACAGAACTTGCATTAACGAAGAGCATTAATGGGGGATAGGTTTCATGGTGTAAAAAGCTCTTAATGAAAAGCTAAAAGGCCCTAAGTGTTTTAAACTAGGGTTAGATATTTCACCTTATCCAGTCATTAGTTTAGGATGATTTTGATTTTTCTGAGCTTGTAGATTGTCCTCGTAACTTTCCTTAGTTGAGGTCATGGCTAGAGAAGCTGTAGATCCTAAGCTACAGACCTTGGATGAAGCTTAAATGGGGTGGCCGGAAATCTTGCCGGCGGTGGCTTTGACCGGCTAGGTTCGACTGAGGAAGTGTGTGAGAGGTCTATGGGTTCTTGAATAAATAGAGAGTTCATCTGGAGAGGGCTTGAGAGGTGAGAGAATGCTTGCCCATTTCCACCTTTTGCCTTATTCAAATGTTCTAGAAGAAAAGGGATGGCTCTGATGCATCATAGGCCTCCCTTGGATGCTGGACATGTGTCCCAAGCCGTTGGGCAGCATGGGTATGGATTGGAATGGCCTCACTACCATTAGTTACCTGAAGTGGGAGGGGGGCCACTTCTTACCATTTATAGGTAATCCAAGCCCTGGGCCTGGTTTAGAGGACACTTAGAGAGCTTTTAAGCTCAAATGGAATGAGCTAAATGGCATATTCAAAGGAGCAGGGCTAGCTTTAATAGGGTTTGACCGTTTAAGCCCAAGAGGCTTGTTGACTATTTGACTGGTCAACCAGTCAATGGTTGATGAGGTGGCAGTTGAATGGTATTGTGAGCTAGTTGGGTAAAGTCTTGAGGGCTCAAATGAAAATATATAAAGATTTGACTAAAGCCATGAATATTTGTCCAAGTTTATGAGTTGACTTGGTCAAATTGGTTAGGGTTTGGCTCAAGGTAGATTTAGAAACATTCCATGCATCAAATGGAATAGGTTTAAAAGGAATATGAATCCATGTATCAAGGTTTGAATGAATGTAATGAATACACTCACATGGGTCAAGTTTGACTAGACCTTAGCCTAGTTGACCTGATCAACTGGTGACTGGGTTAAGATGACCAGTCAGGTCCAAGTCAGTAAGGGTGAGTTTAAGGAGGTTTGAATGAAGTTTGAATGGATTTGGGATTTGATTGAGTGCAAGGAAGCTTAAAGGTTAATCTGGTCAACTCATATTGACTTGGTCAACTAGGTTGACTCAGGGCTAGAGTTTGAATTCAATGGATTTAAAATGTTAGATGGAGTCTAGTGGATGTATTTTTAGGGGTCAGATTGGTCATCTGGGTTAAATGACCTATTCCAGCCCCTAATGGGTCATTGGGCAACCTAGGTTGACTTGGTCAACCAAGCTGACCCAGGAGCTGCGCGTGGGTTCAATAAGTTTAGTTTGACATTTGAAAGTTATTAGAAGTGGTTCCACACAATTTTGAGATCATTTGATTTAAAATGTGCATTCAAACCCCTAAGGGGTATTTTGGTCATTTTGACTCCTCATCAACTAGGGTCAAAGTGAGTCCGTCAAAATATAGTTTAATGCTCAATTAGATATAATCAAGGGTCTAGAAGTGATTAGAGACTTTGGGAAAGCTCTAAGTTCAGAATCCATTGGATAGAAGGCCTAGTGGCAGGGACTATAAATATTTAAAGGTTTTACAACTTTTGGATTTCAGTCCAGCTTCAAGGGTTGGAAGTCTCAGATTGAGCTCAAATTTGGAGGGTTTCCTCTAGAAATATTTTTAATAAATATGAAATTGACATATCATGAATTGGATGCCATTTGATTGGGTTTCTAGGTGACAGAAAGTTCACCCAAAAAGGGTTTCAAGACCTGGGTCCCTGACATTGGGTATGGACTAGATTTCTGGATTTGAATTGCTTTATTTTGGATTATCTAAATCATTTAAAATCATTGGCATAATTGTATATGATTAGAAAAGGTTGGAGTTTGATAAGAGGCTGTATAGATCCTAAGGTTTAGAATTTTGGAGGATCCTAGAGTCTAAGGGATTCTAAGGTCTAAAAGTTAAAAGGAGCTTAGTATCTAGATCTATCCTAAGCCCTTGATAGGTCTGGAGACTAGAGTGATCTAAGATCTAAACTGATCCTAGGGCATAGATTGATCTAGAGCCTGGGTAGATCCTAGGATTTGAAATGATCTAAGATCTAAACTGATTCTAAGATCTAGATTGATCTTGAGACTGGGTAGATCCTAGTGTTTGAAATCTAGGAGAGTCCTAGAGTCTAGAAGTCTTAGGGTCTGGGGTCTAGAAGGATCCTGGGATCTAGATAGATCCTAAGGTCTGGGATATAAGTTGATCTAAGATCACACTTGATCCTAGGGTATAAATTAACTTGGAGTTCTAGGTTTGGTCCTAATGATTTTATACAAAAATGAGGTTAAGACATTATGAAGAAATTTGAGAAGATATTGAGTAGAACCTATAATATCTAAGATGAAGTTTATCAGTTATCAATTTAAAAGAATAATCAGTATCAGATTCGAAAAGCTAGCTAAAACCTCCAAAATTAAAGAAATCTGTGTCAGTTTCAACTATTTATAAAGACAACTAGTTAATGAAAGTTCAAGAAGAAAATCTAGCACGTGTTTACCGGTATCTGTAGCATAGTAAACCTCAGTATGACCAGTAGTTTAGACCTCAATCCAATAATACTCTAGAAGAGAAATCTTATTCAGTCACTTATAAATAAATCTTATTCATTCAAAAGGCACACTATTAAAAGAATTTTCAAGAATCTCTTTGAAGTATTATTTTAAAGAACCTGACCCTACGAGGCAAGAAGAAGTGGGCAAAGTGAGGCTACCCAATTATTATCCATATCATCGAATGTTGGGTCACAAATTAAAAAATTATATAACCATCAAGGAGTTGTTTTAAAAAAATATAAATTTTGAAGAAATTATGATACCTAAGGAGTTTTTATTAGATCGAGCAAGGGATCTGTTAAATGCATGATTATGGAGACTTCTTCACCCTCTTCACTTATAAAACATGATGATGACTGGGATATTATCCTATACTAATCTTTTAAAAGAATTTTAGATAAACTGCATCAATGAACTACTTAGGTATATTAAGGAGCATAGAGTTCTATTCAAGTTGAAATGGTATCTCCTAAGAAAGTATTTCAAAAAATAACTCCAATAAAAGCCTAAGAATTTTTATATTTGCTAGTCTTCCTTAGTTCTAAAGGAGGAAGAGAATAAAAGTAAAAGTAAAAAATATAAAGAATAAATTTGTATTCTCCTTTGATGCTTGACCTAAATACCTTCTATCGCTTACATTGTAGGATCTTTACTTTGTCCCACTTGGGACTAAGAAGATAATGAAGAAAGATTTAGTTTACATCTTGTCTATCTATAATGATCAATCAGCTAGCAATTCAATTAGCTTAATAGAAAATAATTATGATGTATCAAAATCTAATTTGGAAAAATATTCTTTTATTTTTTAATATAAAAAAATTAGAGCTATCTATATTCATTTATCAGCAATAAAATAAAATATCAGTGGAAGTAAACTTTAATGATCAAAACATACATAAGAATCTCTAGTCATTTCTCCAAGATCATATACAATACTCAAGAATTATATAAATACAATCTATCATTTTAATCATGAGTATAAAAGAATAACTACATATAGAAAAAGGACTAGTAGTAAACCTGGAGAAACCTAATAAACCTCTAACACCTGATTCTCTACCCTGACCTAAAATTATTTAAACCATATATAATGAGCTAAATAGCCCAACAGGTCACCAAATCCTATAATTAAACTCAAAGCATGACAAAGAAAAAATATGCATGTCAGCAGACAAATCTTAGTATTAATATTAATATGATCATGAATTAATGCAAAAATAGTAAAACATACATATAGTAGCAATAAAGTTTATAAATAATAAATAGCATTGTATGAGAACTAATAAAGTAGTACAATGTGAAAACCAATAAATCAGTATAGGTGTTGAAATAATAAAGTAGTTATCATATCAGTACTATCAATCAATGATAATCTGTTAAGGATTTATATAGATTAGTAAAACTAAAACATTAATAAAGACTATCATAAATATATCAATGCAGTAAACTAAGAGAAAAAATATTATTGCAGTAAACTAATAATATTAATCACATTTTAAATCAGTATCAATGCAAAAATACTAAAACTCATATATAATAGCACTAGAATCTATAAATAATAAAATAGTATAGTATGAAAGCCAATAAAGTAGTATAATAAATAAATCAATAAATCAATATGGGTGTCAAATCACTAAAATAGTCCATCATATTAGTACTTTCAATCAGTAGAGAAATCGTACAAAGTGGTAAAACCAAAGCATCGATAAAAATTATCAAAATCATATTAATATAGTAAAATTATATAAGAGTGTACATATGCTATCTAATATGTCATATGCTTAGTATATTATGTACTTAATATATCACATACTCAATATCAGTATAGTGAATTAGTAGTAGCAAACTATATCGATGTCTATATCAGTAATAGTAAAAGTCTAATGTCATTAGTAAAATATGTGGTACTAGTAGTAAAATAATACAATAATAGTAAATACATGCAGTAAAAATAAATCCATGCAATAATAGGATCATTGCCTCAATAACATGTATTTCAGTAGTCACACTAAATAAGTAAGAAATTCTAGCTTAATCGGTGTTTTTTCATTATTATATCAGTATTAATAAATCATTGGCTTAGTAAATAGAGTTGTCACTCTTTAGCCGCCAGCACAGTAATCATCTCCTTATAACTTCTAATCAGTGTCATGTGAATCAACAAAGGATAATAATAACCCATAGTATTTAAAGGAAAGCCCATTTGACCACCATCCTGTACAGGTTAATCAGTCTCCAATTAACATTAGTGATAACTAGTTTTTATTTATTTTTAGCCACACACATATTATTATCATAATATTATAGCAATAATAATGACTAGCTATTACTCAACCACATATCTACATTCTAATTTATTATAGGAAATACATAATTTAGAAAGTGCCAAAATAGCCTAACGGTAGGCAACAGAAATCCTGCTCAATAGAAATTCAAATTTTAAAAAATTAACCAAATTACTAGAGATCGTGTATAACAACATTCTAAAGCTTTAATTGAACTAACATATCATTTTTAGATGTCTGTTTGATTAAAAAGTGATGAGTTTTTTAAAAGAATAATTATCTTTGGGTGATTTAATTTCTTAAATTTTAATCTTGAAATTGAACACGTCATTATGAATAATATATTACCCTGAGAGGCAAAAATATTGTTTCCTAATGGGTTTAATTTACAGAATTAAAAGTTCATCCCGATTATCGTAGTCAAATTTGAGCAAGAATTATATATGACCTTGGACAGTCAAAATGATTGTTCACTTAGGTATTTAACTACGATAATTTGGATAAGTTATCAATAATTTCATAATCAAAGTTATAATAATAATTGATATATCTTTCTGAAGGAAGAAGATATCAATCATTATTGATCGTTTGGAAATGATGATTATGATCGTTGATTTTTACTTAAATTTTCCCAAAGGTAATTAATTAAGATTTTAAAATTTTGATTTTAAAAATTTAATCTAGATTTCTAAATCTCCTACAAGCACAAACCCTCGTAGCTAATTACATTGTAGGAAATTAGAATTTCCTATGAATACTCTCAAGTAAAATAGCGGTAGAAATTTTATTTTGAGATTTCAAAGTTTGATATCAAGGGATGTGAGAATTAGAAATTTAACTGGTATTGAATCAAGGTGAGCACTTATTTCTAGAGGCCAGAGGATGAAATGTGAGAGGTATTTTAAGATTCTGAATCACTTTAGAAACACCCCAACCTATCTTAAGTGTTGGGCTTAGATTTAGATTGAGAAGAGATTTTTTTAATTTGAATTATCAATTTTATTAGAAGGTTGGAATTAGATTCTCAAAGGTTGAGGTCTTATAGCCTGAACCTGCCTCAGAACCTAAATTTAAATTGGGTACTAAAAATGAGTAATCTAAACCTAGCTAATATAATCTAGGATCTGGACTTACCCTGACCTAGATTGGGGGAGCCAGCTAGCCACCTAAATATTTTAAAACCATGAGTCCAGTCTTTTATATGAGAATGGTAGGGATGTTTGATTAAGATAAGTTTTGAGAATATGGCCGACATCTAGAGCAGTCCTTAATTGGCCCTTTAACTTATATTGGATAATATGAAACTTAAAGTAAATGCAATTAAATTTTTTGACTCATTTTAATTTGTTTTTAATACAGTGCATGCTAGTTGACTCAATAAATACTTAAATCATATATGAATCAATTTTAAAAAGGCTTAAAAATAGGTTTATCCCTAAAGATTGCATAGATTCTCCTTGACAAATCTGCACCTTCATAGGCCAGGTGATCTGCCAAAATTCATAGATGGGGAGGTGCCTAAAAAAGAAAAGAAGGTGCAACAAGATACTATGCAAACTCCTGGTGGTCCCGGGCTTACTTCTTAAAAGTGTTAGAGTTTCTATATTATCTTAAAATTTTTAATTTCATTAATGTAAAAAGTTTTAACGATCCCTTATGAGCCTCTGATCGGGTTCCATGCAAAATCAAAGATCTACATATAAAATTGCTAAAAAATTACTAAAAGCATGTAATCCTATATCATAATCAACACATCAATCATTAAATAAATAAATTAAATTATTATTCAAATTGAAAGTCCATGTGGCAAATGTCACTTAATATTATAACCTAGGGTTTGCAAAAAATAAAGTGGCCAGGTATCACTGACAACAGCCTAGATTCTACTCCTAAGACTCAAGTGAATTTGAGAATAGGATTCTCCTCGATCTTCACTTCTTTGTCCTTCTGTGAAGCTCCTTGGATTGTCAGGTTTGGATATCCAAGTGAAAAGAAACTCCTCCCCAAAGAGGTGTTTTCTTTCCTCCTTGTATGCTCAAAGTATCTTAATCTGAATCTTTAAATGAAGAGGGACTCTCCCCTAAGGGATATCACCCTTCTCTTTGAATTTCAGATTAGATTTATGTCCCATCTCAAATGCCAATTGACTAATTTGCAACTCAAATCCATTAAATTATATTGAATGAAAATTAAAATATAGACTTGGATCACCTCCAAGATTATTCTAAGAAATTATATTTAAATCATCCCAAGTAGTTAATATGATGAAATTTAAAATGCTCAAACCAGGCAAACTTGGACATGCTCTTTTAATTGCAAAAGGAGTATTTAGCCCAACAACAGTACCTATAGTAATTTAATATTTATGATTTTGCCCCCTTTTATTTTAAATGCCCTGTATAAGCATGGCCACTTGTATAAGATTGAATTACCATAAATCATCCCTAACATAGGGGTAAATCTAATGCCCATCAATGACATCACAGAGTTCATAAATTAAATAAACAATTACATTAACATTAATAACTAGCATGTAGTGAAAGCTCAAAAAACCTGGCACACAATAGAAAAGTAAATACCGGCCTAGCTTAGATCTGAAGGTAGTGCCCTAGCAAACCATCTAAAGTGTGTGAGGTAGCTTGCGTGGCTTGGATAAGTCTTATATCGGATAATTGGTTAAAGTTGTCTAATGTTTGGGTTTATTGAAGGTCAAGGGAACAATTCAAGTTAAAAGTTAAGTATTAATATGTTGGAGTTTAACTTAAGATAGATTTTAAAGGTTAATTGATTGAATGAGTTTACTTAAAGAAAGATTAAAAATTAATAAATTTTAATTAAATTTATTATTGGGTAATTTTAAAGATTAAATTAATATATATTTTCTATCAACTGGTTCATGGCGTTGTGCCACGAGGCTTGAGGAACCAGACCTCCTTAGGATACGTAGCCCCGTAGCTCAGAGTAATCCATCCTAAAAACCTTATTAATATAGTTAGATTAAAGATTTTAATTTAGTTAAATAATCAATAATGATTTGATTTGAATTTTTACACTCCATTGAATTTATTCGTGGCATTGTGCCACCTAGCTTGAGGAATCAGGCCTCCTTACGACATTAGCCCGACAGCCCAGAGTAATCCATCCTAAAAACTTCATCTTTGAAGTTATTGTTGTGTACTAAAGGGTTGGTTGATTAATTAATTAATCAAATTTATTTTTTTTTAATTTTGGTTGATTATTGAATTTTCTAGAATTATTTGAAATTATTTAAATATATTAATTAAAGGGGTCAAAAAGTGACTTTTTGATTAAGCTTAATTTTTGAAGTTTTGATATTTTTCTCAAATAATAGGCTTAAAGATAAGTAATTAGGTTTTGAGTTTGGTGGAATTAGATTTTTCTATATTTAATTATGAAATTTTGAAGTCTCAGTTAAAATTTGAACTAGAGTTGAATAAAAAGTTAACTTTTTTTATTTTAAGTAATTTTTGATGATCTGATATTTTTAATAAATATTAGACCTTATATGAAATACAATTCCTTTGAGTTTGCTCAATTTGGAATTTTTTACAATTACTTTTGATTTTTTAAAAGTTGGTTAATTAATTATTTTTTTAAATTATTTAATTATGGTGGTTTGATAATTTTGATCTAAACCTCATGGAATCATTCCCAAAGGTTAGAGATGACCCATAGGAGTGTTTTCAAGAGTTTAGAATTTATTTAGAATTTTTAATAATTTTTAATTATTTTATTTAATTAATTAATAATTTTTACTAAAAACTTAAATTAAAGTTAAACTAAAAGTCCAATGATGGGGCTTTTATTTGTGTTGAATAAAGGGTCAAAGTTTTTGTCAGTTGGATATATTATTTGTAATTTTTGGATTTAATTTTGATTTATTATATTTTTTTGAAGTTTCTTAGTCTTAAAAAAGGCTGAATTTTAACATGTATATTTTCTGACCTAATGACCTCCAAATTCAGTGAAATTTAAATCTTGGTGTAAAATGTGACTACGTTCAATGTTCTCAAGTTTCACCTCTATTGGATATACGTATAATTTCTTAGAATTTTTCTAAGTTAACTAGACATTTTTCTTAATTATTTTTTCTAGGTCTCTAGTGTTCAAATGGGTTTGAAATTTTAGTCACCTAACCCTGGGACATATGCAAACACATTAAAGCAATTAGATAACCTAGTTCTAAGAATTTGAGGAGTTATGAATTTTCAAAGTTTTGGATCCAAAATGGACCCATTACTTTATAAATTCACATCACACAAATCCCTTAAACAACTGGTCCTAAGAAAATTACAGGAAATGCCTAAGATGCCCAAAAACTTTTCACCAAAATTTACGTCCAAGTTGACCATTAGATTGTGAGAAAATTGAGAAAATTAGATTTTAATCAAACCTAAATATCTCACAATCCACCGATCAAATTAACTTAATTTTAATTTTAGTAAATAGTAGGGCTCAAGACCTTTCCAACGAGCCCAAGAACACTAAATTTGGTAAAAATTTTGAATTTTCTATGAATTTTGAAAGTTCTGGCATTTTATTAAATTTTTTAATTCAATTTTTATTTCATTACCTCACGTGGTTTTGAGGGATGATGTGGCATGATCAGCGTTGTCCGATCGCGCTTAATGAGAGATTAGACGACTCTCGTTAGCCGATTGAAACTTAGTTTAAAATAAATTAAAATATTCAATTACCCATAACTTTCAATCTAACCATTGGATTTTCATGAAATTTGAAACATGGGATCTTGATACCCTAATCTTTCAACCCATGGAGTTCCAAGGCTCCATGCACTGAGATTTGGGAGAAATCAAAGTTTGATTATATAACTTAAAATAATGATAACTTATAATCCAACCTTCAGATTTCAATGTTCTTTGGCTTGTTGGAAAGATGGAGAAGTCCTATACAACTTTGCTGAAGACCTCAAGAACGTTTGATGACTAGATTTAAATTTGTTGTTGAAAGTCTTCTTTCTCTCACTATCTCTCTCTCTCTTCCCTAAAAGGGGTTTTGGAGCTTGAGAAAAGTAGGTAAATGCTTAGGAAAGCCTTAAAACTAGTTGGAGAAGTAGAGTTATCCTTGGCATGGGCTAGAGGCTACTGGAATTAATTATTTTGGATGATTGGAGATAATTCCAAAGCTTTGAGTTAAGTAAAGGATTATCTACTCCTCCCCTATGATTGTTAGCTTTGATTAGTGAATTAGATAAGCTCTAGGCTGCTGCCAAGTAACCCTTCCAGCCACCAAATGTATGTGAATATGGAGTATTAGGATACTCTAACTTGACAAGGTGGCAAAGCCACCTAAGCATGCACTTTGACCCTTTTTTGAACACTATGACTAGTCAAACTAGTCAATAAGAATATGTGTTGTAAGGGAAGGTTTTATGAGCTAGTTTGATTAATTTAAATGTGGCTTGGGATTAAAGACTTGAGATTTGAATACATATATGTGTATGGAAAGAAGTTTGGCCAAATTTTGACAAGTTGACTTGGTCAACCTATGGTGAAATGACTCATGGTGGGTTTAACAATATTTGAGGCATCAAATGGAGTATATTTAAAGGATTGAATATATTGATTTGATTAAATGGGTTGGATGGGTTGAATGGGTTGAAATGACCCATTTAAACTCTTAATGTACTATTTAGTCAACCTAGGTTGACTTGGTCAACTAAGTTGACCCAAGGTTTATGTTTGGGATCAACAAATTTGAAATGATATTTTGAGTCTGTTGGAGATGGTTCCAAGGTTTGGGAATGTCATTTGGGTCAAAATGACCTATTTGACCCTTAAAGGGCATTTGGGCCAACCTTAGTTGACTTAGTCAACCAAGTTGACCCAGGGACTAGGATTGGATCCAACAAATTTTTTTTTACATTTGGAGGTGAATGGAAGTAGTTCCATCCAAAGATAGGGTCATTTGGTTTGAAATTATTATCTACATCCCTAAGGGGTATTTTGGTCATTTGAGTTAACTTGGTCAACCAAGATTGACCAGGGTCTGGGTTTGAGTCCTATGCACTTCTAATGATGATTAGCAGGCATTGGAAGTGGTTCTGAGATTTAATTTGAAAAGGCTATGTTGGAGTTTAGAAGAAAACTTCAAAATTACCCTTAAGGGGCATTTTTTGTCTTTTTAACCCCTGGTCAACTAGGGGTCAAAATGGGTCCACCAAAATATAGTTCAATGTTTAACATATGATAATCAAGGGTTTGAATATAATCAAAGGGTTTGGAGAAGGTTCCAAGGTTAAAATCTATTAGGTGGCAGGTCTAGTGGCATAGGCCGTAAATATTTGATGGTTTTACATCCTTTAGGTTTCAATTCAATTTTTGGGAGACCTAAGAATGAGCTCAAATTTAGAGGATAGACCCTAGGGACATGCTTAATCAATATGTAATTAATAGATCATGAATCAGAGGTCATTTAATTAGGGTTTAATGTGTTTGAAAAATTATTAAAAAAAGCTTTCAGGACCTAAGCCTTTAGGCTTGGATTTTGGTCTAGAAATCTGGATTTGATATGGATTGATCTAAGATCTGGGTATATCCTAGGGTCTGGATTGGCCCTAGTGACCTCATACAAAAATGAGGTCAATAATGTCAAAATAATTTTTTGGATAGGTAAAAATCACTTCTTTTTCAAAATCACTCAGCAGAAAATCTCAAATAAATATTCAAAATATTCATAATCTCAATTTTATAACATACAAAAAGTTATGCAATAAAAGCTTTACTAATACAAAATCATCCTCATTTTTTGGTAAATAAAAATTGGTAAGAAAAATCCTAAAAACACTAAATTATTAAAATTAAAAAAGGATAATAGTTTCTTACAGCGAGACGAGCAAATTTTCTAATTGGGTTTACCAATGAAAATCTCTCTATGGCCTCTAAATCCCATGTTATCTATTCTCTCTCCTAACTTTTTCTCTCAAATTTCCTAATTCCTTCTCTATTTGCCAAAATAAATAGGGAAAAAAATTAAAAAGTTTATTTAATGAAATGACTTATAATAGATTTAGATTTTATAATATAAAAATAATTTATTTATTTAATTTATTTATTTTTAGTATAAAATTTATATAAATCTTTTTAGGGCTTCCAAAATTATAAAAAATATTCATAAAATAACTCATTTTATTTAGAAAATTCTAGTTAAAGCAATTTACAAAAAAAAATCTTACGATCCTTAAATCCCCACTTGTACTGGCATGTGTCAATTTCTTAAGGATTTACACTAGTGCCTAAAAAATATTAAAAATTTAATGTAATTAAATCCCTATAATATCCATATTATGGTAAAGACAGTTTGTAATTTAGACATATCATGACTCATAAAAAGAATTATTATACTAGGTTATTACAATAATTCTCATGTAAAATGAACTTTAAAAAATCTCTTTAATATTTTTCCCATGGAGATGCCCCTATCCTTAACATTCTTGGTGATCATATCAATATAAAAATTGAGATATCTAATTCAAATAGTTCACAAGATTCAAATTTAATAGTAACTAGTGATCAAGAAGCAAAAGATTCTTTATCTCTTCCCCTAAAGAGGTAATCCAAGGAAATCTTCATAGATGTAAAGTTCTGACATTGTGAGCATCTATTACTGATAAAGAAAAATAATTCAATGATAATCCTAAAACTTCAACATAGTTGCAACTAGTACAAGATCTAAATATAGCTAATTTTTGAATTCATAGAGTATATTATATTGTCATAGCTCATCTTAGAAAACTTCCTATGAAACTGAGTATTTATGGTGTTCTAGTCCTTTCTAAGGAAATGAAATAGGCTTTAACCAATGCTTTAATCAATCTAGAAATTTGTATGACTTAACTAGTATCAACATAGTTAAAAGAAGCAATATAAATCTAGGACCAACAGTAACATTCTTAGAAGAAGACTTGTGATTGGGAACTACTAATCATAAACGCCCATTGTATATTTTTATAAATGTGGACAATTTCAAGTTGTCTAGTGTCCTTAATAATATGGGTGCATCGGTCAACATTATTGCTCTTAGAACTCTTGCCTACCTGAGGGTGAATACTTGTAAATTTAGTTTTGATAAAATGATGTTACAAGGGTTCAATAAAAAAGGTGAGAGGGCTTTGGATTTTATACCCTTACTATTAGAAATAGATGGCCTTATAATTGAAGCCAATTTCCAAATCATAGATTTGAAGGCTTCTTTTTAATTCTCTCCTGTGTATACCTTGGCTTCATGTGTATAGAATAGTGCCTTCCACTTAACATTAGTTTATTAAATACTCTTTTGAGAGTGAACATTATATAAATAGAGATTTACAACCATTTTTTATTCATTAAGTAGGTATATTCAAAGATGCTACATATTAATAATCTAAAAAGCTGACTGTCTTCTCTAGAAACTTCAAACAAGAAGAAGAAAAAGAACATGAAAATTAAAATTAAAAAGAAACAATAAAAGAAAAGGTAGAAAAAGAAAGCATCCTAACTTTGAACAAAATGTTTGTTAGAATCATGCCCCTCTTGTAGAAATAGGTGGTAGAATTGTTCAATGCGTAAAAGGGAGAGGGAGAGGTAGAGGATGGAAAAATGAAAAATATTAAAATAAAGAAAAAGAGTATATGATAATATATATATATATATAATATATATCGATTTAGAGTCTAGTTCAAAGGATGAATCATACAAGTTTGAGAAAAATAAACATATTATTAAAAATACAAATATTATTGAATAACCAAAGCTTATATCTCTTTAGAAGTAGATAGTGATGACGAGGGAGTCACTATCATTAAGGAGTATGTAGAGAATGTTAATCCAACCCCATTATCTAAAAATGGTAAAGCTGGGTTGGCATTTAAAGTCTCTCTCAGTTTAAAGCAAGATTATAAATCTATAAAGTTTATATCATCTACCAACAAAATTATAGAAATTGATGTAATCCTTGATGATTCCTTCATTGATTAAGTAATAGAATTACCTTTCAAATGGTATTCTACTTGTGTAAAGAACTTTGCTAAATAATGTATGACATCATCAATTTGGACTTGAGGTGAAGCTCTGTAGTTTGAAAACTTATGGAACACAAAATATTATAAACATAAACCAAAAGCATGTGTTGACCTTAGTACTTTGTGTTCATTTGACAATGATGAGTATTTCTTAGTTATATCCAATAATGTAGAGTTTGATAGTCTCTTCACAAGAAATGTGAAATCTTTTAATAAACTTTACCTAGAGACTTTAGATAATCTGGATGACTTTCAAGTTAGGGATGCACCCCCTCAAACTTGAAGAAAAGATTAAATTTATAATTAATGATCTAAAAGGAATAAATTTGTGTAAAGAAGAAAACCCTTATTTGGTCTTCATAAGTTCCTTATTCAATAAGGCGGAGGCAAATAAAATGATAGAATAACTTTTATAGTTTAAAGATTATTCTACCTGCAGTTATGAAGAAATGCCTAGATTATCACGTTATATTGTAGTTCATAAACTAGAAATTCAAAATTGATATCATTCCCATAAAATTAGCACCTCGATGCATGCAACTTTAAATAGAACAATAAGTGATTACTAAAGTTAAAAAATTAATAGATGTTAACTTGATCAGTGAAGAGAAATTTCAAAACCTAGTTCGTTGGCATTGTTTATGTAAAAAAGAAAAATGATCAAATTTTTGTCCGCATTGAGTTCAAATATCTTAGAAAAGCCTATTCTAAAGATGAGATTTTTCTTCCCATATCAAAACTCAAGGTAGATATTACTTACTCGCAAGAAATATTCACCTTTATGGATAGCTCATCCAAATATAATCAAGTTAAAATGGCTCTAGACGATGAGATATACAACACTAAAAATACCTATAGGAGTCTATTATTATAAAGCTATGCCTTTTAGACTAAAGAATGTTAGAGTAGTGTACCAACAGGAAATGAAGGGGAGCTTTGGCAATCTTATCAATCAACAAGTGGAATATTATGTAGATTTTCTACTCATTAAAAGTAATGAAAGGGAAAACCATTTGTATGACTTGATAACTATTTTTGAATGATTATGTCAGTATAATCCTAAAATAAACCATCTAAAGTGTACATTTCATGTTACTTCAGAGAAGTTTCTAGTTTTCATGGCAAGACACTATGGAATTAAAATTGATCCGAATAAAATAAAAGCAATCTTGGATATGACAATGCCTAGAAGTCTCATCTAATTGAGATCTTTCCATGGTTGATTAGCATATCGTAGAAGATTTACATCAAACCTATTTGGAATATATCATCCTTTTACAGCCTTGTGCAAATAAGATTTTAGTTTCAGTAGCACGATAAATATTAGAAGGCTTTGATAATATTAAGAAATATTTGATTAATCCTCAAATCATGGCTGCTCCTATACAGGGGAAGCAATTAATCCTATATATAGTAAATTTAAACTAACCTCTTACATCCTCTTTAGATCAAATTAATGAGGAAGTGAAGTAGAATGTACTTTATTTTATAAGTAGATTGTTACTTCCAACTAAAAGAAATTTGCCTCCAATTGAGAATAGTGTTTGGCATTGATTTTCACTACTCGAAAGTTAAGGAACTACATGTCTCAATGAGTAAACTTAATTTTTAGAGTAAATCCATTATAGTATTAGATGTCCCATCCAATATTGTCAGAAAGATTAGCCTGGTGGTTAATGATTATGCTATAATTTTATATTACATTCATTCCCCTGGATGCTGTGAAAGGATAAGCCCAGACAAAATTTTTTACAGCACATCAATTTCCTGTAGATTACCCATTAAATAATGAATTACCTAATAAGTAGATTATGAACTTAGAATTAAAGGAAAGCTCTATTGAGGAGTTTTATTTTGATGGCGTTATGTATTATTAAAAGGTAAAGGACCATGAGATGCTTGCCTATGAAAACCTAGAATTAGTATAGTTTTCATCACTCTAAATTAAGGCATGTTATACTACTTTAGCCACTTGTCAAAACCCTGTACGAACAATAAAGCTAGGTACAAGACACATTTGATGCCTAAGATGGCCTCTTTTGAATTTTGAAATGTATTGGTTATTAGTTTACTTAATATTTTTAAAATTCATATATCTAAATCCATAAGGTAGAATGATGTGAAATTTGAATGTTATTCCTGTGTTGACATGATGGTTAGATGAAAATTTTATTGAGAATTGTGCAAATCTGTTTGAAGTAAGTTTTTAATATGAGTTGTTTTGATGATTACAAAATCTTATTGTTTGTCTATTATTTCTCCTAAAAATATTGGAATTTTTGTTGTGTGTGTACTAACATATCTTTCAGGAAATTCACATTCCAGACTGTTGAAGACTTCTAGTTTATTTATTAGAGTATTTTGTAAGTGAAGTCTGTAATTTTTTTTTATTTATTTTTCTTGAGTCTGAGAAAGTGTGATTGTAAGTTGGATTACTATGCACACACACTGGAGGAGTGAGGTAAAATTTTTAAACTAATTGTATTGTACGATGTATGATCGTACAGGACGATCTGTGTTATTTCTCCTCTAAAATGAACCTGCCTGGTTGAAAAATTTTTTAAGTATGAATCATACAGTATGAATTATTTTCACACATCATTTCCAGTGTACGAAATATGAGGTTCACAGGTTCATACAGCATTATACGGGATGAACCATTCAAATTTTTGAACTGTTCATGCAGTACGAACTTAGTTCGTATACCATTTTCTAGAGTACAAAATATGGGGTTCATAGATTCGTATAGCATCGTACGGGATGAACGGTTCAATTTTTTGAATTGTTCGTACAGTACGAACTTATTTCGTATACTATTTTCTAGAGTACAAAATATGGGTCCTATAGGTTCATACATAATCGTACCGAACAAATATTCCATAATTTTAAACTATTCGTACGGGACGAAATTCAATAGTACTGTGCGATCGGGTTGGTTAAAACTTGAAATTCTCAGTTTTTGGATGGTTTTTCTTGTCCTTTGTATATAAGGGTCCTAAAAACTGACTTTATTTTTAATCTTCTATGAATTTCTTCTTGAGAGTGGAAGGAAGAGTGATCAAGGAAAGTGTTTGGGAGTGAATGTGGTGAGATCTTTGAAGGGGAAATTGTGAGGGGATTCACAAGGTTGTCCAAAGATGAGGATCTCATTATTTTGTACTTCAAGTCTCTTCCCTATCTCTTTGAGGACTCTTAAGAGAAGATCTTTGAAGAAGGTCTGGTTCTCTACCATCACCAGGAGGGTGAAAAGGGACGCTTGGTTCTCTGTCGACACTTGGAGAGTGTGAAAGGATGAGTGGTACTCTGCCATCACTAGGAGGGTGAGAAATGATGAGTGGGTTCTCTACCTTCACTAGGAGGGAGAAAAAGGATGACGGTTCTCTGCCGCACTGGGTTGGTGGAAGAGAGTTTGTAAAGGTTTCTCTGACTTGTTGTGGGAGCAAAAGGAGAGTCACTTGAGTATAGTGCAATACCTAAAGAAGGAGTCTCTAGGGAGTGGATGTAGGTCGTGTTTGATCGAACAACTATAAATCTGGCGTTTTCTGTTCCTGTCTCTTTTATTTCCTACATTGTTATTTTACGCAGTTTATTTTTCCTGTGGTTGAAAAATTTTAAAATTCTTCACTGTTAGTACAGTACGAACTCAATCATACAGTATGATTTGCATAAAATATTTTAATTAAAAAATCTTCTAAAATTCCAACAGAATTTTTAAAAGTACCTATTCACCTCCCCTCTTGGTTAGATTAGGGACGTAATCAATAGGTCTAACAACCTATTCACACTTTTAAGTGGTATCAGAGCAAGTGTTCAAAAATTAAAGTTTAGATTACTTTTTGAAAAAAGTTCATGGCTAATTTTGAAACCGGAACACTTTATAAGGTTACTCGATCGCTAGGCCACCTTTGTTTGACAACATTCTGTTTGATTTTTGGAAAACTCACATATCTATTTTTCTGTAATCTCTTGACTATCGCATGTGGATGTTAGTTCAGGATGGTTATACTACACCTACTAGACTTATAGATGGCATTAGAGTTGAAACACCGTTTGCTTATTGGACTTTAGAAGATAGGGATTTAGCATAATTAAATGTAAAATGCTTGAATAGCTTTTTCTGTGTTCTTAAATCTGAAGACTATATGGGTGTTTCTACTTGTAAATCTGGAAAGGAAATTTGGGATAGACTTTGTATTACGTATGAAAATACAAATGAAGTGAGGTAAACTAGATTGAATATTCTTTTGCACGATTATAAACTTTTTTGCATGAAACCGAATGAATCAATCTCTAACATGTATACATGATTTACACATATAGCCACTTCATTGCAAAACTTAGATAGAGAATTAACGAATGCAAAAAAAGTAAATAAAATACTTCGTTGCTTACCTACTACTTACGATGCAAAGATAACTACAATAACTGATCAAAGATTTAAATGTCTATTATATTGACAATCTTCTTGGATCACTAATTTCTTATGAGCAATCTGTGACTCAAAGATAAATTGATGCATGTGACAAGCGAAAGGAGAAGAACATAGCTTTAAAGGTGGATGATTCAGACAGTGATCAGTCACTACTTGAGGATAAGGAAGATATTGCCTTAATGACAAGGCAATTCAGAAGTTTCCTAAGAAGCAGAAGAGACGTCAACATTGGAACAAAGGTAAGTTCCATAAAAATGCTAAGGCTCCTAATGAAATAATTTGCTATGAATATAGGAAACCTGGACACATCAAGATTGATTGTCCTAATCTTAAAGCCAATCCTATCAAGGAGATAGTTGAGGAGAAACCAAAGGATAGAAGGGGCAAGAAGAAACTTCAACGAGCATTTTGGGCGAACTGAGCTTCCGATTCCTCAAAAATAGCACCTAAAGAGGAAGTCACAAATTTGTGCTTGATGGCCGATAATCTTGATCATTCGGATCAAGAGGAGGTATGTGACTTAAGTTATGATGAATTATTTAAAGTTTCTGAGCGTATTCATTCAGCATATAGGAAACTAAAGAAACTGCATGCTAAGTTAAATTTGGATCATTTAAAGCTTCAAAATAAATTTGAAATCCTTAGGAAAGACCATGCATTAATTGATAGCAACCATATGACTTTAATGGATGAATTTGATGATTTAAATAAACAGAATGAACTTTTAAAATCATCACACACTGAACTTAAAAATGATTTCAAAATATTTATAGATGAATCAGATAGTAGAGAGCATAACTTGAAGATTAAAAATTCAATTTTAGAAAGTACAAATGCATATCTTGAGGTTAAGTTAAAAGCACTTAAAGAAAATAGGATACCACATAAACTTGAAGATTTTCACAAAATCCACCACAAGTCAATTAATTCAAAATCTAAAAGATCTTATAGTACACATAGATTGGTGAATCCTTTCCCTGGAGTAAGGTATTTTTCTTATGGTATGATTGGACATATTTCTCACACATGTATAATTCATCATAGAACACATTTAGTATGGAGACCTAAGATGCATAAAACATAGCATGTTACACATACATCTATTTTAAAATTACGAAGAGGAGAACCCAAACTTGTTTAGGTTCTCAAGTCTAATGTTTGATAATTTTGTAGGAACGCTCTCACATATGATCTTGTGAGAGCATTTGGTACCTCGATAGCGGTTTCTCAAAACATATGACTGGAGATGCAAATTAATTCATATTGCTGAAAGCCAGGAATGGAGGCAAGGTTACACTTGGAGACAATACCACTAAGAAAGTGTTAGGTACATGTATGATTGGAAACTCAGAAAATTTTATGATAGAAAATATTCTGTTGGTAGATGGCTTGAAATATAATCTGTTAAGTATTAATCAATTATCTGATAAAGGCTTTTATATAAAATTTTTGCCTACCAACTATGTGATTAGAAAAGATGGAATTGATGTGTTATTTGGTGATAGAGTAAATAATATATACAGGCTTGATTTAAATTCTGTAAAATCTTCTACTACTTTTTGTTTGAAAACTGTTTCTGATGAATCATGGTTATGGCATAGAAGATTTTATCACGCAAGCATGAGAAATCTTAGGAAAATAACCTAAAAGGACTTAGTTAGAGGAATACCCAAATTGGCTTTCACTAAGAATCACTTATGTGATGCATGCCAACTAGGAAAATAAGTGAAGTCCTCTTTTCATTCCATCAAAGATCTTAGGACTAGCAAACCATTTAGAAGTTATTCACATGAATCTTTTTGGACCGATTAGCACTATCAGTTTAGGAGGAATGAGTTTTGGGTTTGTTATTGTGGATGATTATTCAAGATTCACTTGGGTCAATTTTTTATCTCATAAGAGTGAATCATTTGATGAGTTTAAAGTGTTCAGTACTTGGATTTAGAGAAAACTAGGGTGTGAAATTCTATCAATTCAAAGTGATCATGGAGGAGAATTTAAAAATGAAAAATTTGAAGAATTTTATAAAGAACATGGGGTTGATCACAATTTTTTAGCACCTAGGACCCCTCAGCAGAGTGGGTTAGTTGAGAGGAAAAATATAACATTAATTGAAACTGCTAGAGCTATGTTGGTAGAATACTCACTTCCAAAATATTTTTGGGCTGAAGCGGTTAGTACAGCATGTTATATTCTCAATAAGGTGAACATTAGATCCAATTTGAACAAAACACCCTATGAACTTCTTAAAGGGAGAACACCTAATCTCTCTTATTTGCATGTTTTTGGATGCAAGGTGTTCATACATAATAATGGAAGAACTCTCTTAGGAAAATTTGATCCTAAATCTGATGAAGGAATTTTTTTAGGATATTCAAGTGTTAGAAAATCCTATGGAGTTTTTAATAGAAGGACATTGGTAGTTGAGGAGACCACACATGTAGTGTTTGATGAATCTGGCATTTCGAAAGAGCCAAAATTGGAAGAAGAGAACAGTGAAATTATCTCCCATGAAATTGAGAGTACAAAGTTAGAAGAAAAGATAGAAATTGAGAACCCTTTCCCTAGAGAGTGGAATTATCCCAAGAGTCATCCTAAAGAGTTTATTTTAGGAGACCCAAGTGAAGGGGTTAGGACTAGGAACAGTTTGAGAAAAGAAGTCAATCATTCATGTTGCAAATCTGGATTTAAGGATTATAATTTTAATGATAAAAAACTTTTTTGTGTTCAGCTTTGATTGGCTAACATTTCAGGTACAAAAGATCAAGTGCGATTCAAGCCAACTCAAGATCGGGTCCGCGTGCATTTAATTGTAAATTTTTCCCTTTCTTGAGTCAAATGTAATGTAATTGATCCCCTAGCTAAGTAACCTTGCACACACACACTCAGGGGGAGAGTTTTTAGTGAGTTAGATTTTCTATTTCAAATTTTATTCAGATCATCCTCGATGATATTCACATCATCCTGGACGATCCAGTGAAAATAGAAACCCTAATTAGGGTGACCATGTTAAGTCGGTTTAATTAAGCAGATCGTCCTGGATGATATACCCATCATATCCGTCTTGGTTATTTTTTCAAATTATCGTTGAGAGATTCCTGGCGGGTAAATAGGAGGCGGGTGGTGTTCGCTGGCCAACTCTGGCAGTCTGCCGGATGGACACTCGACGTTCATCCTCCGGTGGGATGTCTGATAAAGAAGGAGTTAGTAGACAATTTCTTGGTTCGAAACAAGAAGGGTTTGAATCATGGAATAAGGGCTTCAATGGAGCTTTAGTCATCAGGGAAGGCACCTTTCTGGTGAAGGATAAAGTTAAGGTTGTCGAAGGTAAGGGTAAATCTGTTGCTCTTGATTCTTGTTGCAAAGTACCGCAAGATTTCATCTCTACTGATTACTCTCCATTAAACAATCATGACGCTTCTTCCTCAGGCATGAAAATTATTATTAACAGATTTGCTTTGTCAAATGTAATCCCTGTCATCAGCGACAGCATGATAAATGCAACGGCCTTTATTCCTGTTAACAAGGATGATCGTATTTCTGAAAAGAGTCGTTTGAATGGAGATTCATCTAAATCTATGAGGGATAAAATCTCTATTGTTAGTTCAGCATTGTTTTCTTCAGCTGTTGGTGGACAAGACGCAGATCTGAGTAAGGTTCATTCTAGTGTGGAGGGAGTATTGGGTAGCAATTTGCCTGATGGCGCCGTTTTACCGCACATACCTTCTGGTAAAATTCAATTAAATGCTTGGAGGAAGCCGGAAAGCATTAAAGTTTCAGAGTTGGATTTTGGTGATTGCCTCTCCAAGGATGGTACTACTGTTATACTCAATGTGGAAAAAGAGAAGGAAAATGTGCATAAGCTTAGAGATTCTTTAGTTGTCAAAATTTTGGGGGGAGATCCACCTCTATCTCTCATTAGTTCTGAATTGAGGAGGCAGTGGACTCAATTTGGTAAATTTCATTTAACCCAACTCGGATTAGGTTGGGTTCTTTGCTCCTTTGGTGAGATTGAAAATATGGAAGCTGTGATGTCTTCGGGGCCTTGGTTCGTGAATGGTCTCATCATAGGTATGGAAAGGTGGACTCCTAATTTCTCTCCCAACTCTCTTTCTAGATTATCTACACCCATATGGATAAGACTTCCCAACCTTCCTCTACAATGTTGGGATGAGACAAATGTCTGTAGAATAGCTTCCAAGGTTGGTAAACCTTTGTTGATTGATGGAAATATGTTTCAGTGGGGGAAGAGGGAATTTGGTAGGGTCTGTGTTCGTATCAGGTTGGATGATAAGCTACCCTTGGGTATTTGGGTGGAAGGGAGTGAGGGGAAGTTCTTCCAAAAGGTTATTTATGAGAAAATCCCCATCTTCTATTTTTCATGTGGGAAGATAGGACATGTCAATAAGGATTGTGGAGAGACAATCAATGACAGCTCTAATGGCGGGGTGAATGTCTTGACTGAACCTGTTCGTTCGACTGAAAGACAGGAGAAGGACATGGTTAAGTCGAAAGCTGAGGATAACACTTATGACCCCTGGATGGTTGTAAACCATAGGAAGAGAAGGTTTGTCTCTTATATAGATAGACAGTCTAATACATCAAATCTGAGTAGTAATGAGCAGGTTGCTACTATTGGCAAGGAGGAGGGAAACAATGCAGATGGTGGTACTTGTAAACAACCTGTTCTGGAAATAGAGGACTTTTCTCCTCAGGAAAATTTGGATTGCGGTATGCAAATTCCTGCAATGAATTCTTCTTTACTGGAAACCAATAACTCATTTAACATTTTAAATGAGAATGCAGAGGAAAATGTTTTGGACATGCAGGTTGCAACTGAGCTAGAGCCATTGATTGAGTCCCGGGTTGGAATAGATGTTGAGATAGTTTCAAAGGATACCAGTTCTTTAGTTTCTAAAAGAAAAGGTACTAAGCAATTAAAAGGTTTGGGCCCTATTAATGCCAACTCTAGAAGTAGGAGATTGGAGTTGGAAGTGATAGAAAATGCTAAGGTGAAAGTGGGGAGCTCCTCCCCTCTTTTACAATGATGTCTTCCATTGGGTTTTGGAATTGTAGAGGAGCCAGAAAGAGGTCGTCTTCTCTATATTTAAAGGAGTTTGTTAAGAACAATAGTGTGTTTTTTTTTTTATTGTTGGAAACTAAGATCTCCCTTGTGGATAGAAGGGATGCGGATGGGCTAATTGGGCATGACTGGGACTATGTCCAAGTGGCTTCTGAGGGGTTGTCTGGTGGTCTTATGGTGATTTAGAAAGCTAGCTTAGCTTCCTTTAAAGTATTAGATTCTTCTAATCAGTGTATTATAGGTTATTTGGATGTGTTTAATAAGGGGAGGTGGAGAATTGCATCTATTTATGGCAGCGAGGATGTCTACAGAAGAAGATGCCTTTGGGAGAAGTTACAATTGCACTCATTGAAGGATAATCCTATGGTTATTGGAGGAGACTTCAATTGTCTCCTCGACAAAAGTGATAAAAGTGGTGGTAAAAAATTCAGGTTTTCATTGGGATCCAAGGAGATGAAGTTTTTTTTAACTAATAATGACTACCATGAAGTTGGTTGCATTGGTCCTAGATTAACCTGGTGCAACAACAAGTCTGGTGCTGACAGAATTCTTGAGAGATTGGAAAGGTGCTTTGTTAATTCTCCTATGATTTGCTCTAATCATCGTTTGATAATCAGGCACTTGCCTAGAGTGGCGTCAGAACACTGTCCTATTATCCTTAACCTATTGGATATTAAACCTCATGTGGTTAAAAACATCAGGTATGAGGATGTCTGGGCAGCTAACCCAGCGTCAGCAGCTGTTGTCAGGAATGTTTGGATGAGGAAATGTACAGGTGAATCTGCTCAAATTTTTAATACCAAGTTGAAGAGATCTTTGAAGGCATTGTATTATTGGAGTAAGGCTAAAAACGAATCGATTTCCTGCTCCAAGGAGATCTTATTGAAGGAAATTCTAGAAATTTTGGAGAAAGAGTCTAAAGAGGGTGGTCTCTCGGATGAGGATAGCTGGATCCTTAAAACTAAAGTAAGTGAATTCAATTCAAACTTGGCTAGATTGAATACGTGGTGGAGACATCATGCCAAAGTGAAATGGGTGAACGACATTGATTGCAATGTAAAGTTCCTTCAAACTTTTGCTAGTGCTAGAAGAAATGCTAATTTCATTAATAGTATTAAAGATGAGTATGGTAATCTGGTTGAGGACCAACAGCAAATTGAAAGTATTTTTCTCAGCTTTTTTCAAAATAAATGGAAGGAGAGAAGTTGCAACATGGAAAACTGGCCGAAAGCTTGGAACCATCTGGATGAAGATGATATTGCAATGTTGAATTCTGAGTTCTCCATTGAGGAAGTTGAAGATGTTGTAAAGAAGGCTTCCAACAACACTGCTCCAGGGATAGATGGAGTTACTTATTCTTTTTTTAAAAACTATTGGGAAATCATTAAGGGTGACGTGTGGAAAGCTATCAAACAATTTCTTCTCTCAGCTGATATGAACAATAACTGGAAAGAAACTTCCATTGTGTTGATTCCTAAGGTATCTAATCCAATCTCTTCTTCCAATTTTCGGCCCATAAGTTTGTGCAATGTGGTTTATAAGGTGGTTGCCAAAGTTCTATTGAATAGAATTACTCCTTATGTAAATAAACTTATTTCCGAAGAACAAGTGGCCTTTTTGAAGAACAGATCATGTTTTAGTGGCTCATGAAATGTTTCACAAATTTAGGCATTCTAAGTCGTCAAAAGGGTTTGTTTCCTTCAAACTTGATTTAGAACAAGCCTATGATTCTATGGGTTGGCCTACCTTAGAGAAAGCTCTTGATTATTTTGGTTTTCCTCATAATATTTCCAAGCTGATTTTGGAATGTGTATTAAATCCAAAGTTCTCTTTAAAAATTAATGGTAATGCTACTAGTTGGATTGTTGCCAAAAGTGGATTTAGACAAGGTTGCCCATTATCTCCTTATTTATTTATTCTTTGTACTCAGTTGCTGTCAAATGCTTTCAATTAGAAAGGTGGATCTCTTGGGGTGGTTCGGGTGCATCCTAATGGGCCAAGGATTTCTCATTTACTTTATGCAGATGATATCATAGTGTTCTCTAAGGCAAACGTTATGATGGTTAAGGAAATTAAAAAGATTCTTAATGATTTTTATGGATAGACTGGACAAAGTATTAATGTAAACAAATCTTGCAGTTTATTTGGGAAAACTGTTAGCAAGAGAAGGAGAAAGTCTATCATTCGAATTATGGGTATTAAAAGTGTTAAGGAGTTCTCTTGCCTTGGGATTAAGATGTCCTTAAGAAGGCTGATTGGAGCTGATTTTCAGTTTATCATTGACAAAGCAATGAGAATGATTAATGTATGGGGAGGGAATTTCTTTTCCTTGGCTGGTAAGATCAACTTGGTCAAATCAGTTTTGCTTGCTTTTTCAGTCTTCCACTGTACTCATTCTTGGATTCCGAAAGGTGTTCTTCAGGAGCTTGATAAATTGGCTAGGAGTTTTATATGGAACAAGAAGAATGGCTACCTTGGGTTGCATTATGTTAATTGGGACATTATGTGTCTGCCTAAGGAGTATGGGGGCAGATCTATACATGCTGTTAGTGCAAAAGTTGGTCCTCTTAGAGCAAGGATATCATGGAGATTTAATCAAGAAGAAGAGTCAATTTTGCACAAAGTGTTTTACACCAAATATGGCTGCCTGCTTGGGAATGAAGGTTCAAAGAAATCTGGTTCTATTGCTTGGAAAATTATTTAGCATGGAGCTAAGTTTCTAAAGCCTATTGTTAGATGGAAAATTAGCAATGGAGAATCAGTTAATGTATTCAATGATACTTGGATTTTGGATAAGAGCTTGAGAAGGTGTCCGACCTTTTTGATCCCACAGTTCTTGGAAGAGGTGACAGTTGACAGACTCATTTAGAATGGAAATTGGAACATGATGGAGCTCGGTAAATTGTTTGGAAGAGATCTGGTAAATCTTATTACTAGAACTCCCATATCTCCTGAGTTAGTGAAAGATAAACTAGAATTGGTTTCATTTAATTCTGGTAAGTCTATTGCATCGCTAGCTTTTTAAGCTACAATTACGAACAAGCTACAGGAGAAAGTTCAGTAATGGAGTTGGATTAAGAAAGGCAAGCTCTGCTCTCGGGTTGAAGCCTTTTGGTGGATAATTTTCAACAAGGCGATCCCTACTAATCATTTTTTATACTACAGGAGATTACTTAATCACAATGCGTGTCTGAGAGGGTGTGGATCAGTTGAAGATATTGAGCACATTGTGGTTGGTTGTCAAAAACTCACCAAAGTGCTGCAGGTTCTTAACAATTGGGGATTTGGCTTTCCTGAATTCTCATCGTTTGATCATTATTGTAATTGGTTATCTACACAAAGCAGTTGGATGATCAACTTATTTTGTAATGTTATTTATTTCTCTTGGAAGGCTAGGAATAAGCTTGTCCATGAAGGGAGAGAAGATAGTGGTTTGATGATTTCCTCAAAATCTGTCAGCTATGCTGCTATTGCTTCGTCCAAGAGTCAAGGTAGTTTGGGTATATGGGTTGCTAATCAGCTTCCAAAGCTGTTGAATTCTCATTGGCATGCCCCTCCACCCAATTGGATTAAGGTTAACATTGATGCCTCTTTTCTTCAATCGTATAAAGCTGGGATTGGAGAAGTATTCCGTGATTGCAAAGGAAGATTTCTATTGGCTTTTGGACACTCTATTGTTCATTGGGACATTTCACGTTTGGAGCTCATGGCCATTCAAGCTATCAAAGGTTCTTTAAAAGATTATATGTTCAATTACAAGGGCATCATCATTGAAGGTGACAATGTAAATGCAATAAAGTTCATTCAGGCTCTCTCAAAGTCAAAAAAGGAGTTGGATCATCCTTTTTCTTTCAATGAATTCCAATTTGTTTTGTTTAATTGTATAGGTAGAGATGCCAATAAGTTAGCAGATCTTTGTGCTAACTATGCAATTCTTAGTTCTTTTATTTGGGATGATGTTGGGTCTTGTGAGATTCCTCCTTCTTTCTATTCCTTGTTAAAGGAGGAATCTGATGCTATTACCTAGATCTTTGCCTTTTTCTTTCATTAATAAATTTTAGGCAGCTTCATGCCTTTCTCAAAAAAAAAATGCAGGATGATAGGCTCAAACTAGAAATTCTCAGCCGCCAGACTGAGTTAGGTAAGTTTTTATTTTTAGAATTTTAGTCTGATCGATACGTGTATCATCCTGGATGATCCATTATAATCATGCCTAAATTAGTCTGGTGATTAAGGGAAGTAATTAATATTTGATTGATACGATCATATCATCCCGGACGATCGCAATATCGTATGGGATGATACATGTAAAATCCTCATCATCCAAATGATTTCACCTTGATGACTAGAGCTGTGTGCAGGATGATATTCTCATTTTTGAACTAATCGTATGGGACAATCGCAATATCATCCTAAACGATCAAGTCATTTTGAGATCGTCCAGCATAAGTTTTCCTGGACGACCCGAACAATCTTCTGGATGAAATTCCTGATTTACACTAATTATCCCAGACGATCGCAAAATCTTATGGGACGATATGAACAAATTTGTCTTCTAATCATCCAGAAAAATTAGATCATCCGGGATAATATATGTGATTTTGTACTGATCATACAGGACAATCGACAGATTATCCTGGATGATATGTGATGACCAGTTGAAATTTAGGGCAAATTTTGAGCCCTACTATTTAAGATCTTTTTCTTTCAACAAGAAAAATCTTTTGCCACCTTCCATCCTAGAAAGAGCTTGAGAGAGAGAGAGAGAGCTTGGGAGAGAGAGAGAGGATCTTGTGAGGGGGAGTTTGTGAGGTGTTCAAAAAGGTTGCTCCAAGCAAGGATCTAAGTCATCTTCTCTGGTCATCATCTCTTGTCTTATGAGTGTCTCTATGGAGTGTTGACCTCATTATTCGAGGTCAATTTCCCTATAATCAACTCTAGCACCTAGGTCTTCGTAGCCTAGTGTAGACGTTGTCTTTAGGATCTCCTTTAGGTGGATATTCCTATTGACGTAGCGATGACTCAATTTTCTAATTCAGCCTAAATCAACACTACTCTAAATGAATTGACTCAACACAAATTTAATTTAACAACCTCGACTTTGATTAATTCAAATCGACTCGTCGTGAGCTAATTAAAATTGAATCGAAATTAATCAGGTTAAGGGTTCGAACCGATTTAAATTAAAATTTGAACAAAATTTATTAAATTAACAATCCAACCATCTTAAAATCTACTCTTTATATCTTCATTAATTAAGATTAATCAATACTTTGCCTAATCAAAATGTTAAATCAATCGGAAAAAAAAATCTTTAATTAAGAAATGCTAATGAAATTAACTAACTACAAATAAATTAACTCAATAAAACAATTTAATGAATTTTAAAACTTATTAATAAAATACTTAAATTAAATATCTAATTAACAAACTAAAACTAAATAAATCTAACTCCTAAGCTAATAAATGTAGATTCAAAATTAAAAGAGAAATAGGAGTTGAGTCGGTTCAGACCCCCACTCATCACACGATCTCCCTTTACCTCCTATCAGTTGGCGAAACCGCCTCCTCTCCCTCTAATTTCGCAAAACGACCCCCAGCCCTCGGCTCTCTCCCGATTAAAAAAAAAAAACCTAAGGCTCCCTCTCCGTCTCTCCTGGCAAGGAACCGAAGCCCCCAGTTCGCAAAATCCCTCCAAGGCTCATATCCCTCTCGGTTCGCACAACCCAAAAAAAAATCCCTCTCACTCTTGGTTCGCAAGGAGCTCTCTCCCATCCGCCTCCTCCTTCTGCTCTCTCTCGCGAATAACCTAGACGGAAGTCCCCAGCCCCCGTGGCCTTCGAGTTTGCAAGCACCAGGTCCTCCTCTACAACTAGCGAGACCCTCTCCCCCTCCGACCTGCTCTCCGACGTCTTCGTTTGTCCTAGTCCGTTCGCCTCCCCTGCCCTAGCCGAAGCCCTCACTACCTCTGTCCTAGCCGACCCAGCCAATTCCAGTGCTTAGTTGAAAGAGGGATTGCTACTATTTTCTTGAGAGGCAAGTTGAGAAGTGCATGATATTATTTGATTTCTTTCCTCTCTTGAAAGCTTATAAGCTTCTTAGATAATTTTAATGTTTCGTAAAGGAAAGAATTAGTGGTTGATTACAAAAGAAAATTTGAGTTTATTAGCATTAAGTTCTTTCATTAAATTGGTTTGATGGTCGTCGAAATGAACTGTGTTATTCTCTTTCTTTCTCAAATTAAATAATTTAGATGAAGGGTTGGGTTGTTATCCCCTTGCTTGCTGAATTTTAGCATTGACAAGATATCCTCTATAATTAGCGATGGTTAATGATCTTGCAGATTTAGAAATGTGAAAGAATGTTTGTTCTCGAGTTTTTTTTTATCATTGTTGTTAGCCTGGTTTTATGAAATTTCTTTGGTTGTTGTGGGATTTATGTTTAGTTTCTGCATTTGCTAATAATGTAACAAAAAGATTGTGGAAATATGCTCGAACCTAACTATTCTCTTTAAGTTGATTCCTGCATAGCTTCTATCTTTACTGTTTCTTGTGGCTATTTTCGGAATGAGCTTCCATAGACAAGTTATTTCATGATTAGTTTTATAAAGCTCTCATGCATATGCCATTTGTTTCAATATCATCTTTATATAATTTAGATGGAAAGTCTGGCAGCTATGTGAAAGTGTTCTCCTGAGTAATTGTTGGATGAATATAAAGTTGCATTAGTTTTCTTTTCTCAAATACCACTTGACATAAGTGTTGATTTGGAATACATAAGTTAAGTTGGAAGCTTACAGTTGCAAGTTGGATTCAATTTGAAGCCCAACAATTCTTTCTTTGCACTTGCATCAAGAATGGTTTCTTGTTTCGATTCGGTAAATGGGAAAATGTTAAAGAGCCTGATTGTGCTTTATTTTTTTTTATGAGCAAACATAGACGTTATGTAAAGTTTCCATGTGATTGAAAGGTTTTTTGAATTGATGAGAAGGAAATTTGAGGTCTTTGAAAAAGTTGACATCAGTAATCATGACCCATTTTGATGAATAGTTTGTTATGTTTCATGTTGTTTGTATTTGGAAAAGAGGAAGTGTTAGAGTACTTTGCACTTAAGGAAGTTGCCCATAAAAGAAAAATATTTATGAGTTGAATGATAAAATGGAATATGTGCATTTTGAAAAGTGAATTAAGCGATTTGTATTTGACTGGAAAGGTGAAAATGTGTAAATGTGGAATAATGAAGTGTATGGAGTGTTGAAGTGAATTGTGTGTGTTTCTTTGAAAAATGTAAAGTGAAGCTTGATTGTTGGAGAATGAAAATGTGTTGTTTTGAAAAGGCGTATGTGTGTATCTCTTGAAAAGTGAAATGATATATTTGAAAAGTGATTTGTGTGTGTTGAAAGATAAAACTTGAGGTGTGTGAAAAGTGGAAGTGGGATGAAGTGTATGACTTTGTGAAGGTCGAGAAATTTGTATGTAGTTTGAAAAGTGAGAAGTTTATATTTAAGTGAAAGAGATATGTGTGATTTTTGGAAAATAATATGTGTGTGTTATGGAAAAGTGACTTTGCTTTGTTGTGCTTAGATGAAGTGTGTGGTGTTTTGAAAAAAAAAATGTATGTTGAGTAGTGAAATGTATGAACTTTGAATAAACAAATGATGTGTTTTTGGAAAGGTTAAAGGTGTATTGTTGGGAAAGTGAATTGTGTGTTTCATTGGAAAGTGACATGTACAAGTGTGTAGAAGTAAAGTGTGTGGTTGGTTGAAAGTTGAGCTATTTTGAGAAGTGTGCGTGTTGTGAAAACTGTTGTTTGTGTGTAAGCTAAGAAGTGACATGTGTGTGCTTCAAGAGGTGATCGTGTGATCTTTGGAAGATGAAAGGTGTATGTTTTGCAATATGAAATGTGTATTAGTGAAGTATTTTGTGTCAAGTAGAGAAGTGAAAGTGTATGTTCTAAAAGTAAAAGTGTATTGATTTACAAGGAAGTGAGAAATGTGTGTTGAAAGGTGTTGTGTGGGAAAGTGAAAAGTGGAAGGTGGGATTTTAAAATAAAAATGGTTTTGGTAAAGAATGAATTTTGAAAAGTGAAAGTTTATGTTGAGAATTGAAAGTGTTTGTGTTAGAGAATGGTTGGTTTGGGTAATCGTAAAGAAAGCAATGCCCCTCTTTCTCTCTCTCTACCCCTCTCTTTCTCTTTCTTCTACTTCTCCCTTCTTGTGCCTCGAGGAAAATTTGAAAAAGTATAAAGTATGCTATCAAAAGTGAAAAGTTCAAAAGGTAGACAGCTTGCGCCGGCCTTCAAGCCCGAAGAAAGGTACGTCTTTATTTTTAGTAAATTTTAATTATTTCATTATTAATTATTAAATGTGCTTCTAATCCCTCCTTATTTTCTTGTCTTTATTTACATGAACTGCGAGGAACGGTACCAATCAAGTGAACAAGAGGAAGCAGATTAAAGGTGTCAGTCGCCTCTATCCAACCGGGTAGAGGTGCTACGGGCGTAATCCACCGGGTCATAGCCCCCGGTGTTGTAAGTTTTCTTAAAACTTAGAAAGCCCCTAGGAGGCCGCAGTGTGTTTTGTGCGAACCCCTACCCTTTAGGCCCCTATAGTAACTTCAATTTTATTAGGATGATTTTCATTTCATTTTAGATCCTTGAACTCCTGTATACGTGCGCAAAGTCTTAAGGGTTAGTGATAACAAGCTTTTTCATCCCATACAACATTAGTGACATTTAAGGATAAAAGTTAAGGACCGAGTCTTAGAGAACTTAGACTTAGGATGCCTGCACACTTTAGGGTAGAAATACATAACACAGAAAACTTAGTGACATTCCCCTTAGGATTATTGTATGTTATTAATACAACCTTAATCAAGTTTAATTAAACTTAAATAATCAATTAACAAAAATTTCAAACACACTAATAGTAATTCAGATAAAAATACACAAAAAATTGTATAATCCTTAATAATCAAATCGTAATTAACACATATAATCACTAAAGGATTAAATTTGAATATAACTTTAGAATTGAACCTAATTAATATTTCAACCATCCCATAATTAAATAATAATTAAATAAAATCTAAAAAAAAAAAAAAAAAAAATTAAAATCTAGAGTACAAAATACACCTAAAATAAGAACAAATTTAAATAATAGACATAATCCAAAATAAAAAGCCCTTTAAAAATCAAACTGTATTCATGAAAGTCTTTTCAAAAATCAATTATAAGCATAATATAAAACATCTTTAAAGAAAATTGATTGAGATACATAGTAATCTAAAAGTCTAATAAATTGTCAAAGATTCAGTAAATTGTTAAATTAAAAGATATAAAAGAAAATAGGTTAATTCAAATGATTAAAGAATAAATCCCATTAATCAATTTTAACAATCAAAATTCAATCTCAAACAAACTTCAAAACAGTAAAGACACAAAAACTTAAATCTGAACTAAAATTCCTTTTGACCTTTCAAAAAATCAATTTAAATCAATTAGATAACTTTAACTAATAATAAACTCAGGATATATCTAAACCACACAGCCTACCGCACACACTTAGATTTGTTTGCTAGGACAACCAATTCTAGCTCTAGGTTAGGCCGGTGTTTACTTTCTTGCTGTTGTGTGACGGACTTTCTCGGTTTTCATTGCATGCTTGTATGATTGACATTGAGTGTTTGTTTACTTTTATCGCTCTCTGTGATATGATGTGATGGGCGATAGATTATCCCTAGGTTAGGAACGATCTGGATGCTCACAGAATCTTATGCAGGTGGCCATGCTCGTGCAGGGCTAAATAAAAAGGGGGCAAATTAAAGATTTAAATTAACAATAATTTCTGCAGGTGCTTCAGAAAATGCTAAGCCCCTTTAAAATTAAAAGAGCATGGCCAAGTGTGGCTGATAAATTTAATTTGAATATATATAACTGCTTGGGAATGGTTTTATTATAAATGTCTAGGATAACCTTGCAGGTGTGTCTAGATTTTCTTTTTCTTTCTGGAATGTAATGTAAATGTAATTATTTGTTAAAGTCAAATGTTGTGAAAGTGATTCAAAAGTGGGATATCACACCCAACTCGGAATCCAAAGAGAGGAGAATGTCCCTTAGGGGAGTATTCTCTTCTATTTGGAAAGCCAAGTTAGGGTGGTTCTAATATCCAAAGAGAAAAGAAAATACCCCTTCCGGGATGAGTTTCTTTTCATTTGGATATCCAGGCCTGACGGACCCAAGGAGCTCGTAGCGGAACCAAGAAGCTCGTAGCGGAACCAAGGAACTCGTAGCGGAACCAAGAAGCTCGTAGCGGAACCAAGGAACTCGTAGCAGATCCAAGAAGCTTGTAAAGGAAAGAAGACAAAAAGTGAAGATGAAGAAGACGAAGAAATGAAGATAAAAAGAAAAGTATATCCCATTTTGAAATCACTTGCGTCAGTCTTAGGTTTAGAATCCGGGTTTGTTGTCAGTGGTGCCCGGCCACTTTACTTTTTCGGTAGACCCTGGGTTGTAAATAAACTGGACATTGGACATTATATTTTTGGATAATTTAATTTGAGTGTTTATTTTGTTTGTGCACTAGTTTTTTTTAGGACTCTTGCATGCCGTGTTTTGTTTTAGCCTGGATACGAATCGGAGTGTTTTTTTGGTAAGGATCACGATAAACTTTTTCTACTTGAAATTTAAAAATAAAATTTTTTTTAGGCTCACATAGAAACTCTAACGAATCTAAGAAGTAAGCTCGGACCGCCGAGAGTCAGCATAATCATATTATTACTTTCTCTTCCTTGTTAGGCACCTCCCCGCCTGCGGGTTCTGGCAGACCACCTGACCTATTAGGGTGCAGTTCTGTCAAGGGGATGTTGTGCAATCTCTAGGGAAAAATCTATTTTCTAAGCCTGATTTTAAAACTGCTTCATAAATCATTTTATGCATTCGAGTCAATTAGCATGCATTGCATTAGATACAAATTAAAAGAGTCTAAAATTTTAATTGCATTATGCTCCTAGGCATCATTTACCCTACATAAGTAAAGGGGCCAATTAGATTTTGTCTTAGATGTCGGCCCCGATTCCTCAAAACTTAAATAACGTCCCTACCCATCTTTCATAAGAGACTGGACACATGGATTTGAAGCGCCTAGGTGGTTAGCTGGCTCCCCAATCCAGGCCGGGGTAAGTCCAGATTTGCACTGCATTAGTCAGGTTCGGGTCACTACTTTGTAGTACCCAATTTAGACTTAGGTTCTGAGGCAGATTTGTGAATCTTAAGTCCTCACCCTTCGGGAATAAAATCCCAAATTTCTAATAAAATGTCAATTCAAACCTAAAAATTTTCTCTCTTAAAATGTAAAGCCCAACATAGGATAGACTGAGGTTGCCTCTGAGCTTCTCAGAATCCGACACCTCCTACTTTTCTTCCTTTGACTCGTTAATAAATGTTCAATGTTGAGCTTTCTCCTTGAAAATTCTCATTTCTTTTCTTGCCTTCTACTTTGTAATCAGAGGGTACAAAATCACTGCTTTAATCGAGAGTTTTCTTAGGAGTACCCCTCCTAGGATGTAATTAACTATAGAGGCTTGCCCCTATAGGGATTTGAGAATCCCAGATTAAAATAAACCTTGTTTTATTTTTATAAAATAAGGGAAAAATCTTTGGGAACGCAGACATGTTTTAAAACCTCATTTCTAACTTTAAACATATTTATAGAATATTATTATTATCTTTACAGGTAATATAATATTCTATTTATTATGTTCAATTTTAGAAATGATGACTTTTATAAAACCCATTCTTTCTTTTGGGTGCTTTTGAAGAATGTTATGTTCGTCTTTTCAGATGATACAATATTCTCCTTATTACACCTAAATAAAGGGATGGATGAACTTTTCAAAACTATATTTCTATTTTTAAACACATTCTACAGAATTTCGTGTTCATCTCTCAAGATGATATGTTATTCATAGAATTGTGTTTGACTATAAAAATATTATTTTCTAAAACTCTGTTTTGATATTGAATCCATTATAGAATATTGTGTCAGTCTCCCAAGACTGTACTTTATTCTTAATGCAGTATTCGATTACAAAATAGGAGAAATCAAAATCTGCGTGGCGACATAAATTTTCCCACCAAGGTTTTTCTGGCGACTCCACTGGGGACTCATCCTCTCTCCATCTTTAGCAGTGATTCATACCCTTACATCGGTAGTATACTTGTGCTTGGCATGAGTTGTAACTACCTTTCTTCCGCCGGTTATATTATTCATTTCATTCTTGAATAATTTGGCCGGTATCTAAAAGAAATTGTAGAGGTCTTATTTTGGACCCCCGTCAAAATATCGACGGGAAGTTCCTTTAATGACCTTTTTGTCTAAATAATCAGAAAATAAAATCCCTACGTGCTAACTTGAACGTTGCAGTTACATTTTTATTGTAGCTTGATGTTTGACTTAGCACTGGGTCCAAATTCTTAGAGTGAAAATTGAAACACTAAATAATATTCATTCTTATCTCAACATTATGTATTGCAGTTATATTTTAATATAACTCGATATATATGCGATGAGATAAGACTTGAATTATTTGGTTGGGTCAATTAAGCTTTTGCAATTAAAATAATATTTTTTTCAAAAGACTAATTCAAAATTTTTCTTGAATTTCAGGAAAATGATGGGTAAACTAATCTTTTCCTTGTCGGATAATATGAACTTGGCTTACAATCCTTTCACTGACGGAAGTATAATCAAATTTGGAAAAGGATTTGAGGATTTGCAGTTGTCTGTTAGTGGACCTGAGTTCACTATTGTCCCACCTGCTGAAATTGCAAACCAGAAGCCTATTCTAGAGTTCACTTTGGGATGTGGGTCTCAGACTGCCCCTGTAGCCCCTAGGCCCTCAGTGTTTGCTAGAATTGAACAGCCTAGCCAGGATCAGAAACTCAAATCAGTTGTCGTAGCAGATAGTGTTACTCCTTTCAGTGCTCCAAGCAAGTTTGAAATAGGCTCCTCTTCCAACATGTCGACGATTATGACTAAAACTCAGAGGAGAAATAAAAATCGTCGAACAAAGAGGAGAATGGAAAAATTGGGACTATCAAATCAGAATGAGCAAACTCCTCCTACCTCTCCACATCTTAGTGGTAGTAGGTTCCATCTTCTCTCCGCTGCTGATGGAGAGGAAGATGTGAGGAAGATTGCTCGTTCAGTTCCTACTGCTGTTGGAAAGTCTGCCACTGAACCAGTAAAAGATAAGGAAACACACATTCAGAATATGGTAAGGGCAATAGTCCAAGAGTGTGCAGATAATCATTTCCAAACCAAGGAAAGGTTTTTGAGGAATATGAAAAGGATGATTAATGAAAAGATAGAAGAAGAAGCATCGAGTCAGAAGAATATTGGAGCCCGGGTAGTGAGTCAGTCGAGGGCAAGAGATAGCAGAAGAAAGTTCAAACCTGTTGCAATCTCTGCACTCACTGATGGATACCCTAGGGAACCGAGGAAATCTGACAGAAAGACAGACAGTATTGTTTTGACTGATGTGTCGAGAAAATCTAAGAGTACTCAGTATGTTGTTCAGAAAACTAGTCGTCAGTTGTCTCCTTCCTCCATGACATCTCAAGAAGTTAGAAAAGTTCAGCGGTTCTCTCGTGTCCACTCTTCTCCCCAGACAGATAGGCACCCCTCTACGGGTCCTTCTTCATCTTCTCATCCGGATGTAGGGCGGTTGGAATCATCAAGCCAACTCTCTCCAACATCAGCTGAGAAGAAGATCTGGAGACCTAAGGAGGAAGTTGCTTCTCTGGTAGTGGCTTCACCTGAAAAGATGATAGAAGGAAAACCTAAAGTAGAGGAGAAATGTGAAATTAACCCTCCAGATCATATGGACTATGAAAGATATGTTCCCGTTGATCCCCACTATGTTTCCGGAAGGTCTATAGAGGAGATGCTAGGTGAGCTAAAAAATAGCATTAAAGATCTGGAGGATGAAGATGCATTGAACTTTGATTTAGATCAAGATGACATGTTAGATGATGCAGTAGCCGATGTCCTTATGGTGGAAACGAGGGGATCAGCTCATGATGATCAAGCTGAAGATGCTGGAATACAGGACGTCGTAGTTGAGGAAGGCATTGCGCCGGACTTAACTCAACGTCTTATACAACAGCTAAAACAAAAAGATGAGCAGATCTCAAGTATGGAGAAGAAGATAGAGGAAATGATGGCCACTATGGCATCATTCCAGTGCCAGGGTCCTTTACCACCACGAGCACAGGTTGAGTCTTCTCAACCCGAGTCTGTTCAGGTGGTAGGAAAGAAACAAATAATTGAGGCCATAGAAGAGCGTCAATCAGATCCAGAGATTAAAGCCTCTCAATCAAAAGAGCTAAAACAGATGGTGGAAAGACAAGTGAGGGAGGCATTAGCTGAGTCACAGAGTGCGTCGTATACCCCAAAGGGTAGGCCCTACCCAGAGGAGTTCGATGCAGTTCCCTATCCAAAGGGATTTGTGCCCCCCTCATTCAAGATTTTCGATGGTACCGGAAACCCTAGACAGCACATAGCGTACTTCCGAGCCAGTTGTTGCAACGCTGGAGGAAGTGATGCTTTACTCTTCAGACAGTTTGTTAGTAGTCTGTCAGGGGTGGCTTTTGACTGGTATGCAGATTTACCCAATGGTTCAGTGCACAGTTTTACAGAGTTGGAAAACATGTTCGTCAAAAGGTTTGCAGGCAGTCAACATCACATTACAGTTGGAGATCTTGTCATAGAGAAACAGAAGCCTGGGGAGAAGCTGGTTGATTATATACTAAGGTGGAGGAATTTGAGCATGAAGTGCGAACCTCAATTGCAAGAGCAACACGCGATTGAGATTCTGCTTAAGAACATTCATGGACCGGTAGCCTTTCTTTTGAAAGGATTTACCATCAAGACATTTGAAAAACTGCTCAATAAAGCCTCCAGCCTACAAGAAGAAGCTTCGCAGTTCACCTTCCTTACTGATCAGTCCTCTTCAGATCCTAAAAAGCTGAAACCCCAGAAGGTCTTTGAGAAGAAATCTGGGACGGTGTCAGCTGTGGATAAGGGAAAGCAGCCAATGAAAATTCAGGTAGAGAACCCACCTTCTCAGTTTTATAATCAACAGTATCAGAGGCCTCAATATACGTCACCACAATATCAGAAACAGTATTCGCCACCGCAAGCTCAGCCACAGTTTAATCAACAACGGCCTTACCTTACTTCGGAGGAAAGAAGGGAGAATTGGGAGAAATTTAATGCATTGATTGGCAAGACTTACCCCTTTAAAAAGGAGGCTTTAAAGAGGATATTAAAAAATCTTCTGAAAAAGCCAGACTTTAAATTGCCTGCCCCTAGGAGGCCAGAGGAAGTGGGTAAGTCTGATCAGCTTAATTATTGCCCTTACCATCAGATGTTGGGTCATCAGCTTGAAGACTGTGTTACTTTTAAAGAATGGCTTGATAGGAACATCAAATCAGGAGCTGTAGTGATTCCCAAAGAATACTTAGTGGATCCGGGGCAGGGATCAGCTAAGTGTGTGACTGGTGAGCCTATTGTTCCTGCTTCTTCTTTAAATTCTGACTCAACTTGGGATATAGCTTTATCCCGTTCCTCAAAGAAATTTCTGAACAAACTCTATTTTTCTTCTCTTCAGGAGTCTTTGGGAGCTCAGAAGCCTCTCCAGGTTGATCTGATAGTTCCGGAAGGTGATGTAGAGATGACTCCACCTTCAGAGCTTAAGGGAGCCCAAGTCAGCCAGGGTCCTACAGTTCAGGAGAAGGAGGATACCAGAGATTGTTTTATTGCTTTTAGTAGTATTGATTGTGATGTATCCAGTAGAGTTGTGTTTTCTGCGGATGGGGAGACTGTTATCCTCAATCCTCTTATCTTAGATGACTTTTATTTTGTTCCAAGTGATGATGTTAAATCAATGAAAAAGGATTCTGTGTATATCTTGTCTATTTCTGATAGCGATGTTACGGATGACTTGAAAAACTTACCTGAAAATGATTCTCTTAACAATCAATTTAATTTGGAAGAATTAAAACATTCTCTTGGCTATTATTCAGATAGTGATGCCCCTGCTCTTGATTTGCAGGGTACGCCTATCTGTATTGAAGCAGAGATGTCGGATTCTGAGAATCTAACAGAAGTACAATCAGAGTTAGCTGAGGTCAAAGTAGATAATCCACATGTCGCTTCTTCTGAAGAGATAGTGCAAATCAAACTTCGTAGCGGCAAAGTGCTACCACCTCAAGTTTCTTCTGAAGATAAAGGGAAGCAAGTTGTTGACGAACCAGAATCTTCTCTTCCACCTCAGCCTGTTCCCCTTCAGGGTCCAGTTGAGAGTGGAATACCCAAGGTCGATTACAATGTCCTAGCTCACCTCAGGAAGCTGCCTGCCAAACTGAGCATTTATGATGCTCTGATCCTTTCCAAAGAAATGAGGGAAGCGTTAATCAAAGCTCTGCTAGATCCAGATATTTGCATGGCCCAGTTAGCAGCTGTACAGCCTGATGAAGCTCTTTGTTCCAAAGGAGTTCCTGAAATTTCTTTTTCTGATGAAGATCTATGTTTAGGGACGGCTGATCACAACCGTCCACTATACATAACAGTAAACATAGACAACTTCAGATTGTCACGTATCCTGGTTGATCCTGGTGCATCAGTTAATATTATGACTCTCAGAACTCTCGCTTATTTGAGGATAGACGTTCGTAAGCTCAGTTCAGACAAAATGATCTTACGAGGGTTTAACGAAAATGGCGAGAGGGCTTTGGGTTCAGTTACTCTGTTGTTGGAGATTGAAGAATTTAAAACTGAAGCAAAGTTTCATATTATAGACTCTCCAACATCTTTTAATGCTCTTCTAGGTAGACCGTGGCTTCATGAATATAGGATGGTTCCTTCCTCCCTACATCAGTGCATTAAATACATCAGAGATGGTGTTGAGCACTGTATTAAGGGAGACTTGCAACCATTCTCAATTCATGAAGTAGGAATTTATGAAGATGCCGCCTATTATTTGCCCAAAAAGCAAACTGTTCCTAAAGATCTCAAATTGGCCAAAAGTGAAATTGCACTTGAAAAGAAAAATGAAAAAGAAAAAGAAAAAGAAGAAAAAAGAGATGAAGAATATCCCTGCCTCGAAGATAGCATCCGTTGGCATCCTACTCCTCCCTCACAAAAAGGTGGTAGGATTACCCAGTGGGGGCGAGGTAGAGGCAGAGGATGGCAAAATTATGAAAGTGCAACGTATGAAACCATACAAAGGCAAACTCCTATGATACATATTGATTTAGAATCTGACTCAGAGGATGAATCATGTGTATCTAAAGCTGAAAATAATAACAAAAGGCCGAAATTTGAGATCTCCTTAGAACATGACAGTGACGATGATAAAATTAAGGCAAAAATAGAGGATGATTCAGATTTGTCTACCTATGAAAAGCTTAAAGGATATGTGAAGACTTTAGCTCTAACCCCACTATCTCAAGATAGTATAGCCGGGTTGGCAGTTAAAGTTTCACCTGCTTTGGGCGATGATTGTAAAACTGCTAAGTTTATTCTTTCTTCTAGCAAGAATGTTGAAACTGATGTACACATTGATGATCCTTTGATGAATGAAATAGTGGAACTCCCTTTTGATTGGTATCCTTATGGTGTTAAAAATTTAATTAAGCAAGGTCTAACCCCATCTACTTGGACTAAACGTCAAGCTCAGTCCTTTGAAAACCTTTGGAATACTGAATATTATAAACCAAAGTCAAGGGCAGGATTGGGTTTTAGTACTGTTTGTCCATTTGATGACGATGACTACTGCTTGGTGATAACTAACAACTTAGGATCTGATCGTCTCTTTATGAAGGACATTGAAATTCTAAATGAATTTTGTTTAGAAACTTCAGATGATTCGGATGACTTTCAAGTTAAGGAGGCACCTCCCGAGCTTGAGGAGGAGATCCAATCAACTGTTGATGAATTGAAAGAAATTAACCTTGGTAATGAAGAAAATCCACGTCCGACGTTCATAAGTGCCTTATTGAACGAGGATGAGTCAACCAATTTAGTCAAGTTGCTTTCAGAGTTTAAGGATTGCTTTGCCTGGAGCTATGACGAGATGCCTGGATTATCTCCAGAAATAGCAGTCCATAAACTTGAAATTCAACCTGACGTGATCCCTGTCAAGCAAGCCCCACGACGCATGCGCTTAGAAATTGAACAACAAGTAGTGATTGAAGTTAAAAAACTGATCGATGCAGGCTTTATTCGAGAAGAAAAATATCCCTCTTGGTTGGCTAGCATCGTCCCAGTAAAGAAAAAGAATGGTCAAATTCGCGTATGCATCGATTATAGGGATCTGAATAAGGCTTGTCCAAAAGATGAGTTCCCGTTGCCTATACCGGAACTCATGGTAGACATCGCCTCTGAGAATGCAATTTTCTCTTTTATGGATGGTTCATCTGGATATAATCAAATCAAGATGGCTCCTGAAGATGAAAAATTCACTGCCTTCAGAACACCTATAGGGGTCTTCTGTTACAAAGTCATGCCCTTTGGACTTAAGAACGCTGGTGCAACCTACCAGCGAGCTATGACCCGAATCTTCGATGATCTCATACACCAACAGGTTGAATGTTATATCGATGATTTGGTAGTTAAAAGTCATCAAAGGGAAGACCACCTTCATGATCTGAGAATCGTTTTTGAAAGGTTGCGCCGCTATGATCTAAAGATGAATCCCTTGAAATGTGCTTTTGGGGTTACTTCAGGGAAATTCTTAGGATTCGTAGTGAGACACCGAGGCATAGAAATTGATCCTTCCAAAATAAAAGCCATCTTAGATATGCCACCTCCTAAAAGTCTTACCCAGTTAAGATCTCTTCAAGGTAGGTTGGCATACCTACGAAGATTCATTTCCAACTTGTCTGGTAGGTGTCAACCATTCGCTGCTTTGTGTAAGAAAGATGCCCGATTTCATTGGGATGAAAAGTGCCAAAATGCATTTGAAAGCATAAAGCAGTATTTGTTAACGCCACCAGTTCTAGCAGCTCCTATCCCTGGAAAACCCTTAATACTTTACACCGCAGCCTTAGACAGTTCTCTTGGCGCCTTGTTAGCCCAAACTAATGAGGAAGGAAAAGAGAATGCACTTTACTACTTGAGTAGGAGACTTCTACCAACTGAAGCTAATTATCCTCCTATTGAGAAACATTGTTTAGCTTTGATTTTTGCTGCCCAAAAATTAAGGCATTACATGTTAGCTCATAAAATCAATCTCATCTCTAGAGTTAATCCACTCCAATACCTGATGACTCGTCCGACGTTGTCAGGGCGTTTAGCAAAGTGGTCAATGTTTCTACTCCAATTTGATATCACGTTTATACCATTACGTGCTATCAAAGGTCAAGCTGTGGCTGACTTCTTAGCAGCACACCCGATCCCTGCTGAGTCCCCTCTGAATGATGATCTCCCTGATGAACAAATTATGAGTTTAGAGGAGCAGGAAGGAAATACTTGGGAATTATATTTTGATGGTGCCGCATCTTCACAAAAGATCGGGGAACCTCAGGAGGTAATCCCAGGGAAAGCCGGTATCGGTTTGGTTTTCATAACCCCTGAAAAGGGATTGTTGCGTTATTCTTACCATTTATTAGAGCCTTGCACTAATAACGAGGCCGAATACGAAGCTCTAATAACTGGTATAGAATTAGCAATATCAATGGAAATCAAAGAAATCAAGATCTTTGGAGATTCACAACTTATCATCAATCAGGTTGCTGGTATTTACAAAGTCTTGAAACCTAAACTTCTTCCGTACCATCAGTACACTATGAAACTTCTCAAGCAAATTCCGAGCGTAACCTTATATAAGATACCCCGTGGAAAAAATTCTACGGCGGACGCCCTAGCAAAGCTCGCAAAGGAATTAGCCTGTATAGAAGAAGAGTCCATTTTCATAGAAGTTCAAGGTCGTAAGATCTTGTCTCCTATAGACTTGGAATACATCAATAAAAAGTTTCCTTCCGAGGGCGAGATTGTTCTTACCATTGATGATGATACGGTTGACTGGAGACAACCTTTCATTGACTATTTGCAAGAAAACAAACTCCCTCGAGAGAAATCTGCCGCAGATCAAATTAAGAGAAGGGCTCTTTCTTACACATTGATGAATGACATTTTGTACCGCCGGTCTTTCGATCAATTGTGGCTACGTTGTCTTAGTAAACAAGAAGCCCAAAGGATCGTGACCGAGGTACATGCCGGATTGTGTGGTGCCCACCAATCTGGCCCCAAAATGAAAATGAAAATCAAGAGACTGGGTTATTACTGGCCCTCAATGATTGACGACTGTATGTCTATTGCACGTCGTTGCCACCAGTGTCAAGTGCATGGTGTAGTTCTACATCAACCTCCTAATGTTCTGCATCCAACAATTGCTTCATGGCCTTTTGAAAGTTGGGGCACGGACATCATTGGCCCTATTGATCCTCCTTCTTCTAAAGGTCACCGTTTCATTCTAGCAGCAACAGACTACTTCTCAAAATGGGCGGAGGCTGTTCCACTACGAGAAGTCAAAACTCATAATGTGCTCCAATTCTTCCGAGACCATATTGTATATCGATTTGGCATTCCTCGTCGAATTATATCCGATAATGGTCCCTCCTTCAAGAGCACCAAAATGAATAATTTCGCTAAACGTCATAATATTGATTGGAGGTATTCCACAAGCTATTACCCACAGGCGAATGGATTGGCGGAGGCCTTCAATAAGACGTTAGTCGGAATTCTAAAGAAAATCTTAGAGGACAATAAGCGACAGTGGCACGAAAAGTTAGGGGAGGCTCTGTGGGCTTATCGAACCACATGTAGAACCCCAACTCAGTCTACACCGTTTGCTTTAGTCTTCGGGGCTGAGGCTGTTCTCCCTTTAGAGGTACAGCTTCCCTCTCTAAGGGTTGCAATTAACAATAGTATTACATCTGAACAGAACGCCCGACTCCGTTTAGAAGAACTCGAAGGTTTAGAAGAGAAGCGTTTGCAGGCTCAACAGAACCTCGAGTTATATAAATCCCGTATGGCTCAAGCACATGATAAAATGGTCCGTCCTAGAACCTTTCAAGTAGGAGAGTTGGTGTTGGTCTTACGTAGACCTATCCTAACTCATCGAAGGTTTGGTGGTAAATTTGAGCCTACATGGGAAGGTCCTTTTGTGGTGGAGAAAGTCTACCAAGGGGGATCTTACCAATTAGTGGATTGTAAGGGTGATCGTCCTATGTTGCCTATCAATGGACGATATCTTAAGAAATACTATGTGTAATGACGTCGTTACGAAGATTTGCAATAAAATTATAAATTTTTCAGCATATATGTTGTTCTCGAAGCTTATGAATGTGACATACACTGGGTCCAAGTAGTTTGTATATTTTTGAAAATCAGAATTGAAAGATTTCAAAATTTGAAATAACTGAGATGTTATATAGTATTACTATAGAAATGTCCTTTTATTTATTTTCTTTCTTCATTTATGATGATTCAATATAAAAACACAATCCCCAGTGGATGATTTGTAAATTGTAAAGATCATTTGTAATAAGGGAGAGAGCAAAATTTTCAATCCAGAAATTTCAAGTTCACTCTTTTGAATGGTTTTCTCTTCCCTTCTAGAAAGTGGCATATACGAAAGCTTTTGACGTCTAGTAATTGTTAATGCCATTTGTGATGAAGGGAAAAGATCAAAAATCCTGCAAGAAATCAAACATTCATTAAAATTCCCAAACCCGACTAAATCTTAAATCTGTCTTTAGGTATAAGTCCTTCTGCGGCATCCTATTGACATTCTTGAAGTTAGGTGTAAGCATCCCTAGTGGCATCCTAATCTTCATTCCGAAGTGAAGTATAAGAATCCCCAGCGGCATCTTCTCTTCATTAAAATTTAAATTCTAAATCTGTCTTTAGGTCTAAGTCCGCTTTTACGGCATCCTACTGACTTCTGGCTTAAGTCCGCTTTTACGGCAGCCATCAAATTTAAATTTGTCTTTAGGTCTAAGTCCGCTTTTACGGCATCCTACTGACTTCTGGCTTAAGTCCGCTTTTACGGCAGCCATCAAATTTAAATCTGTCTTTAGGTTTAAGTCCGCTTTTACGGCATCCTACTGACTTTAGGTCTAAGTCCGCTTTTACGGCAGCCATCAAATTTAAATCTGTCTTTAGGTCTAAGTCCGCTTTTACGGCATCCTACTGACTTCCGGCATAAGTCCGCTTTTACGGCAGCCATCAATCTTAAATTTTTCTTTAGGCCTAAGTCCGCTTTTACGGCAGCCATCAAATTTAAATCTGTCTTTAGGTCTAAGTCCGCTTTTACGGCATCCTACTGACTTCCGGCATAAGTCCGCTTTGACGGCAGCCATCAATCTTAAATTTTTCTTTAGGTCTAAGTCCGCTTTTACGGCATCCTATTGACATCCTTGAAGTTAGGAGTAAGCATCCTTAGTGGCATCCTTTCTCTTGAACTAGAAAGAAGATTCTAGTCTTATCAAAATCATATTCAAATCAAAATCATATTCAAGCTCTTACATTCTTGTCAAACTACATTCACATCATTACATCTAAAATTTTCATATCTTGACTTTACTAAATGATACTAATCTTATTAGTTATCATTTCACTAAAGTCACCATCAATGCTGACATCAACTTCTAAATTATTCAATCAACTCGAAACTCTATCAGCTTTTCATGCTAATTTTCTATCAAAGCTAAAAATCCCTTCAATTCACATACTCAAACTTTCAATTTCAATCTTGGATCTAGTTGATCGTTTCGGTCAACACCAATACGCTTGATAAACTTTGGCAAGTTTATCATGCATATTGGGGGTCCATTTGTTGACCTCATTATTCGAGGTCAATTTCCCTATAATCAACTCTAGCACCTAGGTCTTCGTAGCCTAGTGTAGACGTTGTCTTTAGGATCTCCTTTAGGTGGATATTCCTATTGACGTAGCGATGACTCAATTTTCTAATTCAGCCTAAATCAACACTACTCTAAATGAATTGACTCAACACAAATTTAATTTAACAACCTCGACTTTGATTAATTCAAATCGACTCGTCGTGAGCTAATTAAAATTGAATCGAAATTAATCAGGTTAAGGGTTCGAACCGATTTAAATTAAAATTTGAACAAAATTTATTAAATTAACAATCCAACCATCTTAAAATCTACTCTTTATATCTTCATTAATTAAGATTAATCAATACTTTGCCTAATCAAAATGTTAAATCAATCGGAAAAAAAAATCTTTAATTAAGAAATGCTAATGAAATTAACTAACTACAAATAAATTAACTCAATAAAACAATTTAATGAATTTTAAAACTTATTAATAAAATACTTAAATTAAATATCTAATTAACAAACTAAAACTAAATAAATCTAACTCCTAAGCTAATAAATGTAGATTCAAAATTAAAAGAGAAATAGGAGTTGAGTCGGTTCAGACCCCCACTCATCACACGATCTCCCTTTACCTCCTATCAGTTGGCGAAACCGCCTCCTCTCCCTCTAATTTCGCAAAACGACCCCCAGCCCTCGGCTCTCTCCCGATTAAAAAAAAAAAACCTAAGGCTCCCTCTCCGTCTCTCCTGGCAAGGAACCGAAGCCCCCAGTTCGCAAAATCCCTCCAAGGCTCATATCCCTCTCGGTTCGCACAACCCAAAAAAAAATCCCTCTCACTCTTGGTTCGCAAGGAGCTCTCTCCCATCCGCCTCCTCCTTCTCCTCTCTCTCGCGAATAACCTAGACGGAAGTCCCCAGCCCCCGTGGCCTTCGAGTTTGCAAGCACCAGGTCCTCCTCTACAACTAGCGAGACCCTCTCCCCCTCCGACCTGCTCTCCGACGTCTTCGTTTGTCCTAGTCCGTTCGCCTCCCCTGCCCTAGCCGAAGCCCTCACTACCTCTGTCCTAGCCGACCCAGCCAATTCCAGTGCTTAGTTGAAAGAGGGATTGCTACTATTTTCTTGAGAGGCAAGTTGAGAAGTGCATGATATTATTTGATTTCTTTCCTCTCTTGAAAGCTTATAAGCTTCTTAGATAATTTTAATGTTTCGTAAAGGAAAGAATTAGTGGTTGATTACAAAAGAAAATTTGAGTTTATTAGCATTAAGTTCTTTCATTAAATTGGTTTGATGGTCGTCGAAATGAACTGTGTTATTCTCTTTCTTTCTCAAATTAAATAATTTAGATGAAGGGTTGGGTTGTTATCCCCTTGCTTGCTGAATTTTAGCATTGACAAGATATCCTCTATAATTAGCGATGGTTAATGATCTTGCAGATTTAGAAATGTGAAAGAATGTTTGTTCTCGAGTTTTTTTTTATCATTGTTGTTAGCCTGGTTTTATGAAATTTCTTTGGTTGTTGTGGGATTTATGTTTAGTTTCTGCATTTGCTAATAATGTAACAAAAAGATTGTGGAAATATGCTCGAACCTAACTATTCTCTTTAAGTTGATTCCTGCATAGCTTCTATCTTTACTGTTTCTTGTGGCTATTTTCGGAATGAGCTTCCATAGACAAGTTATTTCATGATTAGTTTTATAAAGCTCTCATGCATATGCCATTTGTTTCAATATCATCTTTATATAATTTAGATGGAAAGTCTGGCAGCTATGTGAAAGTGTTCTCCTGAGTAATTGTTGGATGAATATAAAGTTGCATTAGTTTTCTTTTCTCAAATACCACTTGACATAAGTGTTGATTTGGAATACATAAGTTAAGTTGGAAGCTTACAGTTGCAAGTTGGATTCAATTTGAAGCCCAACAATTCTTTCTTTGCACTTGCATCAAGAATGGTTTCTTGTTTCGATTCGGTAAATGGGAAAATGTTAAAGAGCCTGATTGTGCTTTATTTTTTTTTATGAGCAAACATAGACGTTATGTAAAGTTTCCATGTGATTGAAAGGTTTTTTGAATTGATGAGAAGGAAATTTGAGGTCTTTGAAAAAGTTGACATCAGTAATCATGACCCATTTTGATGAATAGTTTGTTATGTTTCATGTTGTTTGTATTTGGAAAAGAGGAAGTGTTAGAGTACTTTGCACTTAAGGAAGTTGCCCATAAAAGAAAAATATTTATGAGTTGAATGATAAAATGGAATATGTGCATTTTGAAAAGTGAATTAAGCGATTTGTATTTGACTGGAAAGGTGAAAATGTGTAAATGTGGAATAATGAAGTGTATGGAGTGTTGAAGTGAATTGTGTGTGTTTCTTTGAAAAATGTAAAGTGAAGCTTGATTGTTGGAGAATGAAAATGTGTTGTTTTGAAAAGGCGTATGTGTGTATCTCTTGAAAAGTGAAATGATATATTTGAAAAGTGATTTGTGTGTGTTGAAAGATAAAACTTGAGGTGTGTGAAAAGTGGAAGTGGGATGAAGTGTATGACTTTGTGAAGGTCGAGAAATTTGTATGTAGTTTGAAAAGTGAGAAGTTTATATTTAAGTGAAAGAGATATGTGTGATTTTTGGAAAATAATATGTGTGTGTTATGGAAAAGTGACTTTGCTTTGTTGTGCTTAGATGAAGTGTGTGGTGTTTTGAAAAAAAAAATGTATGTTGAGTAGTGAAATGTATGAACTTTGAATAAACAAATGATGTGTTTTTGGAAAGGTTAAAGGTGTATTGTTGGGAAAGTGAATTGTGTGTTTCATTGGAAAGTGACATGTACAAGTGTGTAGAAGTAAAGTGTGTGGTTGGTTGAAAGTTGAGCTATTTTGAGAAGTGTGCGTGTTGTGAAAACTGTTGTTTGTGTGTAAGCTAAGAAGTGACATGTGTGTGCTTCAAGAGGTGATCGTGTGATCTTTGGAAGATGAAAGGTGTATGTTTTGCAATATGAAATGTGTATTAGTGAAGTATTTTGTGTCAAGTAGAGAAGTGAAAGTGTATGTTCTAAAAGTAAAAGTGTATTGATTTACAAGGAAGTGAGAAATGTGTGTTGAAAGGTGTTGTGTGGGAAAGTGAAAAGTGGAAGGTGGGATTTTAAAATAAAAATGGTTTTGGTAAAGAATGAATTTTGAAAAGTGAAAGTTTATGTTGAGAATTGAAAGTGTTTGTGTTAGAGAATGGTTGGTTTGGGTAATCGTAAAGAAAGCAATGCCCCTCTTTCTCTCTCTCTACCCCTCTCTTTCTCTTTCTTCTACTTCTCCCTTCTTGTGCCTCGAGGAAAATTTGAAAAAGTATAAAGTATGCTATCAAAAGTGAAAAGTTCAAAAGGTAGACAGCTTGCGCCGGCCTTCAAGCCCGAAGAAAGGTACGTCTTTATTTTTAGTAAATTTTAATTATTTCATTATTAATTATTAAATGTGCTTCTAATCCCTCCTTATTTTCTTGTCTTTATTTACATGAACTGCGAGGAACGGTACCAATCAAGTGAACAAGAGGAAGCAGATTAAAGGTGTCAGTCGCCTCTATCCAACCGGGTAGAGGTGCTACGGGCGTAATCCACCGGGTCATAGCCCCCGGTGTTGTAAGTTTTCTTAAAACTTAGAAAGCCCCTAGGAGGCCGCAGTGTGTTTTGTGCGAACCCCTACCCTTTAGGCCCCTATAGTAACTTCAATTTTATTAGGATGATTTTCATTTCATTTTAGATCCTTGAACTCCTGTATACGTGCGCAAAGTCTTAAGGGTTAGTGATAACAAGCTTTTTCATCCCATACAACATTAGTGACATTTAAGGATAAAAGTTAAGGACCGAGTCTTAGAGAACTTAGACTTAGGATGCCTGCACACTTTAGGGTAGAAATACATAACACAGAAAACTTAGTGACATTCCCCTTAGGATTATTGTATGTTATTAATACAACCTTAATCAAGTTTAATTAAACTTAAATAATCAATTAACAAAAATTTCAAACACACTAATAGTAATTCAGATAAAAATACACAAAAAATTGTATAATCCTTAATAATCAAATCGTAATTAACACATATAATCACTAAAGGATTAAATTTGAATATAACTTTAGAATTGAACCTAATTAATATTTCAACCATCCCATAATTAAATAATAATTAAATAAAATCTAAAAAAAAAAAAAAAATAAAATTAAAATCTAGAGTACAAAATACACCTAAAATAAGAACAAATTTAAATAATAGACATAATCCAAAATAAAAAGCCCTTTAAAAATCAAACTGTATTCATGAAAGTCTTTTCAAAAATCAATTATAAGCATAATATAAAACATCTTTAAAGAAAATTGATTGAGATACATAGTAATCTAAAAGTCTAATAAATTGTCAAAGATTCAGTAAATTGTTAAATTAAAAGATATAAAAGAAAATAGGTTAATTCAAATGATTAAAGAATAAATCCCATTAATCAATTTTAACAATCAAAATTCAATCTCAAACAAACTTCAAAACAGTAAAGACACAAAAACTTAAATCTGAACTAAAATTCCTTTTGACCTTTCAAAAAATCAATTTAAATCAATTAGATAACTTTAACTAATAATAAACTCAGGATATATCTAAACCACACAGCCTACCGCACACACTTAGATTTGTTTGCTAGGACAACCAATTCTAGCTCTAGGTTAGGCCGGTGTTTACTTTCTTGCTGTTGTGTGACGGACTTTCTCGGTTTTCATTGCATGCTTGTATGATTGACATTGAGTGTTTGTTTACTTTTATCGCTCTCTGTGATATGATGTGATGGGCGATAGATTATCCCTAGGTTAGGAACGATCTGGATGCTCACAGAATCTTATGCAGGTGGCCATGCTCGTGCAGGGCTAAATAAAAAGGGGGCAAATTAAAGATTTAAATTAACAATAATTTCTGCAGGTGCTTCAGAAAATGCTAAGCCCCTTTAAAATTAAAAGAGCATGGCCAAGTGTGGCTGATAAATTTAATTTGAATATATATAACTGCTTGGGAATGGTTTTATTATAAATGTCTAGGATAACCTTGCAGGTGTGTCTAGATTTTCTTTTTCTTTCTGGAATGTAATGTAAATGTAATTATTTGTTAAAGTCAAATGTTGTGAAAGTGATTCAAAAGTGGGATATCACACCCAACTCGGAATCCAAAGAGAGGAGAATGTCCCTTAGGGGAGTATTCTCTTCTATTTGGAAAGCCAAGTTAGGGTGGTTCTAATATCCAAAGAGAAAAGAAAATACCCCTTCCGGGATGAGTTTCTTTTCATTTGGATATCCAGGCCTGACGGACCCAAGGAGCTCGTAGCGGAACCAAGAAGCTCGTAGCGGAACCAAGGAACTCGTAGCGGAACCAAGAAGCTCGTAGCGGAACCAAGGAACTCGTAGCAGATCCAAGAAGCTTGTAAAGGAAAGAAGACAAAAAGTGAAGATGAAGAAGACGAAGAAATGAAGATAAAAAGAAAAGTATATCCCATTTTGAAATCACTTGCGTCAGTCTTAGGTTTAGAATCCGGGTTTGTTGTCAGTGGTGCCCGGCCACTTTACTTTTTCGGTAGACCCTGGGTTGTAAATAAACTGGACATTGGACATTATATTTTTGGATAATTTAATTTGAGTGTTTATTTTGTTTGTGCACTAGTTTTTTTTAGGACTCTTGCATGCCGTGTTTTGTTTTAGCCTGGATACGAATCGGAGTGTTTTTTTGGTAAGGATCACGATAAACTTTTTCTACTTGAAATTTAAAAATAAAATTTTTTTTAGGCTCACATAGAAACTCTAACGAATCTAAGAAGTAAGCTCGGACCGCCGAGAGTCAGCATAATCATATTATTACTTTCTCTTCCTTGTTAGGCACCTCCCCGCCTGCGGGTTCTGGCAGACCACCTGACCTATTAGGGTGCAGTTCTGTCAAGGGGATGTTGTGCAATCTCTAGGGAAAAATCTATTTTCTAAGCCTGATTTTAAAACTGCTTCATAAATCATTTTATGCATTCGAGTCAATTAGCATGCATTGCATTAGATACAAATTAAAAGAGTCTAAAATTTTAATTGCATTATGCTCCTAGGCATCATTTACCCTACATAAGTAAAGGGGCCAATTAGATTTTGTCTTAGATGTCGGCCCCGATTCCTCAAAACTTAAATAACGTCCCTACCCATCTTTCATAAGAGACTGGACACATGGATTTGAAGCGCCTAGGTGGTTAGCTGGCTCCCCAATCCAGGCCGGGGTAAGTCCAGATTTGCACTGCATTAGTCAGGTTCGGGTCACTACTTTGTAGTACCCAATTTAGACTTAGGTTCTGAGGCAGATTTGTGAATCTTAAGTCCTCACCCTTCGGGAATAAAATCCCAAATTTCTAATAAAATGTCAATTCAAACCTAAAAATTTTCTCTCTTAAAATGTAAAGCCCAACATAGGATAGACTGAGGTTGCCTCTGAGCTTCTCAGAATCCGACACCTCCTACTTTTCTTCCTTTGACTCGTTAATAAATGTTCAATGTTGAGCTTTCTCCTTGAAAATTCTCATTTCTTTTCTTGCCTTCTACTTTGTAATCAGAGGGTACAAAATCACTGCTTTAATCGAGAGTTTTCTTAGGAGTACCCCTCCTAGGATGTAATTAACTATAGAGGCTTGCCCCTATAGGGATTTGAGAATCCCAGATTAAAATAAACCTTGTTTTATTTTTATAAAATAAGGGAAAAATCTTTGGGAACGCAGACATGTTTTAAAACCTCATTTCTAACTTTAAACATATTTATAGAATATTATTATTATCTTTACAGGTAATATAATATTCTATTTATTATGTTCAATTTTAGAAATGATGACTTTTATAAAACCCATTCTTTCTTTTGGGTGCTTTTGAAGAATGTTATGTTCGTCTTTTCAGATGATACAATATTCTCCTTATTACACCTAAATAAAGGGATGGATGAACTTTTCAAAACTATATTTCTATTTTTAAACACATTCTACAGAATTTCGTGTTCATCTCTCAAGATGATATGTTATTCATAGAATTGTGTTTGACTATAAAAATATTATTTTCTAAAACTCTGTTTTGATATTGAATCCATTATAGAATATTGTGTCAGTCTCCCAAGACTATACTTTATTCTTAATGCAGTATTCGATTACAAAATAGGAGAAATCAAAATCTGCGTGGCGACATAAATTTTCCCACCATGGAGGGATCGTCCGCAAGAAGATCCAGGTTCTCTGCCTGCTTCAGGAGGAAGCGAAAGGAGTTTAGGTTCTCTAACTGCTTCAGGAGAAAGCGAAAGGAGTTTTGGTTCTCTGCCTACTTCAGGAGGAAGTGAAAGGAGTTCAGGTTCTCTGCCTCACCAGGTTGGTGGAAAGGAGTTTTTGTATAGGCTTCTCCGCCTTACTGTGGGAGCATAAGGAGAGTCACTTAGTGCTAGTGCAATACCCAGAGGGGAGGCTCCGGGGAGTGGACGTAGGTTAAGTTGACCGAACCACTATAAAATCTGGTGTGTTCTTTCTAATTATCTTCCACATTTATTTTTCTGTTGATGATTGTGCTATTGTGATTGTTATTCTGTTATCATTGATCATCTGCTCATCATCGTGAAACTGTAATTGTTTAAAATATTCAAAAAGGGATTTTTTAAAATCATTTTTACTAATGAATTTTTTAAAATAACTAATTCATCCCCCCCCCCCCCCCCCCCCTCTTGGTTAGCCTCAGGACTAGTTCACAAGGGCTTAACATCCTTATCGAACTTTCAAGTGGTATTAGAGCGGGATTCAAAAATTAAGTTTAACAACTTTTGAATTTGATCCATGGCTAACTTTTGTAATCGTAATACTGCTGAAGGTTATTCAATTATATGACCACCATTATTTGACAACATACCTTTTGATTTTTGGAAAACTCGCATGTCCACTTTTCTTCAATCTATAGATTATTACATATGGATGCTTATTAAAGATGGCTATGAAGCACCATTTAGACTTGTAAATGACGTTAAAACTGAACTTCCTTTTACTGAATGGACATTTGATGAACGTGATTTAGCACAACTGAAGGCAAAATGTTTGAACTATTATTTCTGTTCTTTAAAATTTGAAGATTACATGCGTGTCTCTACTTGCACTACTGGTGAAGAAATTTAGGATAGACTATGCATTACTTATGAAGGTACATCTGAAGTTAATCAATCTAGATTAAACATCTTACTTCACGACTACGAACTCTTTCACATGAAACCTAGTGAATCAATTTATGAAATATATACTAGGTTTACTCAAATTATCACCTCCCTGCATGCCTTAGGAAGAGAGATTACAAATTATCAGAAAGTCAACAAGATTTTGAGATGTTTGTCTTCTTCCTATGATGCCAAGATAACTACGATCACTGAATCTAAGGGGTAAACCAAAGACAGCTTGATGCAGGTGAGAAGAAGAAAGAGAAAATTATGGCACTGAAGGCCAACGATATGGATACTGATTCTTCCGGGTCTGATAGTAATGATGTAGCCTTAATCACTAGGCAATTCAAAAGCTTTCTAAGGAAGAAATATAAAAATTTTCAAAAGTGAAACAAAGGTTAGAGTAGCAGCAAAAATTTTAAAAGCTCTTCTGATACAGTTTATTTTGATTGCAGGAAGCCTGGATATATAAAAGCTGATTGTCCTACACTTAAGGCTTGCCCAAGCAAGGAGAAGGGTGAGGAGAAACCTAAGTTCAAGAAGGACAAGAAAAAGATCCAAAAGGCTTTCTGGGCTGATTCTGCATCTGACTCCTCTAAGACTGAAGCTGAGGAGGAAACTACAAACTTGTGTTTGATGGCGGATGACCATCCTGATCAGTCTGAGCAGGAAGAAGTATGTGATCTAACCTATGATCAATTGCTTGATATTTCTGAAAAAATCCATTCATCTTATAGGAAGCTTAAGAAAACTCATGTTAGCCTGAAATTGGAATTTTTGAATTTATAAAAAGAGCATGAAATTTTGATTAAATATCATTCTATACTTGATAGCAATCACATGTCTTTACTTGATGAATTTGATGAGTTGAATAAAAAGCATTCTGATTTGATTACAGAGCATAATTCATTAAAAGCTTTGCATGTTAAATTAGAAGCTGCATTTAAGAAATTGGAATCTCATGCATCTGATTTAGATAGTGCTGAGCATTATTTAAAATTTTAAATTACCAGTCTCAAGAAAGAAAATGATGTTCTAAGTGTGAAAATAAGTGCATATTTAGGAACCCAAACTTGTTTGGGTTCCTAAATCTGACGTTTGATGATTTTTTAGGAGTGCTCTCACATAAGACCTTAAGAGAGCATGTTGTACCTGGACAGCGGATGCTCAAGACATATGACTAGAGATGCTAATCAATTCATTTCACTAGAGGCCAGGACTGGAGGCAAGGTTACACCTGGAGACAACACCACCAGGAGGGTGGTAGGAGCATGTATAATTGGTGATTCAAAAAATTTTATGATTGGAAATGTTTTGCTTATAGATGGACTGAAACACAACTTGCTCAGCATCAATCAGCTCTGTGATAAGGATACAACATAAAATTCCTGCCAACTAGCTGACGTCTTTACTAAACCACTGGCCTTTGACTCATTCAGTATTTTAAGGACCAGATTGGGTGTGATTGACATAAATGCATGATTCTGATGACTGATGATTTCTGAGTTTTCTGATTCTTCATTTTTCTTTTGATTAGTCTTTGCTTAGATTTGATTATGTGCTTCCTGTTATTTTTTATTCCCTGCTGATTTTTCTTTTTATTGTTATTGTTTTCCTAATTTTAGTATTTATTTTGATATGATTTTTTACCTATTCTTAATTTATTGCTTTTCCTATAAATCTGATTACTGGTCGCTACTGCTGATAAACTGAATTTCTGATGAGAGTTTCAGCCTTATTTTTGTTTGGAAGCTTGTAAGCAGTGGTTGACTCCTCTGAATCTGTTAAAGGGAAGAAACATTGATGATTGTTTCTCTTCCTCTAACTCCTTTAAGGGTGTACTATTTCTTTTGGATAAAAATCTTCTTCAAAATTAAAAAGTTGGTTTTTAAAATAAAGACTCATTTTATCTTTCTACAGTAATCTACCTCATATGAATAGTATTTTCAAAGCCTTGAATCATTGTTATGTTTTTTCTTAATCAAGTGATTGCACTTATCATATGCTGTATGGTTTTATTCTGTGAATTATTCCTTCTTATTGTAGAGAGTGAGTTTTATTTTCTCTTATATCTGGAGGGTAATTTCATAACTGAGATTCTTTAACGATTATGAAAGGAAGCAAGCTTGCAAAAAAAAAGGGGGGGGCACAAAATAGGCCAAAAATGAAAAGATGTGCAATGTCACTAAATTGGAGAAATACACAGAGTGTATCAAAAATCAAAAGATGCGTAAAGAGTGCCAAATAAATTGAAAAAGAGGCACAAAATGAGCCCACAAAGAAACAAGCTTTCTTCCTATTCAGATCTTTAAATATCTTAAAAAAATCTATACACTAATTAATATTTTCAAAAGCTTGAGACAAAAAATTATGATTTCTGATTCCTTGCTTTGTAATATTATTTTATTAGATATTTTTCTGGAACGAATCTTGAAAGGATCTCTTTTCAAATCCAATTTTCTTTTCTTTTGAACTAGACTTTTGTTTAAAAGGAATTTAAACCTGTGAGGTGTCCAAGGTAAAAGTTACGAAAGTTGATTTATTAACTTTTTTTAGATTTCAGTGTGGTCAATTTTCTTCTTATTGGCTTTTGAATTAAAAATCAAGAAAATCCTGTTTCACTCGAGCTGAGCGATTCAAAAAAAAACCATTGTTTTACTGTGGTTTTCCCGTTTCTATTCTCCGTTGATTAGCTTTGTTTTTTATTTTTCCTTTTTCATGTGGTTTTTGGATCCCTGTTCTTTCCTCTACATCCTTCACCTTTTTCATTTTTTTCTTCTCATCACTCTGGATGATCCCCACATCATCCTAGATGATCCTACATTGTCTCGGACGATCCATACATTATCCTGGATGATCCATTCAAATCACTGCAACCATGATCCAACGGCTGGTATGCACTAATTATTGGTGATCATCCTAGAAGATCCACCTCATCATCCTCGATGATCCATGTGTCTTCAGCTAGATGATTTAAATTCGGCCTGTCCAATTCATTTATTGCATATCATCCTGGATGATCCACCGAATCATCCGGGATGATACTTTTCATTAAAAGTCATCCGGCTGGACCCCTCGGGACGATCGCCCGTGTCTAATCATCCTAGATGATCAAACTGCCATTTTGACCAATCGACTTGGACGTCATTATTACCCAAATCATCCTGGATGATACTGCGATCGTCCTAGATGATCCGGCCGAATTTTATTTAAACATCCATTTTCTTAAACATTTTTCACACATTCTCTTCTAATCCTTCCTCAAATCCTTTTCAAATAGCTGGTGGCAAAAATTCTCGACATCTGGGGGCTAGTTCGTTTAGGGGAAATGTCGATCCCTGATTCCCTGAAGCAGCCGACTAGGCTGCCTTCCAGCATTACCTTGAGGTGGGGATCACCCAGTCTAAAATTATCAATCCCCGCCTTCTAACTTATCCTGTCTTAGATATGTTCACCCACACCTCTCTCACATTCATCCTGACTTTAGCTTTTCCATTTAGTACTGAGCTTTTATGCATTTTCTTTGCAAACCTTCGCGTTGACTCCTCTTACTCCGCCCTCCGATCCCTTGTCAATCGCCGCCATGTCGAGCTTACCTCCCAAGACCTCCAAGATATTTTTCAACTCTCAATTTCTGGTGACAAACTCCATCTAATCTCGTCTGATCTGGATTTTAACTAGAGCATCGCAAATCGATTTCTTAGGGGCACCAATATCCCCTATCATGATAATGCATGCTCCTCCCTACTTAAGGATGCTCGGACAATCCAGCATGTCCTTCGTACCTATGTTATTCCAAAAGCTAGAGACCACATCCATATCACCCCCTTACTCTCACTAACTACCTACTACATCCTGGCCTACAATGAATTCAATGCTACTGATCTCCTCTTACGATACATCGAACACCTGACTAGCAGGGCCATAGACAATGGCCAAATCTAGCTCTAGGCCACATCATTACATATGTTCTAGAGACCAAATACAATCTGTAATATCTGGTACCACCCAATGTCCCCCTTTCCTTCTTCTCCAACCATTCCTTCCATGTTCTACATAGTAGATGCCTTCATCCGGAGCCTGCCACGGATGTTGAGGGAGAAGAGGAAGAAGCTGCTCCGGTACCTGCACGTGCTCCTCTCCGGATAGAGTCACCTCTGGATCACCTGGTGCACCGCTTTGACCAGTGGGAGGCTCACTTTGACTTCTATGTGACTCAACAACAACAACAGTATGACCAGGACTTGGCATGGTTTGGTGAGCAGTTTGCTACCATTCATAGCTACTTTCATCCACCTCCACCCCCTCCATCTGATCAGGATCTGCCTCTCTTTTAGGTTGTTTGTCTTAGTTTATTATGATGTTTTAGTTTGTTGTTATTTTTGTGTTGATGTTGTGATGTTTTGTCTTTTATATTCCTCCTTTTTGTGATGTCAAAAGGGGGAGTTGTTTCTGTGTCACTAGTAGTTTCTTTTGTTGATTTTGTGTTGTAGTGGTTTCGGTTGTTGTATAGAATGTCACTTGGTACCAATGATTAGTAAAATTTATCTTCTCTCGTCTGTGCTTTAATTACTGCAATCTAATTTATTTGAAACTACTAAATAAATGTTTGTCATCATCAAAAAGGAGGAGATTGTTGCAAATTTGGATTTAAGGATTATAATTTTGATGATAACGAATATTTTTGTGTTCTGTTTTGATTAGCTAACATTTCAGGTACAAAAGATCAAGTGCAATTCAAGCTAACTCAAGATCGGGTCCGCGTGCGTTTAATTATAATTTTTTTCTTTTCTTGAGTCAAATGTAATGTAATCGATCCCCTAGCTAAGTAACCTTGCACACACACACTCAGGGGGAGAGTTTTTAGTGAGTTAGAGTTTCTGTTTCAAATTTTGTTCAGATTATCCTGGAGGATATTCACATCATCCTGGGCAATCTAGTGAAAATAGAAACCCTAATTAGGGCGACCATATTAAGTCGATTTAATTAAGTAGATCGTTCTGGATGATATACCCATCGTATAGAATGATAGGCTCAAACCAAAAATTCTCAACCGCCAGACTGAGTTAGGCAAGTTTTTATTTTTAGAATTTTGTTCTAATCGTCCTGGACGATGCGTGTATCGTCCTAGATGATCTGTTACAATCATGCCTAAATTAGTCTAGTGATTAAGGGAAGTAATTAATATTTGATTGATACAATCATATCATCCCGGATGATCGCAATATCGTAAGGGACGATACATCTAAAATTCTCATCGTCCAAATGATTTCACCTAGACGATCAAAGCTGTGTGCAGGATGATATTCTCATTTTTGAACTAATCATACGGGATGATCGCAATATCGTCCCGAATGATCAAGTTATTTTGAGATCGTCCAGCACAAGTTTTCATGGATGACCTGAACTATCTTCTGGACAAAATTCTTAATTTACACTAATAGTCACAGACGATCGTAAAATCGTACGGGACGATATGAACAAATTTATCTTCTAATCATCCAGAAAAACTAGATCGTCTAGGCTGATATTGAAATTCAGAGATGCGCCAAGAGGGGGGGTGAATTGGTATTTTAAGAAATTTAAACCTAAACAGGAGTTCTAATCTTTTTGTGTTTTTAAAATAACAATTTAATAAGTAGAATGCCGAAGCTAGTAGTTCGTTCACAACAACGATATTGGTGACACAATTGCAAATTTCACAATACAAAATTAAAATCAAAATTTTCACCAAATAATTAAAAAACTAAAAATAAAATGCGTGAAAAGTAAAGAGCGGTAAAAATAAAAAAAGCACACCAGAGATTTTTATAGTGGTTTGGTCACTTGACCTACATCCACTCCCCAGAGTCCTCCACTCCGGGTTTTGCACTACTAAAAGTTGACTCTCCTTTTTCTCCCACAGCAAGGCGGAGAAGCCTTTACAAGACTTACTTTCACCTTCCCCGGTGTGGCGGAATACCAAACGCTATGTCACCCTTCTGGTGACGGCAGTGGACCTTCTTCTTTTTCTCCCTCCTGGAGACGGCAGAGTACCTTGATGATGTTGATCTTGAAGCGTCTCTTCCCTCGAGAACTTTATCGAGACTCCCCAAAGCCACAAGAGGAGCAAAGCATGCAGCTAGCTTGGAGCCACTATGTGATCCCCTCACACTCTTTCTCCCTCACGCTCAAGCTCACCTTCACCTTCCTCTCACAAGCCCTGGATCTCTCCAAACAAAACTTCTCTCACAAGAGTCCCTTCCTCTCTCAATGCCTCTCACAGCAAGAAGACAGACCAATAACTCTCAATTGAAAAATTAAAGTTCTTTTTAAATCAGGCTTTAGAAAACCCTAAAAATTTCAACTTTTTCGTCTCTATTAGTACAGTACGATATAGAATCGTACAGTACGATCAGTTCAAATACAGCTTCGTCCAGTACGAGCACAGACGAACAGTTCTCAACTTCTATACATATCGTACTGTATGATATGTATATCGTACAGGATGATCATATTATTTTCAACTGTTCGTACAGGACGATCTGTGGGATGATCCCTGGGACGAGCAAATTCATCTCTAGCTATCATCCAGCACTGCACTATTCGTACAGTACGAATAGTTCGTTTCAGGATATCGTCCAGTACGATATGAATATCGTATAGGACGAATAGAACAAAAAAACTTGGTTTTGTCTAGTACGATCAATGAGATGAATGGAATCGTCTATGACTATCATTCAGTACGATATAATATTGTACAGTACGATCTAACATAATTAAGAAACCAAAGTTTATTTCCTAATTACGGGAGATAATTTTGATAAGTATTCAATTAATCGTACAGTACGATCGGGATCGTACAGTACGAATAATTCAAAAAATCAAAATTATAAACTTACCAAACTTATTCTGATGGCTAGGGTTTTTCAATTGAACCTCGTCATACAGTATGATTGAAAATCGTACAGTACGATAACAACAAAAAAAAAATAACATGAAAATAAATCTCTCCCTGTGTGTGTGCATGGTTTCTCCTTTTACATACATGCTTTTGTGGAAGACTCAAGAAAATAAAAATTACAAGATTTTCAACATCCTATTCTACCCAGTTTGAGTCTTCAGCAACTTTGAGCAGTGTGTATCTGACCTGAAATGTTAGTGCTCATAGACAAAGATAAACATTTGTAATCTTAAGGAAGTCCATATGAATTCAGTAAGTATTAGTTGTCACCATAAAAATTAAGTGCTCGGATCCTGGATTTCAACAATCTCCCCCTTTTTGATGGTGTCAAATAATATTTTCTAATGGCCATAATTGTTATATCTTCCTTAGCTCCCCCTCAGAAGGATAATTTATTTATTTATTTTTAAAAGAGGAGAAAAAAATTTATTTATAACAAACAGAGTAAACATAACAAGAGTAACATATAAATAGAAGAGTAAACATAAGCAACTGATATCATTAATAGTAAAGATAGAATAACACAGAAATGTCTCCCCCTTTTGACAGCACCAAAAAGGGAAGAAAAATAAGTACAAACAGGAACAAAAAGTAACTACAAAGACAAGTAACTAATACAAGAAAAATACAACACAAACTAAAATATTCAAAATTCGGGATCCTGATCCGGAGGTGGTGGTGGAGGTCGTGGAACCACTTGAAAGTAATGATAGAGGGACACGAACAGTTGATTGATGGAGGTGAAGCGCTCCCCAAACCATTTCAGATCACTTTCATGTTGTTGAGCAATGTGGGAATCCAGCCTAGTATCCAACCGATCAAGGCGTTGAATGATGTCATCATGAGGGTAGGCAGGATAGGCAGGTCCAGGCGAGTGTATTGGTGGTGGTGGAGGTGCGTCAGCAGGAACAACAGCCTCTTCTTCATCAAAATCGGGATCAGCTTGAGCGGCCCCCCGATGGAATAAGATACGAAAAGAGGCATCTGAATAGAAAATAGGGAGATGATCTGGAGATAAAGGATAATGAAGTTGATATTTAGCATCTAAGATGTAGCCTACGACATGTCCTAAAGCAAGGTTTAGTTTTCTGCATGCACTTGGATATCGAAAAGCAGACAGGGTATGGATATAATCAAAAATCATTTGGGCTTCATTGAATTTGGTTCCTGACATTATTAGGTAAGTTACCACAGATAATAGTGGAGTAATGTGGATGCGGTCTCCAGCTTTGGGTATGATGGATGTTTGAAGAATATGCTGGATAACGTGTGCATTTTGATTCAGGGTTTGGACAAGGGGCAGGTGTTGATTGGATGGGATATTTCTAAGTATGAAATGGAAAATGCTAAGGCCATGCATAGATTGGGGACGAGAGCCTTCAGTGGATAGGCCAATGTGTTCAGCTATGTCGTTGACAGTGATAACGACATGCTATTTGCAGATATAGGAAGTAAAGGTGGTGTTCTCTAGGTCGACTTTTAGATTTGTAAGAAATTCAAAAAGTAGTTCTGAGTGGAAGGGAAATGCGAGAGTCAACAGAAATTGAAGAGTGGTGAAGGCGAAAATGTTCATCACCTCGAAGTTTAGAGCTGCTTGATTCAACATGCGAGATGGGGTGATTTTGGCTTCTTTTAATTTATTGTATGCTTTCTCATCGGTAGTGGAGAAAAAGCGGTCGTTGAACCGCCGAGAGGAGGAAGAGCTCCCCACGATCATTCAGCCTCGCTTGCTACCACCAGACATTGTTGAGGAAGTGGATGGAGAAAGTGAGGAATTGGAAGAGGAATGAGTGATTATAACTAAAGAATGCCTCCAATTTATAGAATTTTAGAAGTATCATACAGTACGATTGAGTATCGTACAGTACGATATATGCAATTATTTTGCCTGGATGACTTTTCAAAAAAAGAGAGTCAAATTATACAGTACGATCAGAATCATACTGGATGAATGTGAGTGAGAGGTGTTCGTCCCGAGAAGTCGTCTGAACGACTTTTGACAAAATTGATCGTACAGTACGAACAGGTGTTCGTACAGTACGAAGGTCAATTATTTTCGTATCGGTCAAGTTTAAATTCATCCCAATCCATATTGACACGTGGATCGTACCGTACGATGTGGTGTTAGTACAGTACGATGACCAATAATTTGTATCGTACAGTACGAGTGGTTATTTGTATAGTACGATATGTGCAATATAGGATAGATCTAGACCGGGGATGGAGTGGACGGGTGAGATTTGAGTGTTTTGGGATAATCGTACAGTACGATGTGTAGAGAAAATCAAGATGTAGGCATCAGCAAGGTGAATGTGAGAGGATCAAGAAAGTCCCCATTTTTTTTAATTTAATTAAAAAAAATAAACACACTTTTTTTTTTTGTTTTTAATTTTTTTTTTGTTTTAAGCTTGAATGTCTATGACACCTAATTTCGTTCTCAGGGTACTAAAGGTGTCATAAGCTAACAGTTTTGTAAAAATGTCAGCCAATTGATCTCCAGTCGCGATGTGGTGCAGTTCAATATCTCCTTTGGCTACATGATCTCTTATGAAGTGATGTCTAATGTCTATATGCTTTGTTCGTGAGTGCTAAATTATAATTTTAGATATACAAATCGCACTAGTGTTGTCACACATTATTGGGATGATTCCTACAGGTAGTCCAAGATCTAGAAGTTATTATTTTAACCAAAGAACTTGTGCAACACAGCTTCCTACTGCTATGTATTCTGCTTCAAATGTCGAGAGGGCTACCGAATTCTATTTTCTACTAGACCAAGAAACTAATGATTGTCCAATGAATTGACAGGTACCAGAGGTGCTTTTTTTATCTACCCTACATCCTATAAAATTTGAATCTGAATACCCTAAGATTTCAAATGTAGTGCTGTGTCTAGGATACCAAATTCCTAAGTTTGGGATGCCTAGTAGATATCTAAGAATTCTTTTGGATCCGCTTGGAATCGAGCACAAAGATAAACACTAAACATTATATCCAGTCTACTGGTAGTTAAGTAGAGAAGTGATCCAACTATTCCCCTATACTTCTTCTGATCTACTGACTTCCCATTTGAATCTTTATCTAATTAAATGTTAGAGCTCATGGGAGTATTCATGGCCTTAGCATTTTCCATTTCATACTTCTTAAGAATGTCTTTGATATACTTAGATTGGTTAAAGAATGTTCTTACTTCCATCTGTCTTACACTAAATCCAAGGAAGTAATTAAGTACTCCCATCATACTCATTTCAAACTCATCACTCATTATTTTTAAAAATTCATCACATAAAATTTTCTCTGAAGATCCAAATAAGATGTCATCTACATAGATCTGGATAATGAGTATCTCGTCTCCTACCTTTTACAAGAATAAGGTGGTGTCCACACTACCCTTAACAAAGCCTCTATCTAGTAAGAATATACTAAGTCTTTCATACCAGGCTCTTAGTGCTTGCTTTAGTCCATATAGTGCTTTTTCAACTTAAACACATGATTTAAAAATTGTGAGTTTTCAAATCCTGGGGGTTGTTCAACATAGACATCCTCTTTGATTACCCCATTTATGAAAGTACTTTTAACATTCATTTGATATAATTTGAATCCCTTGAAGCAAGCAAAAGCTAAGAGTACTCTAATAGCTTCTAGTCTGACCACAGGTGCAAAGGTTTCCTTAAAATCTATTCCTTAAATTTGGTTGTAACCCTTTGCTACTAATCTAGCCTTATTTCTCACTACTATGCCAGAGTCATTCATCTTATTTTTAAAGATCCACTTAGTTCCAACCACACTTTATTCTTTAGGTCTCTTGACTAATTCTCATACATAATTCCTAATGAATTGGTTCAACTCTTCTTGCATTGCTAGGATCCAGAATTTATCTCCTAAGGCTTGATCTATATTTGTGGGTTCAATCATAGATATAAATGCAGAATGACTAACCTCTTTCCTAAGTCCATGCCTAGTTTTTACACCTTCTGATGGGTCTCCTAAGATCAATTCTTTAGGATGACTAGAAGAATATTTCCAATCTCTAGGTAGTTGCTCCTGAGGTTCTGCTCTAGTCTCTATGACAATGGTTTCTACTCCCTGAATAACCTCAACTTCTTCTTCTTCATGATTAGATTTAGAGATCTTATTGGATTCATCAAATACTACATGGGTAGACTCTTCTACTACTAGGGTCCTCTTATTAAAGATTCTATAGGCCTTTCCTACAGATGAGTAGCTTAAGAAAACCCCTTCATCAGATTTAGGATCGAACTTTCCTAAGGGTGACTTGCCATTGATTAAGATGAAACATTTGCAACCAAAAACATGTAAGTGGAAAAGATTGGGTGTCCTACCCTTAAGCAACTCATAGGGTGTCTTATTAAGTTTGGATCTAACATTTATCCTATTTAGAACATAGCAAGCAGTATCCACTGCTTCTGCCCAAAAATACCTAGGAAGTGAGTATTCAGCTAACATCGCCCTAGCAGCTTCAACTAAAGTTCTATTCTTTCTTTCTGCTATTCTATTTTGCTGAGGAGTCCTAGGGGCAGAGAAATTATGTTCTATTCCTATCTCTTGACAAAGTGATTCAAACTTATCATTCTGAAATTCTCCACCGTGATCACTATGGATTGTCGTAATTTCACATCCTAATTTTCTTTGAATCCACGTAGAGAAAGTTTTAAACTCTTCAAATGACTCACTCTTATGTGTTAAGAATTTTACCCAAGTAAACCTAGAGTAGTCATCCACTATCACAAATCCATAAGATTTTCCTCCTAGGCTAGCGGTACTAACATGTCCAAATAGGTCCATGTGTAGAATTTCTAGTGGCCTAGTGGTGCTGATATCTTTAATTGAATGAAATGATGATTTCACTTATTTTCTTAGTTGACAGGCATCACATAGATGGTCCTTGGTAAAGTCTAACTTAGGTATGCCTCTAACTAGGTCTTTCTGAGTGATGTTCCTAAGTGTTTTCATACAAGCATGGCATAGTCTCCTATGCCATAGCCAAGAGTCATCAGCTATTATTTTCAGACACAAAGAGTTTGAGTTTTCAATACAGTTTAATTCTAACATATAAACATTATTTATGTATTTTCCTTCTAACACAAGTGTACCATTTAAGCTAATCATGCATTTGTTAGAAAGAAACTTAATGTCAAAGCCCTTGTCACATAGTTGACTAATACTTAAAAGGTTATACTTTAAACCATCAACTAATAGTATATTTTCAATTACCAAATTCTTAGAGTTTCCAATGATACTTGAGCCCACCACTTTTCTGGTGGTGTTGTCTCCCAAAGTTACCTTGCCTCCTGACCTGGCCTCCAGTGTCACGAACTGCTTCATGTCTCCAGTCATGTGTCTCGAGCAGCCACTATCCAGGTACCACTTGCTCTCACTAGGTCTTTTGTGAGATCATCCCTATAATTTCAATCACAGGTTAGTTTTGGAAACCCAAGTGAGTTTGGGTTCCACCTTATGCTTGTATGCTGTGATGAGTGCAGCTTAGGTCTCCATACTAGATGTGTCCGATGGTGAATTGTGCATGTGCGAGTTATGTGACCTAGCATGCCACAAGAATAACACCTAACACTGGGAAATGGGTTCACTAATCTACGGGGATGGTAGTACCTATTTCTGGGTTTGGATGATGCATGCTGTGCTGGTTTTGAATGAGATGGTTCACATGGTGGAGGCTGAAAAAACTCAGTAAATGTGGGAGGTGTCTTATTGTTTTCAAATGCATGAAGTTTTTCATTTAGAAATTTATTCTCTTGGTTAAGGCTTGCATATTCAAATCTCAATGTATGCTCACTCCTATCTAGTTCTTCTGCAAGTTCTTCTAGTTCCTTAAATGCATTCTCCAATTCAACATGTGATAATTTCAAGGTATCGTGTGCAGTGGTTAACTCAATATACTTCTTATTTATTGCATCATATTCATTAAGTAGGGACATATGATCTCTATCCAAGTCAAAAAAATCTTTAACTACACTAGCATGCTCCTTTTGTAAAGTACTAAACTCAGTGTTCAGACTAACATGCTTTTTCTTTAACTTTCTATACGAGTCATAAATTTTTTCAGAAATAACCAATAGCTCGTCATAAGAAAATTGACTTACCTCATCTTGATCTGATTGATCAAGATTATCATTAGCCATAAGACATAAATTTGTTACCTCCTCCTCTGCTTCTTCTTCTAATGATTCTGAGGCAGAGTCGGCCCAAAATGCTTTTTGTGTCTTAGACTTTCCCTTTCTGAACTTTGACCTTTCCTCGCCCTTTTCTTTGGTTTGCTGAGTCTTAATGTTGGGGCAATCAGCTCAAAGATGATCGGGTTTCCTGCACTCAAAGCAAATTGTGCCAGATGCAACTTTAGTATTCTTTGAGCTTTTACCTTTGTTCCAAATGCTTTGATGAAGGCGTTGCTTTCGTTTCAGAAAATTCTTGAACTGACGAGTCATTAAGGCTATGTCGTCATCTTCCTCCACTGTAGAGCTGTCACTTTCAGAATTGTTCACCACCATTCGCTCCCTCTTCTTTTCACCTGCATCACTTTATCGTTGGCTCACTCCTTGCTCGTAGGCAATGAGTGACCCAAGCAAGTTGTCAATTGAATAAATATTTAGATCTTTCGACTCAGTTATTGTAGTAATTTTTACATCATATGAATTAGGCAAACATCATAATATTTTATTTACTTTCTCCGACTTAGACAACTCTCTTCCTAAAGCATGCAAAGATGTCACTATCTGGGTGAATCTAATGTATATTTCAGAGATAGTTTCACTAAGTTTCATGCGAAATAGTTCGTAATCATGTAGCAGTATGTTCAGCCTAGATTGTTTGACCTCACTAGTTCCTTCGTATGTGATACACAGTTTTTCCCAAATTTGCTTACCAGTAGTACATGTAGACACTCGCATATAATCTTCTGATTTTAATGCGTAAAAGAAATAATTTAAGCATTTAGCATTTAACTATGTAAATTCTCTATCCTCATTGCTCCATTCATTAAAAGCTAGTTTAGTTTTAACTCCATTCAGTATACGAAACGGTGCAGAATAACCTTCTTGAACCAACATCGACATGCAATAGTCTAAAGACTGTAAAAATATAGACATGCATATTTTTCAGAAATCAAACGGTATAATATCAAATAAAGGAGGACAGTTATAGAATAACCCTCCACAGTGTTGCGGCTACCAAATTGAGCCATGGATCTTACGTTTCTAAGTTTTCTAAAATACTATTTTGAAACCCCGCTCTGATACCACTTGAAAGTCAGAGATGCACCAAGAGGGGGGGTGAATTGGTATTTTAAGAAATTTAAACCTAAACAGGAGTTCTAATTTTTTTGTGTTTTTAAAATAATAATTTAATAAGTAGAATGCGGAAGCTAGAAGTTCATTCACAACAACGATATTGGTAACACAATTGCAAATTTCACAATACAAAATTAAAATCAAACTTTTCACCAAATAATTAAAAAACTGAAAATAAAATGCATGAAAAATAAAGAGCGATAAAAATGGAAAAAACATACCAGTGATTTTTATAGTGGTTCGGTCACTTGACCTACGTCCACTCCCCGGAGTCCTCCACTCCGGAATTCGCACTACTAAAAGTTGACTCTCCTTTTGCTCACACAGCAAGGTAGAAAAGCCTTTACAAGACTCACTTCCATCTTCCCCGGTGTGGCGGAATACCAAATGCTATGTCACCCTCCTGGTGACTGAAGCAGACCTTCTCCTTTTTCTCCCTCCTAGAGACGGCAGAGTACCTTAACGATGTTGATCTTGAAGTGTCTCTTCCCTCGATAACTTTCCCGAGACTCCCCAAAGCCACAAGAGGAGCAAAGGATGCAGCTAGCTTGGAGCCACCGTGTGATCCCCTCACACTCCTTCTCCCTCACGCTCAAGCTCACCTTCACCTTCCTCTCATAAGCCCTGGATCTCTCCGAAGAAAACTTCTCTCTCAAGAGTCCCTTCATCTCTCATTGCCTCTCACAGCAAGAAGACAGACCAACAACTCTCAATTGAAAAATTAAAGTTCTTTTTAAATCAGGCTTCAGAAAATCCTAAAAATTTCAACTTTTTTATCTCTATTTGTACAGTACAATATATAATCATACAGTACGATCAGTTCAAATACAGCTTCGTCTAGAACGAGCACAGACGAACAGTTCTCAACTTCTATACATATTATACTGTATGATATGTATATCGTACAGGATGATCATGTTGTTTTCAACTGTTCGTATAAAACGATCTGTGGGATGATCCCTAGGACAAGCAAATTTATCTCTGACTATCGTCCAGCACTGCACTATTCGTATAGTACAATTAGTTCATTTCAGAATATCGTACAGGATGAATAGAACAAAAAACATTGATTTCATCTGGTACGATCAAAGGAACGAATGAAATCGTCACTAACTATCGTACGGTATGATATAATATCATACAGTATGATCTAATATAATTAAAAAACTAAAGTTTATTTCTTGATTACGGGAGATAATTTTAGTAAGTATTCAATTAATCGTACAGTATGATCGGGATCGTATTGTATGAATAGTTCAAAAAATCAAAATTATAAACTTACCAAACTTTTTCTGATGGCTAGGGTTTTTCAATTGAACCTCATCATACAGTACGATTAGGTTACAAAACTAATCGTCTAAAAAATAGCCGTTAGCCTGAGTATTAATGATTCATCGTACAGTATGATTGAAAATCATATAATACGATAACAAAAAAAAAATTAACATGAAAACAAATCTCCCCATGTGTGTGTGCATGGTTGCTCCTTTTACATACATACTTTTATGGCAGACTCAAGAAAATAAAAATTACAAGATTTTCAACATCCTATTCTACCTAGTTTGAGTCTTCAGTAACTTTAAGTAGTGTGTATCTGACCTGAAATATTAGTGCTCATAGACAAAGATAAATATTTGTAATCTTAAGAAAGTCCATATGAATTTAGTAAGTATTAGTTGTCACCATCAAAATTAAGTGCTCGGGATCCTCGATTTCAACAGATATATGTGATTTTTCACTAATCGTACAAGACGATCGACCGATTATTCTGGATGATATGTGACGACCAGTTGAAATTTAGGGCAAATTTTGAGCCCTAATATTTAAGATCTTTTTCTTTTAACAAGAAAAATATTTTCCACCTTCCTTCCTAAAGAGAGCTTAAGAGAGAGAGAGAGAGAGCTTGGGAGAGACAGAGAGGATCTTCTAAGGGGGAGTTTGTGAGGTGTTTACAAAGGTTGCTCCAAGCAAGGATCTGAGTCGTCTTCTCTGGTCGTCGTCTCTCATCTTTTCAGTGTCTCTATGGAGGGATCGTCTGCAAGAAGATCTAGGTTCTTTGCCTGCTTTAGGAGAAAGTGAAAGGAGTTCAGGTTCTCTGCCTGCTTTAGGAGGAAGAGAAAGGAGTTCTAGTTCTCTGCCTGCTTCAGGAGGAAACGAAAGGAGTTCAGGTTCTCTGTCTCACCAGGTTGGTGGAAAGGAGTTTTTGTATAGGCTTCTCTACCTTACTATAGGAGCAGAAGGAGAGTCACTTAGTGCTAGTGAAATACCCAGAGGGAAGGCTCCGGGGAGTGGACGTAGGTCAAGTTGACCGAACCACTTTAAAATCTGGTGTGTTCTTTCTGATTATTTTTCGCATTTATTTTTTTGTTGATGATTGTACTATTGTGATTGTTATTCTATTATCGTTGATCATCTTCTCATCATCGTGAAACTATAATTGTTTAAAATATTCAAAAAAGGATTTTTCTAAATTATTTATACTAACAAATTTTTTAAAATAACCTATTTACCCCCCTCTTGGTTAGCCTAGGGACTAGTTCACAAGGGCTTAATATCCCTATCAAACTTTTAATTCAGCCTTTATTTCAATGATTAAACCCACTAATATAAATCAAGCACTTTTGGATGAATTTTGGATATTGGCCATGCAAGAAGAATTGAATCAATTTATAAGAAATAATGTTTGGGAGTTAATTGAGAGGCTAAAGGATCAAAGTGTAGTTGGGACTAAGTGGGTACCTAAAAATAAAATGAATGATTCAGGGGTTGTGATTAGAAATAAGGCTAGATTGGTAGCTAAGGGGTATAATCAAATAGAAGGGATTGATTTTGAGGAGACATTTGCCCCTATAGCAAGACTTGAAGCAATTAGGGTTTTGTTAGCCTTTACCTGTTTTAAAAGTTTTAAATTATATCAAATGGATGTTAAAAGTGCCTTTTTGAATGGAATGATAGAAAAGGATGTTTATGTTGAGCAACCTCCAGGTTTTAAAAATTCTAAATTCCCTAATCATATTTTTAAATTAAAAAATATATTATATGGACTAAAACAGGCACCTAGGTCGTGGTATGAGAGATTAAGCAATTTTCTATTAAAATGATCATTTGTTAAGGGAAGTGTGGACACCACTCTCTTTTTAAAAAGAATAGAAAATAAAATACTCATTGTTCAAATATATATGGATGATATTATTTTTGGATCAACTGATAAAAATCTATGTGATGAATTTTTAAAAATAATGAGTAGTGAATTTGAGATGAGTTTGATAGGTGACTTGAGTTATTTCCTTGGTTTTAGCATAAAATAAAATGAGGAAGGAACTTTTCTTAATCAGTCTAAGTATGTTAAGGACATCCATAAAAAGTATGAAATGGATAATGTTAAACCAGTTACTACACCCATGAGTTCCTCAGTACAGTTAGATAAGGATCCTAAGGAAAAATCTGTTGATCAAAAGAAGTTTAGAGGAATAATTAGATCATTACTTTACTTAACAGCTAGCAGACCAGACATTATGTTTAGTGTTTGCTTATGTGCTAGATTTCAATCTGATCCAAAGGAATCATATTTGATAGCAGTGAAAAGAATATTGAGATATCTTTTAGGAACTCAAAACTTGGTGATTTGGTATCCTAAGCATAGCTCTTCATTTGAAATAATTGGATATTCAGATTCAAATTTTGCTAGTTGTAGGGTTGACAGGAAAAGTATATCTGGAACTTGTCAATTTATTGGAAATTCTTTAGTATCTTGGTCCAGTAGGAAATAAAATTCAGAAGCACTTTCTACAGCTGAAGCAGAATATATTATCTTAGGTAGTTGTGTGGCACAGGTGCTTTGGTTGAAATAACAGTTGGTTTACTTAAGACTTTCAATTGACACAATTTCAATCTTTTGTGATAACACTAGTATCATATGCATCTGAAAGAATCCTATACAACACTCTAGAACTAAGCATATTGATGTAAGGCATCATTTTATAAGATATCATATAGTGAGAGGCATAATTGAATTACATCATGTCGCTATTAAAGATCAACTTGTAGACATTTTCACAAAACCACTAGCTTTTGACACTTTTAGTATGTTAAGGACAAGGCTAGGAGTGATTGATCTTAATGCATGATTGAAAACTCTGTAAATTTATTTTGTATCTAATTGTAGGTTTGTTTATGTCAAGTGTGTGTAGTATAGGTAGTAAGTTTTTATTTTGTTATGTTTTTTTATTGTACAAGTTGCATTATCTTTTATTATTTGTATTTTATGTAAAAAATGAAAAATATTTCACTTTAAAAATTTTTTGAGTTCTTCCTTGTAGTTTGGGTTTCTGCTATTTTCGTACCGTATGAAATTATTTTCGTACAATACAAATTTTGTAGCCCTGCATAAAAATTTATAGAGCTGAAGTGACAAAACTGTGTTTTCATATCTATTCATACTGTACAATGACATTATCATACCGTATAATATGTACATGTTCATCTATACGAATGGGGATACGTTTACGGTTAGTGTCAGTTATTATTGATGATCGTACGTACGAACACATCATTCGTCTATACGATCCATGTGTTGATTCGGATAAGGATGAACCTAACCTTCGCCTGAATGATCTTTTATTTTTTGATAGTCCCGGACGAATACATAATCGTCTGTATGATCATGAAGTCAAAAAGCTTGTACGAAAGGATGCCTCTGGAAGGGCAGTTTATGAAAAGCCATTTCATTTTTGACCATTTTCATTCATACGTATGAAATTTATTTCGTCCCATATGAAATTTATTTCGTCCCGTATGAAATCTTTTCATATAGTACGATTGATCATTTTTTCTTTATAAAGAAGGGTCATTTTCGTTCATTTCACTTCACATTTTCTTTCAAACCTTCCAACCTTCAACTCTAAAGAATGGCTAGCAGTAGCAAGCGTGCATGAGGGTCTAGGGCTTCCTCATCTAGAGCTGAGAGAGATGATGATTTCCTATCAAGGGAAAATGAAGAAGCATTTAATAGGTATTATGTAGCAAAAATTACAGCTTCTAGGATCTTAATTCAATCTAATCTAAATTTCTTTGTCATGCCCCTTTTTGCTGCAACCCATTTATCTTTCATTTTGACTCTGATCCATACCTATAATAAGAAAACTTTTCAGATCTTTCTAGCCAATATGAGATTTAGTGAGGATCATTCAAGAATTATTTCTTATGTCTTGAAACAAAGAGTCCAAATTTCAAAATAAGACTTAGGAACTTTTCTGCATCTTAGAACCCAAGGGGTTAGGGCGCATACCTTATCTTCTAGAACTGATTATGACAGGAGTGAAGTGAACCAAACTCTGAGAGGAGTTCACCAAGTTACTCATTTACCTTGAGTATACTCCCTAAATCAAAATACTAGGATCATATAGCATGTCTTGAGATCTTCAATCATTCCTAAAGCTGGTGATCGAGTCAATATGACCCCTCTTTTATCGACTATAACATATCTCATTTTGACTGAACAATCATTTGATGAAGCCCAACTCATTATGGATTACATTCATAACCTTTCTGATACTAGGCATCCTAGCAGTAAGAGGAAGAAAAATGTGGCATTAGGTCATCTGATCACCTATGTTCTTGAAAAGAAATACAATCTCATTCATCCTGAACCTCTCACTGAATTTCCTATCTTCTTCACCAAAGCCTCCTTTCGATCATTATTTCACCAAGATTTAGGGGAAGACGATTCTGAGGAAGAAGGGGGATCTCCTGCACCTGCACCTGCACCTGCACCTGATCAAAACTTTTATCAGGATATGATCAAGCATTTTGATTGTCTTGATCAAAGGTTTAATAATATAGAGGAGCATCTAAAGATGTAGGATGAAAGATATAATTAAGATAGGGGTGGATTCGAGATCAGTTTGAGTCAGTAAACACTAACATTGCAACTATCAATAGTTATTTTGTTATGTTCTCTGCTCCTCCACCTCCTCCACATGAGGGACCTTCAGATTTTTGACTTTTCTTTATTGTTATGGATGTTTGAGTTGGTTGTTGTTCATGAGTGTTTGTGTTGGCTGTTGTTCGTTTGTATTTGGCTGTTTTTGTAGTTCTCTTAGGCTTGGATGTTATGGTTATTATTCTTGTTGTTGGTTATGGATGTTATTGTTAAATGCTATGGTTATGTTTATGATGATTGTACTGGCAAGCTTCGATATTTTATTTGTGGTTCATTTGAAATGTAAGCTTGCTTCATGAAATATTAAATGAAATGAAAAAGGAATGTTGCTATGCATATTGTTATAAGTTTGTGGTGATAACTTAGACACTTATTTACATTTTATCTCTCAAATGTAGTTCATCAAATTTATAAAATGTTGACTGAATTTGGATTACAATAGAAATTTCTGTACATAATCTAATTTGTCAAAATATTTCAATTACATTGTGATTTGGTGTAGATTGGAAGATCTTACTTTTATATTATTTTTAGATATGTATTACTTAGCCTAAATTGTTGCATATTTAATGTCATAATATTGCTCTTATTTTCTAGCTCAAGTGTTCATTATTGTATTTGTGTTTAAGAGATTGTGTTGGAAAGAATTTTATTTAATAGACACAAAATGAGTCTAAAAATGGAAAGATGCACTAAGTGTGCCACAAATTTAAAAAGATGAGCAATGTCATCATATTATAAAGAGACACAAAATTAGCCCTAAAATTGCTGAGATGCACAAAGTGTGCCATTCAATTTGACAAAGATGCGCAATGTCGCCAATCGTTTCTTTCCTTTCACATTTTCTCAATTTACACATATCAATAATTACACTATTGACTTAAAAAATTAGTAATTTTATTTCATCATTTGTGCAATAGTTGTGGTTACCTAATGCGTCTCTTACATTATTGACATAGTTCAACTTCTCTTCTCCTTATTATGGTCTGTAATCTAAACCATTTTGAGTCATTACTTTTTGCATCTGATCTTAATATTGTAGTTTAATTTCATTTAACATTATTTTAATCATCAACTACTTTGTATGATTCCCTTTTCGTTGTTGTCAAAAGAGGGAGTTATTTGTTTGTTTATATGTATTGTTTGAATTATTTGTTCTTATTTTTTATTTTTTTGATGTATGGTTATGTTGCTTGTTGCATGTTGTATGTAGTTGCATGTTATGTGTTGCATGTTGTGTGTATTTTTATGTTTGGTTAAGATAGTACCCCTTGCTTCAATAGATCATTTATTTAAGGGGAGCTTACGTTTAGGGGGAGCTTAGGAGAAAATTTATGTTTACTTGTTAACTCAAATAATAATTATTTTTCCATCATCAAAAAGGGGGAGATTATTGAGAATTGTGCAAATCTGTTTGAAGTGAGTTTTTAATATGAGTTATTTTTTATGATTACAAAAGCTTATTGTTTGTCTATTGTTTCTCCTAAAAATATTAGAATTTTTATTTTGTGTGTACTAACATGTCTTTCAGGAAATTCACATTCCAGACTGTTGAAGACTTCTAGTTTATTTGTTAGAGTTTATTGTAAGTGAAGTCTGTAATTTTTTTTTATTTATTTTTCTTGAGTCTAAGAAAGTATGATTGTAAGTTGGATAACGGTGCACACACACACTGGGGGAGTGAGGTAAAATTTTTAAACTAATCGTATTATACAATGTGTGATCGTACAGGACGATCTGTGTTATTTCTCCTCTAAAGCCTCGTTGAAAAATTTTTTAAGTATGAATCATACAGTACGAATTATTTGTGTACATCATTTTCCAGAGTACAAAATATGAGGTTCACAGGTTCGTACAGCATCGTATAGGATGAACCGTTTAATTTTTTGAACTGTTTGTACAGTACAAACTTGGTTCGTATACCATTTTCCAGAGTATGAAATATGGGGTTCACAGGTTCGTACAGCATCGTACGGGATGAACGGTTCAATTTTTTGAACTGTTCATTCAGTACGAACTTATTTTATATACCATTTTCTAGAGTACAAAATTTGGTTCCTATAGTTTTGTACATAATCGTACCGGAAAAATATTCCATAATTTTGAACTGTTCGTACGGGATGATATTCGATCGTACGATACGATAGGGTTGGTTAAAACTTGAAATTCTCAATTTTTGGATGGTTTTTCTTGTCCTTTGTATATAATGGTCCTAAAAACTAACTTTATTTTTAATCTTCTGCGAATTTCTTCTTGAGAGTGGAAGGAAGAGTGATTAGGGAGAGTGTTTGGGAGTGAGTGTGGTGAGATCTTTGAAGAGAAAATTGTGAGGGGATTCACAAGGTTGTCTAAAGGCGAGGATCTCATTATTTTGTACTTCAAGTCTCTTCCCTATCTCTTTGAGGACTCTTAAGAGAAAATCTTTGAAGAAGGTCCGGTTCTCTGCCGTCACCAGGAGAGTGAAAAAGGATGCTTGGCTCTCTGCCGACACCTGGAGGGTGTGAAAGGATGAGTTGTACTCTGCAATCACCATGAGGGTGAGAAAGAATGAGTGGGTTCTCTGCCTTCACTAGGAGGGTGAAAAAGGATGACGGTTCTCTGCAGCACCGGGTTGGTGGAAGAGAGTTTGGAAAGGCTTCTCTGCCTTGCTGTGGGAGCAAAAGGAGAGTCGCTTGAGTATAGTGCAATACCTAGAGAAGGAGTCTCTAGGGAGTGGATGTAGGTCGTGTTTGACCGAACCACTATAAATCTGGTGTTTTATATTCCTATCTCTTTTATTTCCTGCATTATTATTTTACGCACTTTATTTTTTCTGTGGTTGAAAAAGTTTAAAATTGTTCACTGTTCGTACAGTACAAACTCAATAGTACAGTACAATTTGCATAAAATATTTTAATTAAAAAATCTTCCAAAATTCCAAGAGTACAAAATATGAGGTTAGCCTAGGGACTAATCAATAGGTCTAACAATCTGTTCGCACTTTCAAATTTTATTGAAGCCTATTTGACTTAGTTTTCCGTTTTATAAGAAAATTCCAACCCTAGATCAAATGAGCTTAAGAAAATTTCTTAAAAATCACTTTGGCTCTAAATATTTTGAAACTGTCATGGGATGATCTTGAGGACATTAATGGCCTCTTGATTTATTCTCATGAGTACATGAATCCATTTAGGCATGAAATTTGCTAGCCTTAACTTCAAGCAATTCCAAGTTAATCCATATACAATTGAATTTCCATAATTCCAAAATAAATCTATAGAAATGCTAAAAATATGAAATAATATTTCACAAAACATAAATGAATTACAAAATTTAGGAAAAAAGTGATTGAAACTCTTATAAATGTTTAAAACCCCTTTCTAGTAATTTTATAAATGAAAATTCAATTTTAATAAATTGTTAAAAGTTCAAATCAACTCAAAATGGTCCAAAATTTTCACTGATTAAATTTCATAAAAGTTTGAGTTCATTTGGTGGGTGAAAATTCAAATTCTAACTCAACTTTAAAAGAAACCCTAATTACATTCAGAAACTTTGAAATTTATATATAAATTTTTTTTAAAATACAAACTTAATTACACTTAACTCATCTTAAAATATAAAATAATAGAGAATTATTAATTATAGGGTTTAGGATAAAAAACTTAATTTAAAAATAAGTTAAACATAGGTTTAACAAACAATTCATAAATTATTATAAAATTAGACCACCTGTAAACTGGCTCAAAATTTTATGAATTAATTCGTAGATTAGTTATGATTTGTGTTTTAAATTTCATGTCATTTGAAATTCATTTAGTGGGTAAAATGCCAAACACTAATTTGAATTTTCATGGAAATTTTAATCTTCAAAAATTCATAAATAAATCCAACAAAATTAGAAAACAAATATAAACTTAAGTGCACTAGAGGAATATTAAAATAAGAAAATAGGAAAATAAAATCAATAAGATTTTAGGGTAAAATGTTTAATAAAAATCCAAGTCAAATCAAGGTCAACCTTTAAATTAAATAAATCATTAAAATCATAAAATATTTCTATATAGGTTGAAACCTTCGACAAAATTTCTGAGGTCATTGTTGACCCTCCTCAGAATTTCTTACCTGTTTAAATTGATTTGGTAAATCAAAACCTCAAATACTAATTTTCTAGTTCATGGTTATTCTTAAAAACCTAGAAATCAAGAAATTTAATAATAATAATAATAATAATAATAATAATAATAATAATAATAATAGCAAAAGTCCTAAAATTTTATGAAATATTTCTCATAAGATTATTATCAACTTCAATAAGATTATCTCAAAAATTTTCAAGGCCCAAATAGTTTGAAACAAATCTTTTAAAACATGTCCAACATAACTTAAATAAAAAAATATTAAATCTTTTAAAAATGATAAAATAGATTTATGCCTTTGTTTCACCTTCTCATATGAAATAATTGCAATTATTTGTGTGTTAAACCTATTAGTGATTAAAGTCTCTACTTATTATATTTTATCCTCTAAATGATTCTCTAAATAATAAATTCAAACAACAAACTCTAAAACTTAATTAAATTTCAAATCATAAAAATTTAAATTCAAATAATCTCTTACTATAAAACAAACCCAAATTTATAAAATAAAATCTAAAACTTAAAGGGTTGACCCCCACATATCAAAACACACACTAGTTTATTTTGTTAGAATAACTATCATAATTTTAGGTTAGGAGCATTGATATGATTTAAAATGATTTATATATTGACTTTATTTGTGATGAGATGATTTGAATGATTTTGATGGATGTGTGTAAATGCTTTGAATGATTGATTGTTTTGTAGACGTGATACTAGGGGTGTCAATATTTGACACGCACGAAAACCCGACTCGAACCCGACCCGGAAAACCCGACTCGAACCCGACCCGAGTTCAAAACGGGTCGGGTTCGGGTTCAGGAATTCGACCCGTTTGAAAAACGGGTCGGGTTCGGGTTGACCCGACGGGTTGCCGGGTCAACCCGAAAACCTGTTTAGAGCCCTGCCCGCCCAGCCTGCGCGCATCCGCGCTCGCCAGCGTGCCCGCGCATTTGCGCTCGCAGCGCTCGCCCGCACGCCCGCGCCCTCGCCCGCACCCGCGCGCTCGCCCGCGCGATCTGGCCTGCGCGTCCGCCTTCGCGACCAGGGTCGGGTCGGGTCGACCCGCCAACCCGACAGGTCGGGTCCGGGTCCGATTTTCTGACCCGTTTCCCTACCCGGGTCGGGTTAGGGTCAACCCGTTTAGGCTGCAGGTCATTGCGGGTTCGACCCGAAACCCGATTTTGACACCCCTATGTGATACTATGATCTATGACGAATGGTTATATGTGTCATAATTAAAAGTGTTCATGTTATTTATTGCTAATGAAAATTTTCATATGTGGCCATGCTTATAAAGTGCCATAAATGGAGCAAAATTCATTAAGATTTATAATAAAAATTATTCTACACATTCTTATAATTAAAATTTACTTGCCCACTAAATATAAAGGCGCATGGGCAAAAAATATGTTGCTTAGCACTTAAGTAAAAGGCATATTGTGCAATGTTTTGATGATTTGAATGCATATGAACTGCTTTACTACTTTGCAGGAGTATTGAGTCATATGAGCTTTTTTTATCATAAAGAAATGGTACTAAAAGAATAAACCTTATAAAGGTGATTTCTTTTAAAAAAAATTTGAAGATGATCATCACTGAAGAATCTAAAACCTCATAAATAAGGTGTGCTTTAGTTTATGAGTAGAATCATAGTTATAAATAAAGGCATTACTTGGTTGCCTATTTCTATGAACTATATTATAGTAAAGTGGCATTTGCATAGTGGAATTTACTTTACTTTTATTCTTTTATTTTACATGGTTAGGTGAACGATCTATTTACTTTGATTGTGCACTAAAAATATTTGCTTTTCCCTAAGCTTTTTTTTTTTTTAGTTCTTTCCCTATGATAGTTTTCCTATACTCTTAGGAAATAAGCTTTTTCTACTCATAAAATGAATTTAAAAATATAGGAAAAGAAATGAATGCATGGATTTTAATTTCAACTATTTGTTCCCTGTGTGTGTGTGTTTTGATAGATCACTTGACCTATGAGGATATAGCTCTATCTTAAAGGCTACATGCTCCTTAGGATAAAACCTATTTTATAAACCTTATTAATATTTTAAATCATATTAATTTTTATGTATGATTTGCATACATTGCATTAATAGCCAACAAAAAATAAGATATTAAATAAATTTAGAAATAAAAGAATAAATACCTTCACATTATGTCTATAACTATTTAGGATATTTAAATATCAGTGCCAAACTCCTAATTAAATAATATACTATCTTATCTTGCATTTCATGAGATCGGATATCATGGTCTAAAAACTGATTAGGTGGGTCTAGTTGGAATTCCATTCCAGGCAAGATATAAGTCATGTAAAGTCAGGCTTTCCTAAAAATCTTTATAGGTTTTAAGTCCCATCTCACTATTACATTTCATTAGACTAGGTTCAAACCTCTGCTCTATATTAATTCACCTTAATTTTTTGTTCGAAGGATAATTTTCTACATCATAAGCCCTCATCTTTCAAGCATTCTCTTGATTTTATGATTAAGGAATATAAATCCAAAAATTTTAATAAATTATTAACTCGAATAACAAATCTCAATTCTAAAATATTAAATTATATACTAAAGTGCTTTTGAGCTACTCAAAATCCTAGTGTTCCCTACACTAAAGAACTACTTAACTTTGAACCAATTTCCTTTGAAATTTAAAAATTTTAATTCTTGCCTTCAACTTTGATATCCTAAAAATATTTTTCACTATTTTAATTGAGCTAGAGTCTCACATCTCTTAGGATGTAATTAACAATAGGGGCTTTTTTTAATAGTGAATATGTAGCCAATAAAAAATAAACCTTATCTTACTCACAAAAGGAAGGGAAAATGTTTGGGATTGCGGTCATTTTGCTAAAATGCCATTTTTATTTTGAATACTATTGTAGGATATCATTTTTATATTTTGAGATAGTATGTTATAATCATTATTATATTTGATTATAAAAATGGGAGTTGTTTAAAACATTTTTGTTTTTAAACTTAATGTATAATATCATGTTCATCTTTTAAGATAGTATGTAATCCTTTAAGTGGTAGATAATACCAAAAATTGGACGATCTAAATCATGTTGTTTAATATTTTTCCCACATAATCCATATAGCAAATATTTTAAGTTAAAAAAAGAATCACTCTTTTGTATTAAAAATCTCACCCAGGTTAACCTCATATAGTCATCTACTATCACAAAATCATATGACTTTCCTCCTAAACTCAGGTTACTAATAAGGTATAAATAAATCATTGTGAAGTAATTCTGGTGGTCTAGAGGTTAATATATCTTTTGTTGAGTAAAATTATGACCGAGCTTATTTTTCAAGCTGGCATGATCACAAAAGCATTTATTATTTAATTTTAATATTTTTATTCCTTAAACCAATTCTAAGTATTTGATTTTTCTCAAGTATTTTAATGTTGGCATTACAAAGTCTCTTATGACGCTACCAGGACTCATCTATAGTGATTTGTATTCATCACACTTCATTAGACATACCCATGTAATCCAAATTATATATATATATATATATATATATATAATATGTAACCCTTTTAAGATAAATTTATCTATGATAATAAGCATTTATTAGAATAAAATTTAGTACAAAATCCTTTATCACAAAATTTACTAATACTAAATAGATTATGTTTTAGACCATTAACTTGTAGGACATTTTCAAGTGGTATTGTCACTAAGAGTCATTTTTCCATCATTTCTAGACTTGAATGTCATAAACTTACTTTTAGCTCCCACCATGAATCGTGAGCATCTGATGTCCATGCACACATACCTTTGTCAATCTCTTTGTGAAGGCACACCTACAAAACATACTAGGTTGATTCCTACAAACTTAAGTTAGCTTGAGGCCCATAATTCTATGCAATGCATGTGTGATATGTAGTGTCTTCGAGTTCTTGGGCCTAAAAACATATTATATGATTTGGTTAACTCTATGTGTGCAAACTCAAGAAAAATATGTCCTACATTGCCTCACAAATAGAAAGTCAATCCATGGAATGAATATGATAACTTACTTGATTAAAATCTCTTCTTCCTAGCAAAAAAAATGATATATGTGGTGCACTTCTAGGTGGTTTATAAATATAGAACTAGGTGCTAACTTTCTACGCTTTGTGACTACCTTTCTTTACTTTGCTTTTGCACTCTTTACAATTCCTACTTTAATTTAAAGTTCATCTTGAACCTGATGAAAATGCAAATATATATATATGCATTTTAAAGCTCAGTATGCCTGATAACGTTTTATATTAATTCACTTTTTAAATTTTCTAACTCATGCAAAAGGCTAGTGTTTTTCTCTTGCAATAAAAGATAATAATTCATCATAAGAAAAATTATATTTCGATTCATTGTCTATGCTACTTGATCCTTCATAAGCCATTAAGCATAAGTTAGTGAATTCTTCCTTTACCTTAATATCTAATGAGTCTGAGTCGTAGCTAACCTGATAGCCACATTAGAGTTTTCTTTTGCTCCTTCTTATTTCTCATTTTTCCTTGGCCTTTTCTTATTACTGTTGATTCTTTGAATTGGGATTTTCTCACTTAATGTGATTTAGATTTTTATATTTAAAATAAATAATATCAAAAGAAGCTTTATTAACCTTTTTACCTTTACATTCCCTCTAATAGTTGTGCTTCTCTATGTGTTTTTAACAAAAATTCTAAATTGTTCAGTCGTTAGTACAATGACTTCATCATCAGTGCCTTCCATGTCATTCTTAGATGAGATGTGAATTTTCTCAACAACTATCTAAGATGAATAGTTTGGTACTTTGTTAGTGAAAATATTGGACTTTATAAAGGGAGAACATTTTGCCTTTATAAAATAATGTAGGGCCTTGTTTAATGAGATAAAATTATATCCTACAAATGAGAAATTGAGAGATGTGAATTTTTCTCACAACTCCACTTATAAAGGATAGTTCAACACTCCTGGTTGAGAAAACATGGGAGCTTGTAAAAGAATATTGTTTCACCTAGACAAGATAGCGTTTAGTCTTTTTAAGTGGAAGAATTAGAGCTTATAACGAAGGAGTTGAAAGAAAGAATATTTTCACTTACCCTTAGGGATATTTATATTTAAAATAGTTATAAAACATTTTACAAATTTTTAAAAAAATTTAGCTTTTTTTTTTTAAAAAAAGCAATTATTAGACTCTTAAATATGATTATTTCTTATTAAAAAATATTTTTTTCATATTTAATGTAAAAAAATTGGTTACTATATCAGTGCACTTGTGCATGCTGCTAAAGGTGGCAACAAATGACCAACCTATCCCATTATAGCTCTAAATTTCGGTCCGAACATGTTTAAACCACCATTTTCTTATGTTTTGACGTCATTGGATACTTTCAAAACCCAATAAGGCCTCTACAATTAATGTTGAGTGATTGTGAAGAATTTGGAGTAAATACTTTCAATATCTTTTGTTTTAATTGACGCACCAATTTTATGTAATGTTGAATTTATAGTTTAGGGAAATTTGCTTGTTTATGGCTCAATGTTTAGAGAGTAATTTTGTCATATGATTTTTTCAAAATTATAATTTCATGTCATAGATTTTTTTCAAGAATTGAATATATATTTTTGGATGACTGTATTTGACATCTAAATTGGGGGAGGGAGGGAGGGGCGAGGGGGCAAATGACACATCTCTAGATAATTCACTTTATTGACACCAATCTTGATACATTTCATGAATAAAAAACTTTCAAAAATAAATTCAAGGCCATTTTAGCTCTGATTTCAAAAAAATTATTGTTGAATTGAGCTTATCGATTACACAAATCATATGGCACCAAGTGTGATCCAATTTGAGTCCAAATGAGCCTCATTCAAGCATTTGAAGTATGATAAAAACTTTGAGGCATTAATTAAATGATAAAAAGGTTTCAAAATTATATATGCAGTTTTGCACACAATCATATTGAGTGTCTCGATAAGATGAATATAATTAACCTTAAATCACTCAATTTAAAGATCATTAAAAAGTTGAATATTGAATGAACAGTTCAACGACAATAACAACAATAAGCCTTTATCCCACTATGTGGGTCGGCTACATGAACCCTTTTTCTCCATTGTGTCGTATTAAGAGTAGAATTCTCATCTAAATCTAATAAAGAAAGATCATTTCTAATATTTTATAAACAAATCTTTTCAGGTCTACCTCTACATTTCTTAACATAAGTCAAATCTAATACTTCTACTTTCCTAATCGGGTCATCGGAAGGTCGCCATTTTATGTGACTAAACCATCTAAGACGATTCTCTCTAATTTTATCTTCCACTAAAGCTATTCCAACCTTTTCACGTATATGCTCATTTCGTATCTTTTCTCTAAGAGTAAAACCACTCATCCACCTGAGCATTCACATCTCTGCAACACTTAACTTAATATTATGCTTCTCTTATAATGGCCAACATTCTACTTTTCTTTTCTAGAACTCTCTCTTCGCTCAAAACTTTATCACTCCTGCATGCATATCCTTAATGACTTGAATATAAGTATTATCAACTCTTTTCATTTTTAGAAATCTCTCTTCTCTTGAAACTTTATCATATGTTTTCTCTAAATCAATAAATAGCATATGTAGATCCTCCTTATTATCTATACTTCTCCATCAAACCTCTCAATAAATGTATAGCTTCCATAATAGACCTACCCAGCATGAATCTAAATTGATTTTGATAAACATTAGTATCGCCTCGTATGCCATAGTTTTAATGTATGACACATTAATTTAATTCCTCTATAATTCGCAATCTTGTGCATCACATTTATTCTTAAAATAGGAATCAACACACTCTTTTTCCACTCATCTGACATCTTTTAAGTCTTCATAATAATATTGAAAAATTTTGTAAGCTAAGAAATTCCTTCCATCTCTTAAGTATTTCCACACATCTATTAAAATATCATCAAGTCCAACAGCTTTTTCACACTTAATTTTTTTAAAGCCTCTTTAACTTCAATTTTACTAATGCAACGATAAAATAAAATTCTCTATTTTTATTAAAGGCGCTAAGGTCACTAGTCAATCATTTTATCACAATCTTCGTTAAAAAAACATATTAAAATATTGTATTCCCCTTTGTTGAATATCCTCTTCTAATAAAAGCACTTTTTGATTCCTCATCCTTCATGCACTTTACTTGAACTAAATCCTTACTTCTCATATCTTTTTACTTAACTTATACATACATCTTTCACCATCATTAATATCTAATATATTATATAAATTATTAAAAGCTAAATCCTACGCATAGCATATTACTTTCTTAGACTCCTTACTAACCCCTTTACATCTTTCATAATTTTCCAAAATTTTAAATCTAAAATAATTTAAATAACAATGCTTCTTATTTTTTATCTTTTTCATACGAATTTTGATTTCACCACTAAATATTTTTACTACCTGGCCTCCCCTCTTTCGAGAGAGTTTTAACGGATTAAGTTCCGGGGTAATTTTTCAGAAGGCAGATAGGGTTTGTAGATAAGACATTACCTAGAGATTTCGCCCTCATTTTACGAGGACTTTATGATCTGAGTTGTGGTTTCGTATAGGTGCAAGCCCCTATAGTTAATTACCCTCCCGACAACGACAGATAACTTTCAATTAAGGCTAGTCGTCAATCAACTACGTATGGATACGTAGTATCTGGCATATAATAGCAGCATGGGTTTAAGTATTTGAAGGTTTGATATTTTAAATTAGAAATTTCACCATCTTGCACTTAAAGCAGATGGAGGGGAGTGATGATGAACCCGATCAAGATCCCATGGTTCTGTCATCCGAGGCCATCGTGGTCCCTAGTCTACTTAGTTACAGAAGGTAGTCGACCCAACCTGACAAAAGGATCCTTGTCAGCAGTCATTGGTTGCGTCTCCAAAAGTACCTTGTAGACCTGAGGTGGATATTTATCTAAGGGGATAAATTTATATCCATCTTAGCTAACAGAGGGTTTTTTGCCTTATCGATTATATCATATTGATTCATATCTCAAAGATTTGATGTCATTGGGAAGCTTACGGGCTCTGGCCATAATCATAATTTAGTGGTGTCATTTGGCAGCAAACCACCTGATTCAGAGGGCCCGGGTTATAACCGTTTTTCTGCGATGTCATTTAGCAACAAAACCATCAGTTATAAGACATATGTCATTTCTTTACTGGCAGGACATGATTTGAGAATAATCATATTGATATTCTTGACTAGACACTAGCTCTATGTGAGCCAAAGTGATATTTAAATTTGTCTATCTCAACAAAGTGATGCGGATGATGAATGGATTTTGCTTTAAGTGTTTGATGGCTGAATTTCAATTTTAAATATTTTGATAAATTTTGATATTTTTGGAGTTTTTAAACTTTGTGGGCATTTTGGGTGGCATTTCAAATGTTTGGAATTAGGTTTCGTTGCTGGCGTTAGGTTTAATTAGTAAATTTTCATTATTTATAGGTCTTGAAGGTCTAATATGAACGTATTAAAAATAAACTATTGCAACTTGAGCTCACGAGTTTATATTTTTGATGATAACAAATATTATGGCTCTCATCCTTATATCTACTTGTATTTGTAATGTATATTTGTTTGTGTGTGTACTAATATTTTAGGAACATCATGCACCATCCAACGAAGATTAAAGGCTTAAGATAGGGTAGAATAGGTTATGCTGTAAAGATTTTTGTAATATTCATTAATGTATTTTTTTGATTTCTTGAGTCAAGTCCTATAAGGGTGTATGCTAGCTTGGTGACCGTACACACACACACAGGGAGAGTGAGATTAAGTCAAAATCAGATGTTTAAATTTTGAACTAATTATACTATACGATTTATATCATACTGTACGATCAGCTCATCTAAACGGCTCTTTGATAATTCTTGTATTTTGAACTAATCGTAATGTACAATTTACATCGTATAGGGCAATCTATATAAATCAAGAAAAATAGCCGTCAATCATAATTTAGGCAAGATTTTAAGATTAAAATTTTGTTCTAATCATCCAAGATGATATAAATCATACAGGATGATCTATGACAATCATGCCTAAATTAATCTTGTGATTAGGGGACTAATTATAATTAATTTATTCAATTCGATCATCCAGGTCAATTAGTGATGATCGTACTAGATGACCAAGAGGATGCATGGAATGACCCCCAATCGTACAAGATGAAATACCATAATTATTCATCTAATCGTCCAGGACGATCTCCAATATCATATGGGATGATTAGTACAAATTTGAACTAATCGTACTGGACCATCTGTTGATCGTCCAATACTATCAGGTCAAATTCTACACATAGTACTTGACGATCCTGCAATCGTACTAGACGATCTTTGCCGCCAGAATTGAGTTTTTCGGGTTTTTCAAATTCTACACGTCATATTGGACGATCCTACGATCGTACTATATGATTTTTTATGGCAGAATTGAGTTTCTAGGATTTTTCAAAGCCCTCTATTTAAGCTTTTTCCAAAGACATTGTAAGTGTCTTTTGGTATGCATTGAGTCATTTTTCTTCTAGAGAAAACTTGAAAAGAGAGCCTTGAAAGGGAGAGAGGAAAGGATGGAGTTTGAGAGGGAGAAGATCCTTGGAGGGGGTTTCAAGAGAGTCTGGAGGGCGTTTCACACGATTGCTTTGACAAGCTTGCACCTTAGTACCATCATTATTAAGGTTTGTCTTGAGAAAAGTTTTGAGAAGAAGATCTCTTTGGTGTCAAAGGACCCGACTACTCTGCCGCACCAAGGAAGGTGAAAGGGATTCGAGGTTCTTTGTCTGTGAAAGGATTACGGTCTTATGTCGCACCATATTGGTGGAAGAGATTTTATTAGGGCTTCTCCGTTTAGCTGTCGGGGTTAAAGGAGAGTCACTAAAAGTTTAGTGCAATACCTAGAACAGAGGGTTCCAAGGAGTGGACATAGGTCAGGTCGTACCGAACCACTATAAATTCTGATGTGTTCTTTCCTTTTATTATTTTCGCATTTTAATTTTCGTACTTTTATTTTTTTTATGATTAATTGTGTGGTTTAAATCTCTGATTTTATTATTTTTGTGAAACTAATCTACTTTCGTATCTGGTGAATAAATTGTTTGTCTTTAGATATTTAGAAAAATCTTTAAAAGGGATTTTTCTCTTTTTATTTTAAAGAAGTTTTTAAAATAACCGATTCACCCCCCCCCCCCCCCCCCCCCCCCCCCCCTTCCTCTTGGTTAGCCTTAGGCTTATTCTTTAGGGTTTCACAACCTTCATGAACTTTTAAGTGATATCAGAGCGGGATTAATAAATTAAGTTTTAGAAAAGTTTTAAAAAAAGATCAATGGCTAACTTTGGAAATTATAACATTACGGAAGGCTATTCAATAACGCGACCACCTTCATTTGAAAATTTTTTTTTTTTTTGAAAAATTCACATGTCAGCTTTTTGCAATCAATTGATTATCGAATGTGGCATATGATTCAAACTGGTTATTATGTACCGTCATGTATTATAGATAGAGTCAAAACTAATATTCCTTTTATTGAATGGAGTAGAATAGAACAAATCAATACTCAATTGAATGCTAAATATTTGAATTATTTCTTTTATGCTTTGAATTCTGAAGATTGCATGAGAATCTCTACATATACCACTGGCAAGAAAATTTGGGATAAACTATGCATTATTTATGAATGTATTAGTGAAGTCAAATAATCAAAATTAAATATTTTAATGCATAATTTTGAACTTTTCAGCATGAAATCTTATGAGACTATCTCAGACATGTATGCTAGATTTACTCAGATAATAACATCTTTGCATGTCTTAGGTAGGAAAACTTCAAACTTTGAAAAGGTTAATAAAATTCTACACTGTCTACTTAATATGTTTTTTGCCAAAGTCGTTGTTATTTATGAATAAAAAAATGAATGAATATTCTATTAATAATCTGATTGGCTTACGCATTGCCTATGAGCAAAATTTGGGTCAAAAGCTTTTGGATGCAGGATAAACTATAGTGCTAAAAGTTGAAGATATGAATGAAAGTGGCTTAATAGATAATGAAAGTGAAGAGTTATCATCAATAACATGTAAATATGAAAATCTACTGAAGCGCAAGCATCAACATCAACAAAAGTGAAACAAAGGTAAAATTATTAAAAATATTAAGATTTCCTCTGTCATTATTTGCTTTAAGTGTAAGAAATCTGAACATATGAAAAATTACTGTCCTAATTTAAAAACTCTTCCTGCAAAGAAAAAGGGTAAAAATAAGCCAATTGTAATAAGGATAAATGATAAAAAGCAAAAAATATTATGGGCAAAGCTAGCTTTTGAATCATCAAACCAGGAGCATGATGATGAGGTATAAAATTTTGTTTATGAAATTATTTATTTTATAGTTAATGCATACATGCATATTTTTAGTTCGTTGTGAATGTGTTTATTTTCTATATTTTTCTCTGTGTTTTTATTTTGTAGAAAATTATTTATGTTTGTGATCTTTTATTTTATTTTTCATATTTTTTGTATAGTCTCTCTAATCAACACACACAAATCACATTAGTTTCCATATATACATAAGAGAATCAAATCACTTCTCTCTAATCACATTTTTTTTAAAATAAAAAATTTACCTCCTTTTACTTAAAATTTTTAGTAAGTGATTATTGACTTCCCTAAACAGTTAAAGGAAGAGAAAGTGATGATTATCCCTCTTCCTCTAACTCCTTTAGTAATGAAACAACTTTTTGAATCAAAATCTATTTCAAAGTAAAAATTGGACCTAAAAATAGAGATCTACTTCATCTTCCTACATTTTATCTCATATGAAATTTTTTACAAGTCAATGAATCTACTTCAAATTTTTTTAAGCAAGTTGTTTGTTTCTATCACATAAATTGGGTTTTGCTTTGTGATTTACTCTTCTTTATATAAGAGAGTGAGTTCTTCTTCTTTTATATTTAAAGATAATCTCACAACTAAGAGAACTCATTTAAAGATTTAGAAGGAAGCAAAATGGCAAAATATGAAAAGATGTACAAAATGAGCCCAAAATGAAAAGATATGCAATGTCTGCCAAATAATCGCAAGATACATAAAGTGTATCAAAAATCAAAAGATGCGCAAAGTGCGTTAAAAATTGATAAAGAGACACAAAATGAGACCACAACAAATTAGCTCTCCTTTCTTTCAAATCTTTAAATCTTAAAAAAAATCATGTGTCAATTGATATCTTTAACACTTAAGCATGAAAATTATGATTCCTGATTCATCATTTCTGCATTAGTATTCAATTGATATATTTCATGCAAGAAAATTAAGAAGATTAAAATTCATTCTCTAATTTATTTTCTGAAATAGATTTTTATTTGAAAAGATTTTAACCTATAAGGAGCTTGAGTTAGAGTGAATAAAACTCAAATCTCTAACCTTTCTAGCTTTAAGCGTTGTCAATGCATTTCTTATTAAGCTTTTGAATAAAATCAAGAGGTAACTTTCTCATTTTGAAAAAATTTATTGAAATTAATTGATTCTTCTTAATCATCACCATCACCTCCTCTTAATCAGTGTCCGTATGATCTTTAGTTTGTTATGTGTTCTGTTTTATTTTTTCTATGTTTATCTTCTTTTTAATAATGTTAAAAAGGGAGACTGTATTTGTCCGATTGTATTTGTGGTTATGTTGCATCTATTCATCTTGTATTGGCATTTATTTTATGTTATTTAGTTTCTAAAATTTATTTGTCTTTATTAAAAAAATCTTTATGATTTTTTCCTATTTTTAATATAATTATCTTAGTAAGGAGAGATTAGGAGAAAACTTTTTTAAATTTACAAATTAAACCAGAAATATTTGCCATTATCAAAAAGGAAAAAATTATTATAACTCGAGCTCACGAGTTTATATTTTTTATGATAACAAATATTGTGGCTCACATCCTTATGTCTACTTGTATTTGTAATATATATTTGTTTGTGTGTGTATTAACATTTTAGGAATACCATGCATCATCCAATGAAGATTCAAGGCTTAAGATTGAGTAAAATAGGTTATGCTGTAAAAATTTTTGTAATATTCATTAATGTATTTTTTGATTTCTTGAGTCAAGTCTTATAAGGGTGTATACTAGCTTGGTGATCATGCACATACACACTCAGGGGGAGTGAGATTGAGTCAAAACTAGATGTTTAAATTTTGAACTAATCATACTGTACAATTTATATCGTACTGTATAATCAGCTCATCTAAACAGCTAACTTTGATAATTCATGTATTTTGAACTAATCGTACTGTACAATTCACATCGTACAATATAAACTATAGAAATCAAGAAAATAGCCGCCAATCATAATTAAGGAAAGATTTTAAGATTGAAATTTTATTCTAATCATCCAGGACAATATACATCGTATTAGACGATCTATGATAATCATGCCTAAATTGATCATGTGATTAGAGGATTAATTATGGTTAATTTATTCAATTCGATCGTCCAAGATGATCAGTGATGATCGTATAGGAAGACCGAGAGGATGCATGGGATGACCCCTAATCGTATAAGATAAAATGTCATAATTATTCATCTAATCGTCCAGGACGATCCCCAATATCGTACAGGATGATTAATATAAATTTAATTGATCGTATTGGACTATCTCGTGATCATCCAGTACTATCATGTCAAATTCTACACACCATACTAAACAATCCTAAGATCGTACTGGACGATCTTTATCACCAGAATTGAGTTTCTAGGGGTTTTCAAGTTCATCACGTCGTACTTGATGATCCTGCGATCGTACTGTATGATTTCTTATGGGAGAATTAAGTTTCTAGGGTTTTTCAAAGTCCTCTATTTAAGCATTCTCCAAAGATATTATAAGTGTCTTTTGACATGTATTGAGTCATTTTTCTTCTGAAGAAAACTTGAAGAGAGAGCCTTGAAAGGGAGAAGATCCTTGAAGGGGGTTTTAAGGGAGTGTAAAGGGGGTTTCACACGGTTGCTCCGACAAGCTTGCACCTTAGTACCATTATTGTCAAGATTCATCTTGAGGGAAGTTTTGGGAAGAAGAAGATCTATTTGGTGTCAAAGGACCCGGCTACTCCGCCGCACCGGGGAAGGTGAAAGGGATTCAAGGTTCTCTGCCTGTGAAAGGATTACGATCCTCTATCGCACCAGGTTGGTGGAAGAGATTTTATAAGGGCTTCTCCGCCTAACTTTGGGGGCTAAAGGAGAGTCACTAAAGGTTTAGTGCAATACCTGTAACGGAGGGTTCCAGGGAGTGAACGTAAGTCAAGTTTGATCGAATCATTATAAATTCTGATGTGTTCTTTCCTTCTATTATTTTTGTATTTTAATTTTTGTGATTAATTGTGTGGTTTAAATATCTGATTTTATTATTTTTGTGAAACTAATCTATATCCACATCCGGTGATTAAATTATTTATTTTCAGATATTTGGAAAAAGCTTTAAAAAGGAGTTTTTCTCTTTTTATTTTAAAGAAAATTTTAAAATAACTAATTCACCCCCCCCCCTCTCTCGGTTTGCCTTGGGCTTGTTCTTTAAGGTTTCACAACCCTCATGATCTTTCATAAATATCTCAATCAACGTCGTGATCGTATATTTATTTGATAGTTTGAGCTGTGTCGACTTCTATTTACCCATATAGAAGGATCAGTCTGAAACTTAAGTTCATTTTTTGACTCGCGCAGCATCCTCTGACATAACACGGTCGCTGGGGCCCAATACGGGTATTTAGGGGATATTTTTGTAATTATATGTTAAACTTTGTTAACTCTGTCTAATTGCTGACAATGGATCAGATTCTTTATAGGCTTTACGCTTTTATTGGTGAACTTTCTTAGTTATCGGCCTTGAAGGCCTAATATGAACTATAAAATAAATATTCCGGTCAATACCGCAATCATATATCTGTTTAACAGCTCAAGTTGTGTCGACTCCCATCTATCAAGGAGGAGGATTGGACTTGAACTTAAGTTTATTTCTTGACCCGCATAGTATCCTCAGATGTCGTGTGTGTACTTACAACATACTCGTCGGAGCCTATTTTGCATGCCTTAAGCATGATGCATTTATATGATCATCGTTCATAAGCAATGGATGTATGTGACATGTTTGCATGTTATGCATTTATGTGAAACATCTACAAATTGATTTATCCACATATTTAGATATTGTGATGTGTTGGATGATACATCTGCCCCTTGTATGATATGTTGGTATGTAGGGCAGTGGCTTAATGTGTGATCATAGTGTATGATGAATTTGCATGATGACTCAATACTCACATAATGTATTTATGCTCCAGTGCAATGTGTCGCCGCTGTGAAGCGGGTTTTGCATATTAGGTGACGTATTTGCATAACGTGTTATATGCGTTGCCGCTTGCATATGCACGGTGCATTTTTATAATCGAGTGATGCATCCGCATGACACACTTTGTAAGTTGTAGATACATGCATGATGTGTTTACACATAGTGTATGATGAATTTGCATGATGACTCAATACTCACATTATGTATTTATGCTCCAGTGCAATGTGTCACCGCTGTGAAGCGGGTTTTGCATATTGGGTGAGGTATTTGCACAATGTGTTATATGCGTTGCCGCTTGCATATGCACGGTGCATTTTTATATATCGAGTGATGCATCTGCATGACACACTTTGTAAGTTGTAGATACATGCATGATGTGTTTACACATTAGTGTAGTGCACTACTGCTACGCACTACACTCTACATGGTGGATAATATACTTGCATATTATGTTCTGTGTTTTATAATGTGTGTTTTGCATGCAATGATGTATATGTATCAGGTAGACTTGTGTTATCTAGGGATGCCTGTGATGCATCTACTCATTCATAACTGCATGCAATTGTGATGTGCTTGCACAATACGCTCTGTAAATCATGATATATGCATATGGATTAATGCGTTCATTCGTATGTTGATATGAGCCGCCGGATAGGCTGCATTCACCGCTAATTTCTCTGGGCATGTTGGTTAGTGAATTGTTGTATTCACTTGCATATCTTTCTTCTCTGATTGCAAATGACATGTTGAATATGAAATAGGTCTCCTACAGTACCCCGTAGGTATTTGTGTTTGTTATACCTCATTTGATTCTTCTCATATACCAATATTAAATGCAAGGTATATATATATATATATATATATATATATATATATATATATATATATATATATATATATATATATATATATATATATATATATATATATATTAGCCACATGCATGGATATTTATGTATTTAATGATAATAGTATGAATAGCTATTAGGATTAATTAAAAGCTATATTAGCCAAAGACAATAACTGTAAATAACAAAAGTAAAAAAAAAAAAAAAAAGCAAACTCACTATTGGGCTTGTATGAAGAGGGTTGAAGAAATGGTCTTTGAAATATAGGAGGTGGAGGAGCTATTTGTAGTGGGAAAAGGCTCTTAAGTTGGGCTTTGAATGAAAGTGTAGGTGTGGGCTTTTCTCCCATTTTTGGTTGTTTTGGGGTATGAGAGGGTAGTGAACTATTTTGGTGGAAGAAACAAGTACAAATGGAGTGGGCAATGTGAAGGAATGGTAGGTGGGCCTGAGGTAATGGGGAGGTTGGGCTGATTTAGAATGGAAGTTGGGCTCTCTTCTTTTGTTTTTTTTTTTTTTTTTTTTTTTTTTGAAATGAGCTATAGTAGAGAGGAGTTGAATGTTAGTATGAGTTGGGCTTGATATGGGGTAAAGAAGGGCTAAGTTGGGCCTCCTTCCTTTTGGTAATGGGTTGTATAGGAGAAGATGAATGCAATTGCAGTAGCAGGATTTGGGCCTCTTGGAAATAGTTGTTTGGATAGAAAGTTTGTTGTGAGGAAACGGCTAAAATAGGAGCAGGTCACGGGGTAGTAAGGGATTTTGGTTGGAAGGAAACTGTTGTAGTTGAGGAGGAGTAGGTAGTTGCTTGTGTTTGGGAACTTGATGCTGGTGGTGAGAACGATGGGTAGAGGGAAGGAATGGAGGAGAGGGGCTTGGCTTGGATTCAACTAAAGCAAGAAGACACAGCAGGAGAGTGGAAGGGAAGGGCAGCTTGAAGGGCGACAGATTAAGGTTATGCGTGAAGACGACGTGAGATGGCTGGGGCTTCATGTGGACGGAAGGAGGTCTATTAACTACAAGCGAGGTTCGGTCAAGGAGAAGCTTGCGAATGCGACTGGGTTGGACGGACGTGGCTCCGGCGTGAGGAGAGCTGAGGTTCGAAGAGGTGGGAACAAGGAAAGCTTGCTTAGAGCAATTTGAGAGAGTTCTCGTGTGTAGCCCGACAAGGTTCATTTTATTTCACTATAATCGTCGAAATAAAGCATTTGACCTAAGAAATTTGCAACCGAAGTGAATGATTTACTTGAGGGGACTTCGGCAGTTGGGATTTACGAGATTTAGATAGCATTCAGAGCAGAATATCTGGAAGATACGAGGTTTGAATTTAATGCGATTGGACTTTCGTTTTGACTTCAGATTTTTTTAAGATTTTTTTATTAAATTAAAAGTAAATTAATGCTCTGTCGTCATTAATTATCCATTTGAAATGACGGTGACGCATCAGTCAATCAAAATTATCTCGATTCGCATGTATTTCATCGAAATGTGTGAGATCGTCTCAAACCTTGTGCTGATTTATGCACGCGAGTTTTGTTGGACAAATTCATAGTGTATTTTGGCTATTAACGACGTTCTGAACGCAACAACAAAGTCCATTTTGCGATCGGGCGTCGTTTGGAAAATATCGTGCGTTAATTTTCTTGATTTACGTGTTATTGCCTCGAGACCCGCGTCGATTTTACCGCTCGATTTTAATTGAACAAATTGGCAGTCAATCTTGAGTACTAACGATGTTCCGAATGCAACAGTGAAGTCCTTTTCGTGATTAGACGTCGTTTGTGCAACATTGCGAGCCAATTATCTCGATTTTCATGTCATTACCTCAGGATAAGTGTCGTTTCGCCGGGCGATTCTAATTGAACAAATTTATAGCAATTTTTAGGTGTCGACGATGTTCCAGACGTAACGACAAAATATGTTTTATGATCGGATGTCGTTGGGGTGACGTTGCTATCTAAATCTCGTAAATCCCAACTGCCGAAATATAGTAGACCTACCCGATAGAAATGTAGTATCTTATTTAGTTTCTATATATTATAATATAGTAGACCTACCCGGCATTATCTAAATCTCGGTGTAATTATCGGGAGAGGTAATTAACTACTTTTATCTAAATTCATAGTTTCTATATATTAAAAATCTTTTGTAATAATTTCTAAGCCCCTGTAGTTAATTACCTCTCCCGATAATGAGAGAACTTTTGAATAAGACTAGTCATCATATAGAAATGTAGTATCTTATTTATAGTAGTAGCATGATTTGGTATTTAAAAATTTAATATTTAAAATTGAAATTTTACCACCTTGTACTTAAAGCGGATAGTAGGCGGATGATGATAGACCTAATCAAGATCCCATGATTCTGTCATCTCGGACCATCATGATCTCTGGTCTACATAGTCAGAGGAGATAGTCGACCCAACCTGACAGAAGGATCCTTGTCGGTAGCTATGAGTTGCTTCGCCCAAGGATACCTTGTAGACCTGGGTGAATATTTGACTAAGGGGATATATTTGAATCCATCATATGTAACAGAGGATTTTTTATCCTATCGATCAAATCCTATTGATTCATTACTCAATAATTTAGCATCGTTGGGAAACATACGAGCTCTAACCATGATCATAATTTAGCGATGTCATTTGGTGGCAAAACTGCCAGGTCATAATCGTTTACCTGTGATGCCATTTGGCGGTGAAATCATCAATTAGAGGACACGTGCCATGTCCTTACTAGCAAGAGACGGATTGAGAATAAATCCTAATGATATTCTTGATTAGGCATTTGCTCTTTGTGAGTTGAAATAATTTTTATATTTGTCCACCTTGGCAAACTATTACAAAGGGTGGACGGGTATTTTTCCTTTAAGTATTTAGGTATTTTATTTCAATTTTAAATATCTTAAAATTTGGTATTTTTGAGTTTTAAATTTTTGTGAGAATTTGGGAGGCATTTTGAATATTTCGGGTTCCTTTCGGTTGAGATTTTCTATCAACACAGCCATCATCGGGGTGTTTATAAGCACTATTATTTTGTTGGTTGAACCTTGTCACTCTGTTTACTTGCTGACAAATGATTGGGTTCGTTATTGGCTACATGTCTTTATTAGTGAATTTTCCTTGTTATGGACCTTGAAGGCGTATTGTGAACGTATAAAACAAATATTCTGGTCGACACTAGTTGTATATTTGTTTGATAGTTCGAGCAGTGTCAACTTTTATCTATCCATATAGAAGAAAAGAGCTCAAACTTAAATTCATTTCTTGACCGGCGTAGCATCATCAAACGTCACGTGTATGCATACATCAGGCTCATTAGGGCCCATGCGGGTATATGTTGTTGAATGCATTTTGTATGATGTATTTGTATAATGATTATATGTATAAAGTATAGTAGGTGTATAAGACACATCTACATGCTCATATACACTCTTATACTTTCATCTGTATGTCAATATACTTACATATGTACTTGTGTATTTACATGTATGCATATGTATTGGCATATGTATTTGCATCTTACATGATGTATTGATATGCTGCATAGTAACTTAATGCATAATCATGGTGCATGATGTATTTGCATGTCAGCATAGCACGCTACTGCTACACAATATATTTTACGTGTTAGATAATATGCTTGCATAATGCGTTCTGCATATTGCAATGTGAAAATGTATAATACAATTTGCATGTCACGCTGTGTAGATGCATGATGTGACCATGTATTAATGTAATGCGCCACCACAACATAGCGTATCTTTCATATTTATTGATGAATTCAAATGATGCACAATGCGTATTATAAATGTGTCAGTATGCAAATGCATAAGGGGTGTTTTTGCACGGTTCAAATATGCTTAATTGTGCGAATGATTGTCATTTAGATGTATGAGTTTCCTTGAGGGGACTTTGAACGCCTTTTATACGCTTGTACGAGTGATGCGGATCTAGGGGCATTATTTAGCAATGCGTTAGGCCTCATTTATCATGCATCGGCAATGCGACTTAGCTCTTTTCATCTTCTGCAAGCTATCATTTTCTTCAATACTTAGCTTGCGGGAGTATATTTTGGCCTGTGAACGAGCTGAGCGATGCATAAGGCATCTTCCATTTGTCATTTACAAGTAAACTGATCTGTTAAACGTAACAATTTGGCGTTGCAAATCTACTGCCTCAGTTTACTAGTGGCCGACAATTTTTACTGCAAATTCTCTGCTTCTGCTTACAAGTGAATTATAGCGTTCTACTATGGGTCATTTGTTGCTTCTTGCGAGCGATTTATTATGCATTGCAAGCTTTGCTTAACGCTGCTTGTGGTTCAGCACTGTGTATTCAAGGGCTAACAATTGTTGCATCATGATCAGCATGAATCATCCACCATTGCTTGCGAGTAGGACCATTATATGCATTACAAGCCTCTTACTGTTATCTACGTGCGATTTATGCTAGATACAGATCTTCTAGCATCGTCTGCAAATGTAACCATCATACATGCTATTAGTTTATATGTTTCGTCGTAGCTCTGCTACTTTAAATTGCAAGCAAGCTACCACATGCATGACAAATCTCCTATAGTGATTTGTGGGAGCTCGTACTCATTGTAGCTATGTTGTAATGTAGTTGTTTGCATTTATCACCATCCTTTTACATTTGCTAGGGGATAACATGTCGAATACACGACGAGTCTTCTACAACGACTCATAGGTATCTGCATTTACAGAAGTTCTTCTGTATATGCTCGTAAATGGCGTGTTGTGTATGTGACAAATTTTCTACAGCAGCTCACAGGCACTTGCATTTGTTGCAAGATCCTGACTTTCTCTGGTGGATAGCATGTTGTGTGCATAACTGTGTCCATAAAGGATCCTCCACACTTACAGCGTATCTACCATCGCTTCTTGTAGGTAGACTAGAGTATTCATTTGCGAACTGCCTGATGCTAAGTATAAGGAGCCTGTTACACTCATTGCTTGTTTATAGTCGTTCTTCACAAGCAAACTAGTGCACTCGTCTACCAGTTAACTGCTATTGATTGCAAGCAAGTTATTTTCTCCATAACCTTCTTTTATTTGTTTCTAGTTGTGTTGTATTCCTTGTACATGATCACGAGAAAATTATCGTGTTGATTACATGTCTCTTGCTACAATTCATGGATGAATCATCGTGCGCATTATAGACCCTTTGTTATTTGATATATTTGTTTGCAATTAAATGATATTAATTGCACGTAAGCTATATTTGCTTCGAACTTTTCAAACACATCTTAGTTGGTGGTTCATTGCATGTTGATCGTCGTCGCTTGCAGTCAAGTGAACATGTTTGTTTGTGTGTTGATATCGACTGCAAACTATTGTTGCATTCATTGCATGTTACCAGTGCTTACACCATTTATTGTAATTATATCTATTTATTTTTAAGCATAATTGAGATGAACATTGCAAGTAAACTATCTTCAACAATTTCAACATCGCTTGTAAGCGAGTTGTATTTGTAAGTTCTTTATCCACCACAAGTTCCCTACTCATTCATTTGTGTTCAATTATTTGTCATTTTGTAAATTACAATTTTGTTTTATGCATTTATTTAAGTATGGTTCGATGTTGTTTATTCAAGTTTTGTTCACTGCGCTTATTCAAGTTCAGGTCTTCTATTCACTAAAAATTTTGGCAGTCTCCCGACGTCTCCCCCATTTAGAAGAATTTTGGAGAGCTGGGCCTTCTCACCACGCTAAAAAAATGTGTATGATAGGTGTCGTGTGACACCGCAGCTATAATTTTCTTTATCCCACCGTGCTAAGAAAAGCATGTATATATCTTTAAGGTACTTGTTTGAAATGCACAGCTTTTTCCTACAGGCATGATTGCACATACAAAGGTACTTAGGAGTGTCCCGCCACACTAAGAAAAGCGTAAGTAGAGACTACTCATCTCGCCGCAAGCGCCACACTGGGTTCACTCTTACTACGTTAAGAAAAACATGTATAGGTGATTTTTAGGTACTCTGTGAGTGCTTAAAATAGAATTTTAAGGGTTTTTTGAGTTCAGAGAGCATTGTATCTTAACGAAAGTCGGCGACTGTGAGGCATTGGCGTCGAGGGCACGAGGATCAAGACCAAAAAGTCTCCTTTCTCTTCTTTTTTTTTAACTCTTTTCTTTTTTTAAAATAATAACAATAACAACAACAATAATTATGATGATGATAATAATAATAATAATAATAATAATAATAATAATAATATTATTATTATTATTATTATTATTATTATTATTATTATTATTATTATTATTATTGCGGACTCAAATATACGTGGCGATAGAGTTTAAATTTCTGTCTCAGCGTTGTACGTATATCCAGCACACAAACAGAAGAATGAAAGAACACCAGGATTTTTACGTGGAAAGCCCTGAAAAAGAGAAAAACCACGGGGCCACGCCCAGTTGAAAAAGTTCCACTAGTGTTGTAGGAAATACACGAGGCTGATTCGTCTGTTAAATTCAGGACGATCAGATTACAATGAGTATCAGTTACAAGGCCAAGCAGAGTTCCGACGTCACTCGGGTGTCCAGCAGAATTCCGGCGTCACTTGGAAAGAATTTCAGCGTCACTCGGGCGTCGGGTAGAATTCCGGCGCCGGGCAGAATTCCGACGTTACTCCGGCGTCGGGCAGAGCTTCGGCGTCCCTCGGGCGCCTAGTGGTGCTCTGGCGATGCTCCGGTGGTGTTCCGGCGGAGTTCCGGCGAAGTTCCGGCGGTGGTCGAGGAGGAGCTGTTCCCTCCTAGACTTCTCTTCTCTTCTTCTTCTCTTCTTGGCTTGGGTCCCCTCTTAAGAGAAATGAGGGGCTATTTATAGTTTTTCTGGAGTGGCATAGCCCGTAAATAGATGAGGGATCAGGGGCAAATAAGGAGTGATCCGGATGAACGGCTGATATTGAATCCCTTGATCATGAACCGTTTATTGAGCATCTTAAGGTCTTAATGGTATCAGAATTCTACGATATTGGGCTCGTTGGATTCGTCTCGTTGAGCCGCTCGATTCGACTATAAGCTCGTCAAAATCGGAGACCGTTTGGTAACTCAAATTGCTGTTCAATACTTCCAACAGCGCTTCGGATACTTGATTTGGACTCATTTGGGCTCGGATTGAGTCGAATTTGGTGTCGTTGGATTTGTATTTCCGAGACGCTCAGTTCGACTATAAGCTTGCTGAAATCGGAGTTTAAATGGTCTCCGAATTAATTTTTGAAGTTTCCAACTTGAGTTTTTCCTCGAGATTCGTGCCCGATCAAGATAATTTTTTGGTGATATATCAATTAGATTTATTATTATTAAAAACTATTAATAATATTAAATAATATTAATATTAATATAAACTTGAGAAAGAGAGAGAGAGAGAAACTGAGTAGGCTCTCTACAAGTGGGAGATCGGGCGGCTCAGGGATTTGGCTTGGTTTGAGTTCGATCGGGATCTGGATTTGGCTTTCGTGTAAGCCGGCAGATGGATCGAAGGTCTGCAGATGGATTGTGGGTTTAAGGAGAGATCAAGATTTGGCCTGCTGTGAAGAGGGCGGCTGGCATACAAAAGATGGTAGTGAGAAGGAGATCGAGCTAGCTATGGTTGGAGATGGGTCGGCACAATGAATAGGAGAGCTGGGATTCAGTGACTATGTGGGTAGATCGGGGTTGTGAAAGGAGAGCTGCGAACAAGTTCGGTCTAAGGAATGGGTATCGGATGACTTGAGGGTCTGATTCGGGCGTGGGTAGCCTGCGCTGCGGCCTGGACTAGAAGTGTGAAGTCAAGCGTAGGGCTCGGCTTGGGATCGGAGTCGTGGGCGTCAGCGGGTGTGGGATTCGGCTACTGTGGAAGTTCGGTTGATGTGTGGGGTTTGCTGAATAGCTAGGATCGGAGCAGATGACGGATGAGGAGCGGGCTCAGTCATGGATTTCAACAATTGCGGTCGAATCGATCGGATGGAGGAGTTGTCGAACGGGTGGCTATAAAGGGTTTGGGATTTGTGGTTGGATCAGACGTGGAGTCAGAGGCTTGAAGGCTGCAGGATCGGACAAGGAGGATTGATCGCGACAAGCAGAGGAGGCAGGTGAGTTGCTATAAGTTCGGTCGCAGGTGTGAGGAAGGGATCTTCGATCAGGAGGATAGGATAGGAGCAGAGCTGTGGGTGTTCGTGTGTGGGAAAACAGACATGAAGAATGCCTCGTCTTCATTTTATTAACGCGAGCAAAAGAGCGATAGCAAGATCTTTGCAGGAATCGTGGGAGGCGACACGAACGGTGCCGAATGCATAGAAATTTCAACGGGATTTGGAGGAAACGATCGCCGCACAGAGGTATATTACTTAAGCGGAGGCCAATAAATTCTATTTTCAATTCTATTGATTTTTATAATATTATCTATCAAATTCTTATATCACACATGCACCATTTCTAGTATGATTCCTATCAAAATATCATAATTAAAATATAACTATCAATCTCTTTAACCTTTTTTCCAACCCATTTAATTTGAATGCAAAGAATATTAATATTCCTATGAATCATAATATCTATTAATTTCATTATTTTTTTTAAGAGAACCTATATTTCCAAATTCATATCCTAATTATTTTCAGGACCCACATCTAAGGAATGTCATAGCATTACTGTGATATATTAAAGAATTCATGTCATGATTATTCAACAAATTTTTTGCTGGTTATTAGTTACCTAATATAACCCTTCACTTTCTCATCTAAAGCTTAGGACCTGACAATGACAATGACAGTGTTGTTAAATTTAAATAATCAATCAAATAAATGACATTCAAACAAATCAACATGTTTTTATTTATTCCAATGGCTTAAAGAAAATTTGTAACCAGAATTTTCACGTGATTCTGCAATTATTTGTTCAACTTTCCAAACGGGGTTAAAAAACAAAAAAAGTTTATTCACGCTAGACTTCTTTATTAATCATCAACCACATAAATTGTAGCTTGCCAAGTATCAAAGAAGCTTCTGTTGAGAAATCATAAATTTCGTAACAAACACAAGCATCAAATAAAAGCAGAGCATTGTGTTTTCTGTAGATCAATAAATTTTTTTTTACTTGTTTGGTTCATGCTAAGATAAATCCTTCGATATATGATCGCAAAAGGAATGTTTTTTCTTCTGAATAAACTCCTGAGCAACATACCTCGCTCAAAAATCAAAATCACTGCTTGTAAGGTTTTTGATCAAAAAGTTTATACATAATTATTCAATTATAGGAAAACAGAAATGGCTGAACTCAACTTGTTATCAACCAGAAAAATAATTCAAATAAATTGCAAGCCGCAGAAATCAAATAGCTCTTACTTTCCCAAAACCGAAGACCGATCTCACAGATGTAAATAAATCAATGGTTGCCAAGCAGTCAGAAGGTGATTGTTGATTCATGCAATGTCAGAGAGGCCCTGCTGAGTTCAAAGAGGAAGATGATATTACAGAGAGGACATCTGTCACAGAGGCCATGGCACTAAGAGCTGCCTTCAGAACTTCCTGCGAGCATCCAGGCTTCACTATATTTTTTACCTGTTAAAATATAAAAAAACAAGCCATCATAACAGTTCACATATTTCACCTGAATATAGAACATGCAATCATAAGAATTTACTTATAATTTGTTGAGATAGATTAAACACCAAAAACGCAGAGATGACATACAGAAAATAACAACAATGGTTTACTTTCTCAAATAAGAGAACTAGAAAGGGACAAATGATGGTGCTTATTTGCAAGCCTAGATTTCATCAAGTTAGATCAATGGCTCAGTTTAAATGAAATGAACCTAATGTTGATCATTATTGCCTGTGAACTTAATTGGTTCAAGATGAAGGCAGAGGTGAGCAGTTCAAGGACAGTAGTAGCCCAAACTTAGGTTGGTAGTAGTGGTGAATTGCCAGTGTTGCTGCTGCTATGAAACAAAGGTATTAAAAAATAATACAAGCAAAAATTAGAAAGAATTTGAGCAAGGTTGTGTAAATCGGATCATAAATAAAACTACAATAAGAAGAGATTTAAGATTCAATGATTCGACTGGAGTTGAACCAAGATTAAACTGAAAGATGTAATAAATATTAAAATTATTTAAATTTCATCTAATTAATATAATAATAATATAAATGATGAATGTAATTGTTGACCTGTAACTATCACCCGTCCGACGACTCAACCGATCCCACGATCGCAAGTAACTGCTCCACATAACTACTCCTCACGACACAAAACAGCGGAAACCTCTCATTCGGCTCGTCCCCGCTCTCACGCTCTCAGAACGGCAAGAGATCAGAGGAGAAAAGAAAGATCAGAACTCACCTCTCGGGTCCGTCAAACGCCGACCTCCGCCTCCGACCGCCGTGCCCTAGAGCCGCCGACCTCCTGCGCCGACGCCTGACCCGCCGCTGACCAAGGACCCGCCGGCCTGCCGCCTCAACTTCCGACTTCCAACCACTCCTAGCCGACTCCAACCTCCGTCTGCTACAACCAAAGCCGCAAAGTTCGCCGGCCTCCATCGACTCCAGAGCTCGTCTTCTCCAAGACCGAAGCCGACTCAACTAACGCTCGCCTCAGCCGATCCGCCTCCAGCCGCCGCCGGCCTGCTCCCATGCGTGATCGGCCCTAGCCCGACTCCTGGCTTCTTCCCGATCTCGTTTCATCTCCCCTCTCTTTGTATAATATAAGTTATATTATTATAATATAATATATAAAATATTAAATTATATATATATATATATATCTGTTATATATATATAATACCTTATATATATAATATTATATATGTAATAAATAAATAAATAAAGATAGAGAGAGAGAGATAGAAAGACGGAGAGAAATAAAAAGATTTGCAAGCAGGTACGAAATCAAAATAGAAGATTTGAAAGAAGTCCCGGGGTTTGATTCGGTCCCCCGAAGCCCTCGATCGTCGAGCTAATCCGATCGAGGGATTGAAGACTTGAAGACTCAATCTCCTCGCCGTTGATTTGATCCAGTCGAGTCGAGCCAAAAGGGCAAATGCCCTCCTTACCTCCCGGCGCCGGGGAGGGGACGCCGGAAGGCTGCCGGATTTTCGAGGGGACAAAAACTACCTTTTAAAATAAAATTAAATTGTTTAATCAACAGGTTGCACACAATTTGAAGACTTGAAGACTCGATCGCTCTCCCAATCTCCTCGCCATTGATTTGATCCAGTCGAGTTGAGCCAAAAGGGCAAATGCCCTCCTTACCTCCCGGCGCCGGGGAGGGGACGCCGGAAGGCTGCCGAAACTTACTCAAAAATTCAGGACTTAGAAAAATAAAATTTCTGGACTTTGGTTGATTTTGGAAAACACAAATTTAATTTGAAACTAATTAATTCATAACTCACTAATTAATAACTTTAACTAAATCAAATTACATTTAAAATAATTGTAATTTAATTAATAAATCATTTAAATCTAAAATTAAAAATATATATATATTAAATTAAATTAATTAAATGCTAACAATTAAATCTCTTAAAATTAAAACTTAAAACTTTAATTTAAAATTTAAACAAATATCTTAATTAATTGAGTAACTAATCTAATTTAAATAATAAAATAATCTCAAAATACATTTACAATTTAAACTCAAAATTAAACCCAACTAAAATAATTGAATAAAATTTTAATCACAAATTTTAATCAGAAAACATAATCAATTTAATAACTTAATTAAATGAATAAATTGATTTCACTTAATTAATTAACATAATTAATTAATACATTTTAAATCAAATTAAAGTCTTTAAAAATAGTTAATAACTTCCAACTTTAACCAAATAATTTTAACCAATTTCAACATATATTTGAGATTTAAATCAAATTGAGCAAATTAAGTTTTAATTAAAATTCATCTTTAATTAAATTAAAACCCAATTAATCAACTAATTAATGCAATTAATTAAATCAAACAACAACAACAAGCCTTTGTCCCACTACGTGGGGTCGGCAACATGAATCCTTTTTCTCCATTGTGTCCGATTCAAAGTCAAATTCTCGTTTAAATCTAATAGAGAAAGGTCATTTCTAATATTTTCTAACCAAGTCTTTTTAGGTCTACCTCTACCTTTCTTAACATAAGTCAAATCTAATACCTCTACTTTCCTAACTGGGTCATCGGAAGGCCGCCGTTTTATGTGACCAAACCATCTAAGGCGACTCTCTCTAATCTTATCCTCCACTGGAGCTACTCCAACCTTTTCACGTATATGCTCATTTCGTATCCTGTCTCTAAGAGTAAATCCACTCATCCACCTAAGCATCCTCATCTCCGCAACACATAACTTAGTATTGTGCTTCTCTTTTAATGGCCAACATTCTGCACCATAAAGCATTGCAGGTCTCACCACCATCTTATAGAATTTTCCCTTAAGTTTAAGGGGGACTTTTCTATCACACAACAAGCCCGATGCATTCCTCCACTTCAACCATCCAACTTGAATTCTACTGATAACATCCCCATCTATTTCACCATCACTCTGAACAATATTAGAACATAAAAAAATAAAACATAAAAAAATAAAATGCAAAGAATCAATGTTTCCAATAATCTAATCTAAGTACAATCTATTGAGTTGCTCTCAAACACGAGCTCGCCAAAAGCTCTCCAATAGCTCTCTAATTGAGCAGCACTCCAATAGTTCTTCAAATGGGCAGCTCTCTAACAACTCTTTGAGTAGGAACAAGAAGCTCGTACAAAACAAACTAGCATGTCTATGGATAGTGGCTAGGAACTTCTAATCCCTGATACACTTCACCTGTAAACAGGAGCAAGATATTTGTAGCTCTCACAACAACTCCATGAGCAACTCAAACAGCTCTCTAAATAATGAAACTCCTGTCAATAAACAACCTCAAAGCTCTCTAAAAAGCTCTCCAACTGAGGAGCTCTCTGACAACCCTTTAAGCAAGATAAAGGAGCTTGTATAGAATAAATCAATCCACCTATAAGGGAGGATAGGGGAACTTGTAGCAAGCAAGATAATTCTCCTACAAGCAAGAGCACGATCTCCTAGTACCTATTGAGCAAACGCACTCTGCGAGCTGTGCTAAGTGACGTTTAGAGGAGTTAAAACAAACTAAATGAAATAACTAAAATTTAGAAAACTTTAACGCCACCGGATCCGCAACATGTGTACAAACGGACAGAAGGCGTTCGTAGGCCCTTAAAATGAAATCTTGGGCATTGCTAAGTAAAATTGCTAACACAATGGGTCATATTTAAATATTTTAAAATACCCCTTATGTATTAGATATGACCCCTTAAACTGAAACACAATTCCCCTGCATGTGCTCCAGTCAACATTTTAAAGTTACAAACACAAATGTTCGAGAATGCTGCGCAAGGTCAAATGCTATAACCTGCATGTGCTCCGACCACCACATACGATTTCAAAATCTAATGGTCTGAGAATGCTACGCGGGTCTAAATTCAAGTCTCATCCTCCTCCTCGAAAGGACTGGAGTCGACACGACTTAAATCATAAAATGCCTCCCAAAATCCTACGAAAATACTAGTGACTTTAACGTCACCCCGATGATGGCCGTGTTGACACAAAATCTCAACCGGAGGGGTCAAATCTCAAATCCAACAAAAGTTTAAATCCTTAAAATGAAATCTATCACTTTAAAAACTTAAACTAAAAAACATCCACCTCCCGCAACCCTTTGTCGGGGGTGATAAATTTGAAATTAACCTCAACTCATAAAGAGCGAATGCATGTCGGGTGTATCACTAAGATTCATCCTCAAAAAGTCTCTTGTCAGCAGGGACGTGGCACGTGCCCTCTGATCGGGTGGTTTTGCCGCAAAATGGCACCATTATATTACGATCACGGCCAAAGCCCGTATGTTCCCTAACGGCGTCAAACCCTTGAGCGATGAATCATAGGGTATATTCGATGGGCACAAAGCTCTCTATCGGCTAAGGTGGAATCAGATATATCCCCTTAGACAAACACCAACTCAGGTCTACAAGGTATTCTTGGACAAAGCAACCCATGGTTGCCGATAAGATGCCTTATGTCAGGTTGGGTCGACTACCTCCTCTGACTAAGTAGACCAGGGATCATGACAGCCCGGGACGACGGAACCATGGAATCTTGATCGGGCTCGTCTTCATCCCCCCCACCACCAGTTTTAAGTTCATTGTGACAAATTTTAAATCATAAATCCAAAATTCAAACCCTAAAACTGTTGCTATTATATGTTGTATTTACAACCTATACAACCTCTTCAACGACTAGCCTTAATCGAAAGTTCTCTCTCGTTATCGGGAGGGGTAATTAACTATAGGGGCTTGCGCCTATAGGAAACCAGAACTTAGATCATAAAGTCCTCACAAAATGAGGGCGAAATCTCTGGGTAGTGTCTATCTAAAACCCAATCTGCCTTCTGAAAATTCACCCGGAACTTAATCTTGTTAAAACTCTTCGTCGTCATCACTATCAGAAAAGAAAAATAGACCGATGGCGCGGAGAGGCCGGGACTACACTCTAATCAAATTTTTGGAGCCCACAGATTTCTGGCGACTCCGCTGGGGACTAGTTTCTCTTTCCATCTTTGGCTAGATATACATAAACTACAATAGCAACAAAAATGTTGAAATTCTAATAAATTCGTTAATATTAGGGTTTTGAAATAATACAATCCAATAAAATTTACTATATATTATTTCATTCTGTCTAGTCTCTGCACTCTGAAAGTGTGGGGTGATGTATCAATTTTTGACTACTAACCCTTACCTTTCTTTTGTGCAGAATGGAACTACAGAATACTCCCTTTACCGTCCAACTGGGACGAGGCGCTAGCATCCAGCTAGCGAATGCTGTCATTAACACTGGAGACTCTGAAGCTACTATCCGATTTGGAAGCTTAGAGTTCTCTGCAGCTACTGCAATGGCTGCCGCCGTACCTGTTCACGGCATGACTGTACAAGGCCATTCTGTGAGGCCTGATTCTACTGAAACTTATGCACGACGTGCCTATTCCGTGCAACAACCACGAGCTGCTAGAGCTGCTAGAACTGCTATTGCTAAAGCAGTTCAACAAAATAGGATCTCTGTCTTCGAAAGACTATCGCAGCCCAAGGCTCCAACCACAGAGAGGGTCGTAACTGGAGGAAGAATATCTGTGGTACCTACTAGGGCCACCACTCTGCCAACCGAGTTATCTGCACCCGGGAAGGACGATGCTGAAGCCTCCTCATCTGGAGGAAGGCTCACAAGAAGGCAAAGGAGAAAGTTGAATGCAAAGCTACGAGCTCAACAACCACTGCCAGTGCATCCATCAACACTCCCAGCCTTGGAACCAGAAGCTAACGTTCCCACCCATAACAAGTTTGCAAATCTAAAATGGGTGAAGAGGAACAGCCCTACTGGCGAGTTGAAACAGTCATTTTGGGATCAGCAACCCCAAACCCCTATTCCTCAAACGAAGCATGAAACTCTGTCCGCCAGGGTGCATAGAGTTTTGAAAGTTGCAAGAGAAAATGGCCTGATAAGGAAGAAATATCAAAGGCCATCGACATTTAAGGTTAGGAGGATCCCACAAAGAGAGTTACCAACTGCCACGGTAGCTCAGGAGAAATCGAGATCAACTCCACGCGGTGAACATTGGAGCGTGAATCCTATACCTCGTGTTCAGGATTCCACTATCAAAAGGTCCCAGTGGAAAGGTAAAGAAATTTGGAGGCCGAGACCTCCTGAAAGAAAATTACCGCAGAAGAAAGTATAGGCGTGACATCTGGTGCAGCCTCCCAGAGATCCGCCTTTAATAAAAATCGTCAACAATGGGTACCTAAGGAAAAGGTTCCTATTACTGACACTTGCAATAGTCGACACCTTGGAAAATTTTCCAAGGAATCCTATTGCCAGCCAACTTCAGCCTCTCGGAAAGAGGTCAATTTTGACCGTACTCCTCCAATTGAAGAAGTTCCTGTACCACATGCAGAGCCAGAGATCTATTGGAAGCGTCGCTCTGAGATTCGAGTACAAGAAAATGATGACGATGAAGATGAAGACACCATGGAAGTCGAGGTAGTTTACATGGTGGGGCATGGTGATGAGCCACATCAAACACACGGCTATCGACGACGCAACGAAGCAGGACCCGCCTCTTCTAAAACAACAACCTCTCAAGAAGATCAAGCTCAGCACGAGCAGTCAGAAGGAGTTCCCTCAGATGGTGAACAAAATGATGATCATGATGAAGAAGTGCTTGCTGAGACATTAGCACAAGCACAAAGACGTTTGAAACTCCAGATGAAAGAAAAAGATAAGGAGATATCCGATCTGAACAGCAAGATGACAGAAATGATGGCACAGATGACTGCAATGATGCAGTTAATGCAGAAGAACATCATTACTACTCCTGCACTTGCTCAACCAACAGATCATCATACATCGGGTCAACCCGTTAATCAGCAGATATCCAGTAGTGTTCCTACTAATTTGCCAACTGGCCCAATACCCCAGGTGTCTGGAATACAAACCACACCTGAAGGAGGAAATGAGACTGATCAACCTGTTCATCCACAAGCTCACCAAAATGTTACAAGTACATCTGAGTCGATGATGACTCCCCAATTAGAATCAATCATCAATGAAAAGATTAAGGATGTCATTGCCTCAGAGCAGGTAGAGAAGTTTGTGAGCAAGGGTCGCCCGTATCCGGCTGAGTATGATCAGGTACCCTACCCTAAAGGCTATTCAGCGCCTAAGTTTAATACTTTTAATGGCACCGGCAATCCTAAACAACACTTGGCTCAGTTTAAAACAACATGTGGAAATACTGGGGGCGTTGATGCTCTGCTCTTCCGCCAATTCATTAGTAGTTTGACTGCAACTGCTTTCGAATGGTACACTGAGCTGCCCAATGATTCTGTTAAGACATTTTCAGAACTAGAGAATATGTTCGTGAAAAGGTTCGCCAGTGCTACAGAGAAGACTACTATCGCTGACCTTGCCTTAGATAAACGAAAAAAGGGTGAGTCAGTGACGAAGTACATCACTCATTGGCGTAATATGGGTATGAAATGCGAACAACAGTTGGAAGAGGAGCACGTTGTTCAACTGCTAATGGGAAACATCGATGATAAGATGTTACCATTTTTATGCATGGCCTCCATCAGCACTTATCAGGAGCTACTGAATAGAGTAGCTAAATTTGAAAAGTTGAATTTGTCTAAGTCTGAAAATTATTCAGATAGGCCCCGAAGAAATAAAGCTGTGGACAATAGTAGAGATGAGATCTATTCTGCATCATTTTTGAAGATCGATAAAGAAAAACAGTCTACTCCCAAAGATGATAAAGGAAGACAATATTCTAAACCCCAGCCAAAATTAATATTGGGAGGAAATGACAGGTCTCAGACTTTTCGTGATGGAGGAGAACGTTCGAAGCCAAGAACCGGTGATCGAATCACATCCCTTAAAGAGAAATGAATAGAGAATATTCTTTTAAGAGGGAAAGTGTGGCAAAGTTATTCAAGCAAGCGCTTAATGCTGGTCTTGAATTACCCGAGTGTAAAAGACTAGAAGAAGCTGAGCAGAAAGATAATCCAAATTATTGCCCGTATCACCGAGTTATCAGCCACCCTATTGAAGATTGTTATGTCTTCAAAGACTGGCTTGAAAAGAAATATAGAGATGGTGAGTTCACGCTATCAAATAGCGTTCTAGTTCACCAAAAGAAGGAATCTGTGAAGGTGATTGCGTCTTCTCCTATACCTCCAATAAAGGAAGGAGACAAAATAAAGGAAAAAATGATGCCAAAAAAAGATGAATGGCAGACTGCAATCTCCAAGAAGACAAGGAAGATGATTAAGCAACTGGAAGGAGTTCCTGGTGTAAAATGGAAGTCCTCTACGGAACCAGTGCTTGAATTGAAAGAAAATACAAATTCAGGCGCATTCACTTCCAGGTCATCAACTCGAAGACGTTCTAATACTAAGCGGTTCTATAAAACATCCTCTAAGAAGTCTGACAGCTCAAACAAGCGTAACAGGCTAAAGAAGAAGAGGACCGTACTTCAAAAGATCATCAATAATTTGGAGGATTATCATCAACCAATAAGGCGACCTATAACACTTGCAGATTTTGTCTGTGCTTCAAATAGATCAATCAAAAGTGAAAAATGATGAACAAGAAGATGAAGAGTCACTCCATGTAGAAACATGCCGAGTTATCTCAGTAACATCAACTACATGCCAACGAGACTCTTTTAAAGGTCATGATGGGGGTCAGATAGTAATGTCTTCTACAAAAATGACTGATAAAAGGACATCTGAGTCTTGTCTGATGGTGCTACAGACAGATTGTGACTCAGAAGAAGAGTTGTGTTTTCCAAGTGACGATGAGTCGGATCAACAAATAGCTTCACGAATGGAGCGTGTAAAGATGAGTGAAGACTCTAAACATATAACAAAATCTTCATCAGATGAGACTGAGTTGAATGAAGTTGCTCAAGTACAGTTGAGAAGTGGTAAAGTACTGCCACCGCCATTAAAAAAGGGGTTATCAGGCAAAGACAAGGGAAAAGATATAATCATCAATGAAGAAATCATCCCTAAAGATCATAAGAAGAAATATGATACAAATAAAGGGATAGAGTATAATATCATTTCCCATTTGAGAAAAATCCCAGCACAGCTCAGCATCTATGAAGCTCTCCTAATGTCAAAAGATCTTCGAGAAACCTTGATATAAGCTCTTAAGAATCCAGAAAGATATGAAGCATATTTCGCAGAAAGATGTTTGAGCGAAGTTCTTCATGCCAGAAATGAACCTGTTGTTACGTTCTCTGAAGAAGATCTCATGCTGGGGACTACAGAACATAATCGCCCTCTATATGTTACGGCAGAAAGTGATGGCATCATAATCAAGCGAATCTTGATTGACCCCGGGTCTTCAATAAATCTCATGAGCTTGCGTACACTAAGATCACTATCCCTAGATATTCAACATCTTGGGCCAGATAAACTTATGGTGCACGGTTTCAACGAGAAAGGGCAAAAAACTATAGGGTCATTTGTCCTTCCCCTAAAATTTGGAGAGCTGTGCACCGAAGCCAAGTTCCATATTATCGATGCAGACACTTCATTCAAGGCATTATTGGGTAAACCTTGGCTCCACGAGAATGGTCTGGTTCCATCAACTATGCACCAGTGCATGAAATATCTAAAGGATGGAGAAAAGTTCCGGATCTCTGGGGATATACAACCCTTCGCAGTCCACGAAGTGAAAATTTATGATGATGCAAAATACTTCATTCCAAATGAAGTAAAGACGATACAATCTCCAGAAGTTAAAGCATCGACCTCAAGGAGTACAAAACAACCCAAAGAAGTTGAAGAAAAGCAGACAGAAAGAAAGAACATGATATCAAATCTTCCTAAAAGAGTTAATATGCTTCCTAAATCAAATAAAGTTGTACTCCATTTGGGAAGTGACACAGAGGAAGATGATGATGTCTCTGAAGCCTACAAGCCTTTGGTTAATGAAAAGCCAAAGGAAAATACTTTTGTAGTTACTTTGATCCCTCCACAACACTTCAGAGAAATAGTATCCCGTGAGGTTCATAATGTTGAAGAGCTTAAAACATTTTATGTACCTCCCCTACACGGAAGTAGAGGACCGGGAAGCTTATTTTATAAATTTGGAGAATATCAAGAAGAGAATCTCAATGAGCATGGAAATTTCAATGAAGATGTAGAGATAATTTCTACAGAAATGCTCAGATATTGTCCCAAAAGAATTCAGCAGATGATACAGAAAGCTGGAATTCATAATATGGTTACTTGGCGACGAGCACGTTTCTTTCAAAGAATGTGGTGTCAAGAACTATCAAAAATGGGTAGTTTTGATACAAAAGGCCTCGGATTTATCGTAGCAGAACATGCTCAGAAAAATACATGTTATGCGGTAAAAGATAAACATCTGACTACTGAAGACACAGATACGAATGAAGAGAAAGATATGGAAGCTAAACCTGCACCAGAAGAACTTGAAGATGGTAGACAGGCTGCTACCATGGATGAGCTAAAAGAAATAAACTTGGGAACTGATGAGGACCCTCGCCCGATCTTTATCAGTGCTCTTCTCTCCAAGAATAAAGTTGAAAAGATGAAATTATTACTCAGTGAATTCAGGGACTACTTTGCTTGGACATACGATGAAATGCCAGGCTTATCCCCTGATATAGCTGTTCATAAACTAGCCATTAAACTAGGTGCAGTACCTGTAAAGCAAGCTCCAAGGCGAATGAGGCTAGAAATCGAAGAGCAAGTGATTGCAGAAACTAAGAAGCTTATCGAAGCAGGTTTCATTCGAGAAGAGAAATATGCTGATTGGATAGCTAATATTGTCCCAGTGAAAAAGAAGAACGGACAAATTCGTATATGTATTGACTATCGAGACCTGAATAAGGTGTGTCCAAAAGATGACTTTCCACTTCCAATATCAGAATTGCTGGTTGACAATACGTCCAACTATGATATATTCTCATTTATGGATGGATCGTCGGGCTACAACCAAATCAGAATGGCACCTGAAGATGAGAAAGATACATCTTTTAGGACTCCCATCGGCATATTCTGCTACACAGTCATGACCTTTGGCTTGAAGAATGCTGGAGCTACATACCAAAGAGCTATGATGCATATATTTGACGATCTCATCCACCAGAAAGTTGAATGCTATGTGGATGATCTTGTTGTCAAAAGTATAGATCGAAAAGATCATTTTAAAGATTTGAGAATTATATTCGAGAGGATCAGAAAATTTAATCTCAAAATGAACCCGCTCAAATGTGCCTTCGGAGTTTCCTCAGGAAAGTTTCTCGGGTACGTGGTACGACATGGAGGGATTGATGTTTATCCTAACAAAGTCAAGGCAATCATAGAAATGCCTCCTCCAAAAAGTCTTCGTCAACTTCGTTCTTTACAAGGACAGCTTGCGTTTATACGGCGATTTATCTCAAATCTATTTGGCAGATGTCAACCATTTGCAAAGCTGATGAAGAAAGATGTTCATTTCAAATGGGATGATGTATGTCAAGAAGCTTTTAATAGTATCAAGAGATATTTGTTAAGTCCGCCTATTCTTGCAGCACCAATTCCAGGGAAGCCTCTTATCCTATACACCGCAGCATTGGAAGAGTCCCTTGGGGCATTGCTAGCTCAGCATAATGAGGAAGGCAAAGAAAATGCACTCTACTACATCAGTCGAAGATTGATTGGAGCAGATATACGTTACTCTCCAATTGAGAAGCATTGTTTGGCGCTGATATTTGCTGTTCAAAAACTCCACCACTATATGCTGTCTCATAAAATTACACTGATATCAAAGATCGATCCACTGAAGTTCTTAATGACAAGACCAACGTTGACAGGTCGACTAGCTATGTGGGCAGTGATACTTCTGCAGTTCGATATCACCTATGTTCCACAAAAGGCAGTAAAAGGGCAAGTCCTAGCAGATTTTCTTGCCGCACATGCCGTTCCCGCAGACTCGCCGCTCAATGATGATCTGCCTGATGAACGTTCTAGAAGGAGAAAAATCACAAATATGAGAAATGTATTTTGACGGTGCATCGTCAATTAAACCTGCCCAACCTCCAAACCTCCCAAAAGCTCGAGCTGGTGTTGGTCTTATCTTCATAGCACCTAATGGAGGGATAATGAGATTTTCATTTGGTTTAATTGAACCCAGAACCAACAACGAAGCAGAATATGAAGATTTAATAACGGGTCTCCAGATCGCTATTTCAATGAAAATTCAAAACCTCAAAATTTTTGGTGATTCTCAGCTCATTATAAATCAAGTACTGGGTATCTATAAAATTGGCAGAGTCGGGTTGATTTACTATCACAAACGAGTCCTCGAACTCTTGAAGCAAGTTACAAATGTTACACTAATCCAAGTTTCTCGAGCTCATAATAGTAAGGCAGATTCTTTAGCAAAACTTGCTAAAGAAATGGCGAGCATGAATGACGAGCCAGTGCTAATCAGTGTCAACACTCGTCGAGTACTAGAGCCAGCAATTCTATATTCCCCGCAGGCAGAGGGGTCACCAAATTCAAGCCAGCAGGATACAACTTTGGTTGTTCCTCAACCTCCCCAACAAATTATTTTGAAAAATCAAATAGATAAACCTCCAATATTTACAGGAAGAAGATTTGGTAGATCTTCTGAATCCTGGCTTGAATGCATAGAAGTTGAAGAGCAAAATGACTGGAGGCAGCCTTTCATAGACTACTTCAGAGAAAACAAACTTCCTGCAGATAAATCATTCGCTACGCAAATCAAAAAGAGAGCATTGCGGTATGCATTTGTCAACAACATGCTATATCGAAGATCATTCGATCAAATGTGGCTACGATGTTTAGGGAGAGATGAAGCAGATAAAGTTATCTCTGAAGTACATGAAGGACTATGTGGTGCACATCAATCGGGCCCTAAAATGGCCATTAAAGTTAAAAGAATGAGTTATTATTGGCCATCAATGGTAAAGGACTGCACCAATCATGCAGAGATATGCCATGAATGTCAAATTCATGGCAATATTATACATCAACCTCCAAATCCTTTACATCCCACTATAGCCTCCTGGCCTTTTGAATGCTGGGGGACAGATGTAATAGGGCCAATTGATCCACCATCATCTGCTGGACACCGCTTTATATTAGCTGCAACAGATTATTTTTCTAAATGGGCTGAAGCGGTACCATTCAAAGAAGTCACTGCTCATCATGTGATCAACTTCTTTACTCATAACGTTGTCTACAGATTTGGTGTACCACGCCGCATAATATCAGACAACGGTCCAGCTTTCAAAAGTACAAAGATATACAAATTCATTGAGCGGCATAAAATTGATTGGCGATATTCATCGATCTATAATCCAAGAGCAAATGGATTAGCAGAAGCCATCAATAAGACGCTCGTAAAGCTAATCAAGAAAATCCTTACTAAAAATAAAAGAGAATGGCATACTAAGATGGCAGAAGCATTGTGGGCATATCGTACTACGTATAAGACACCAACAAAAGCAACTCCTTATGCATTGGTGTTTGGAGCTGAAGCTGTGTTGCCTCTTGAAGTTGAATTGCCGTCACTTCGGGTAGTTGTTCAGTACGATCTCACAGAAGAACAAAATGCTCGCCTACGGATGGAAGAGCTTGATGCACTTGATGAGGTCAGGCTCCAAGCTCAACAAAATTTAGAAATTTATCGAGCAAGAATGATAAAATCTTTTGACCGTATGGTACGTCCTCAAGCATTTCAAGAAGGAGAATTGGTCCTGGTGCTGAGAAGACCAATTATCCCACACCGAAGAATAGGTGGTAAATTCGAGCCAAACTGGGAAGGTCCTTTTGTCATCGAGAAGGTGTACCAGGGAGGAGCCTATCAACTCATCGATATGGAAGGCCGACGACCCATGCCTCCGATCAATGGGAGATATTTGAAGAAATATCATTCTTAAGAAAGCAAGCTGAAGATCATTCTCTCACAAAGAAAGAATATATTTCTAAGTTATCTTAGAAATTCTTCTGCAAGACAGGGGGCATTTTTAAATATTTATTTGAGTTAACATCGATCCCCAAATAAATATTTAAAATCATTCAGAATACTATTACTTCATAAATACAGGGCAGAAGCTGGAGATTTCAAGAAAGCAAATATACGATCATTGCAAAGATTGAAGATTCATCTTTAAATTTTGTCAAGATCTCAAAGTTCAGATTGAGAAGATGTTTTGATCTGACAACCTCAACAAATCAAATTCAACAAGTACAACCTGTTATAGCACAAGTCTAATGCTCAAATAGGTGTAATATCAGTCTCAACAAGCCTATATGCGGTCGAGTCACTGACAGCTTTACCTACTCAACAAGCCATGATAAGAGGCCGTAGTAGGAAAGCCACCTGTTTTGTTAACCCAATGACAAATACTACCAAGTTTGATATTTATTAAATTTAACAAATCAAAGCAATTCAGATTCAAAAGATTTCCTCAACTAACAGTAGATTGAGACAAAACCCAGAAGAAGATTCTCATTCAACTCAAAGGCATCAAGCCACATGAAAATTTCTATCAAATTTAGAAGCATTATCCTTCAATAAATCTATCAAGTACAAAGTTAAGATCGAAGGAGCTTCTTTTCTTCGACATGCCCGATAAAGCATAAAGCTTAGGACCGAAGAAGCCATCCCACAGTTCTTATAAAGCCATAGGCTGAACTAGGGGAATGTTGTCATCATCAAAGTCTGCTGTGCATAAAGCACTGGACAGATGACTATTTGCGATCTAATATCAATCTAAAGAGTTTAGGATACCGATATAGATTCTTCATCAAGCCCTTGAAAGCACAAAGCTATGGCAGAAGATGTGTTATATGCCTGACAAATCGAGAAGTTAAATCAGGGATATCTAAAAGACTCTCTATGTGACATCTAAAATCAAATTTTAGAGATCCGTAGGGTTAAATAGCTTGCAATAAACATGATCTGCTACAAGGCGCATATCATGTTTATTGGGGGGCATTTGTTGACCTGTAACTGTCACCCGTCCGACGACTCAACCGATCCCACGATCGCAAGTAACTGCTCCACATAACTACTCCTCACGACACAAAACAGCGGAAACCTCTCATTCGGCTCGTCCCCGCTCTCACGCTCTCAGAACGGCAAGAGATCAGAGGAGAAAAGAAAGATCAGAACTCACCTCTCGAGTCCGTCAAACGCCGACCTCCGCCTCTGACCGCCGTGCCCTAGAGCCGCCGACCTCCTGCGCCGACGCCTGACCCGCCGCTAACCAAGGACCCGCCGGCCTGCCGCCTCAACTTCCGACTTCCAACCACTCCTAGCCAACTCCAACCTCCATCTGCTACAACCAAAGCCGCAAAGTTTGCCGGCCTCTATCGACTCCAGAGCTCGTCTTCTCCAAGACTGAAGCCGACTCAACTGACGCTCGCCTCAGCCGATCCGCCTCCAGCCGCCGCCGGCCTGCTCCCGTGCGTGATCGGCCCTAGCCCGACTCCTGGCTTCTTCCCGATCCCGTTTCATCTCCCCTCTCTTTGTATAATATAAGTTATATTATTATAATATAATATATATAATATTAAATTATATATATATATATATATATATATATATATATATATATATATATTATATATATAATACCTTATATATATAATATTATATATGTAATAAATAAATAAATAAAGATAGAGAGAGAGATAGAGAGACGGAGAGAAATAAAAAGATTTGCAAGCAGGTACGAAATCAAAATAGAAGATTTGAAGGAAGTCCCGGGGTTTGATTCGGTCCCCCAAAGCCCTCGATCGTCGAGCTAATCCGATCGAGGGATTGAAGACTTGAAGACTCAATCTCCTCGCCGTTGATTTGATCCGGTCGAGTCGAGCCAAAAGGGCAAATGCCCTCCTTACCTCCCGGCGCCGGGGAGGGGACGCCGGAAAGCTGCCGGATTTTCGAGGGGACAAAAACTACCTTTTAAAATAAAATTAAATTGTTTAATCAACAGGTTGCACACAATTTGAAGACTTGAAGACTCGATCGCTCTCCCAATCTCCTCGCCGTTGATTTGATCCGGTCGAGTCGAGCCAAAAGGGCAAATGCCCTCCTTACCTCCCGGCGCCGGGGAGGGGACGCCGGAAGGCTGCCGAAACTTACTCAAAAATTCGGGACTTAGAAAAATAAAATTTCTGGACTTTGGTTGATTTTGGAAAACACAAATTTAATTTGAAACTAATTAATTCATAACTCACTAATTAAATAACTTTAACTAAATCAAATTACATTTAAAATAATTGTAATTTAATTAATAAATCATTTAAATCTAAAATTAAAAATATATATATATTAAATTAAATTAATTAAATGCTAACAATTAAATCTCTTAAAATTAAAACTTAAAACTTTAATTTAAAATTTAAACAAATATCTTAATTAATTGAGTAACTAATCTAATTTAAATAATAAAATAATCTCAAAATACATTTACAATTTAAACTCAAAATTAAACCCAACTAAAATAATTGAATAAAATTTTAATCACAAATTTTAATCAGAAAACATAATCAATTTAATAACTTAATTAAATGAATAAATTGATTTCACTTAATTAATTAACATAATTAATTAATGCATTTTAAATCAAATTAAAGTCTTTAAAAATAGTTAATAACTTCCAACTTTAACCAAATAATTTTAACCAATTTCAACATATATTTGAGATTTAAATCAAATTGAGCAAATTAAGTTTTAATTAAAATTCATCTTTAATTAAATTAAAACCCAATTAATCAACTAATTAATGCAATTAATTAAATCAAAATAAAACATAAAAAAATAAAATGCAAAGAATCAATGTTTCCAATAATCCAATCTAAGTACAATCTATTGAGTTGCTCTCAAACACGAGCTCGCCAAAAGCTCTCCAATAGCTCTCTAATTGAGCAGCACTCCAATAGTTCTTTAAATGGGCAGCTCTCTAACAACTCTTTGAGTAGGAACAAGAAGCTCGTACAAAACAAACTAGCATCTCTATGGATAGTGGCTAGGAACTTCTAATCCCTGATACACTTCACCTATAAACAGGAGCAAGATATTTGTAGCTCTCACAACAACTCCATGAGCAACTCAAACAGCTCTCTAAATAATGAAACTCCTGTCAATAAACAACCTCAAAGCTCTCTAAAAAGCTCTCCAACTGAGGAGCTCTCTGACAACCCTTTAAGCAAGATAAAGGAGCTTGTATAGAATAAATCAATCCACCTATAAGGGAGGATAGGGGAACTTGTAGCAAGCAAGATAATTCTCCTACAAGCAAGAGCACGATCTCCTAGTACCTATTGAGCAAACGCACTCTACGAGCTGTGCTAAGTGACGTTTAGAGGAGTTAAAACAAACTAAATGAAATAACTAAAATTTAGAAAACTTTAACGCCACCGGATCCGCAACATGTGTACAAGCGGACAGAAGGCGTTCGTAGGCCCTTAAAATGAAATCTTGGGCATTGCTAAGTAAAATTGCTAACACAATGGGTCATATTTAAATATTTTAAAATACCCTTTATGTATTAGATATGACCCCTTAAACTGAAACACAATTCCCCTGCATGTGCTTCAGTCAACATTTTAAAGTTACAAACACAAATGTTCGAGAATGCTGCGCAAGGTCAAATGCTATAACCTGCATGTGCTCCGACCACCACATATGATTTCAAAATCTAATGGTCTGAGAATGCTACGCGGGTCTAAATTCAAGTCTCATCCTCCTCCTCGAAAGGACTGGAGTCGACACGACTTAAATCATAAAATGCCTCCCAAAATCCTACAAAAACACTAGTGACTTTAACGTCACCCCGATGATGGCCGTGTTGACACAAAATCTCAACCGAAGGGGTCAAATCTCAAATCCAACAAAAGTTTAAATCCTTAAAATGAAATCTATCACTTTAAAAACTTAAACTAAAAAACATCCACCTCCCGCAACCCTTTGTCGGGGGTGATAAATTTGAAATTAACCTCAACTCATAAAGAGCGAATGCATGTCGGGTGTATCGCTAAGATTCATCCTCAAAAAGTCTCTTGTCAGCAGGGACGTGGCACGTGCCCTCTGATCGGGTAGTTTTGCCGCAAAATGGCACCATTATATTACGATCACGGCCAAAGCCCTTATGTTCTCTAACGGCGTCAAACCCTTGAGCGATGAATCATAGGGTATATTCGATGGGCACAAAGCTCTCTATCGGCTAAGGTGGAATCAGATATATCCCCTTAGACAAACACCAACCCAGGTCTACAAGGTATTCTTGGACGAAGCAACCCATGGCTGCCGATAAGATGCCTTCTGTCAGGTTGGGTCGACTACCTCCTCTGACTAAGTAGACCAGGGATCATGACAGCCCGGGACGACGGAATCATGGGATCTTGATCGGGCTCGTCTTCATTCCCCTCACCACCAGTTTTAAGTTCATTGTGACAAATTTTAAATCATAAATCCAAAATTCAAACCCTAAAACTGTTGCTATTATATGTTGTATTTACAACCTATACAACCTCTTCAACGACTAGCCTTAATCGAAAGTTCTCTCTCGTTATCGGGAGGGGTAATTAACTATAGGGGCTTGCGCCTATAGGAAACCAGAACTCAGATCATAAAGTCCTCACAAAATGAGGGCGAAATCTCTGGATAGTGTCTTATCTAAAACCCAATCTGCCTTCTGAAAATTCACCCAGAACTTAATCTTGTTAAAACTCTTCGTCATCACTATCAGAAAAGAAAAATAGACCGATGGCGCGGAGAGGCCGGGACTACACTCTAATCGAATTTTCGGAGCCCACAGTAATCATGTCCGATTTTTAAAACATTGAATATGAGATTTGAGATTGTTTGGCAAAGAAAAGCTCGGACCAGAATATAAATGATGAATGTAATCATGTCAATAAATGGCATTTCCATAAATTCAAAAAAAGAATGACATTTCCATAAATGGCAACGATATGGTTTGATATCACCTAACTACAGAATAATAACCGAAAAAGAAAATGAACACACAAAAGAAAACAAAATCATGCTAACCTTAACTAGATACTCCTGCAATAGCTTAATCCTGCCCATGTAATCTTGATCTTCAACAGATAACGTGAATGTCTTAGAATTAGCACCTGGACCATCAAATTGAAGTGGTCCAGGGTTTCTGTAGACATCATCCATCAAAAAGCTAGATGCATTGCTTCTCAGCAGCCTGAAAGAATTAAGTTTAGGGTGTTGATTCAAAAAACATTGCAATCGATCAAGATAGTAAATTTTAGCTACTGTTTATCACAAACTTTATTCCACCATAAAATATCACAAACTTTATTCCAGGACTTTTTCTAAGGGCTTAATTGAATTCTTGTAGATGGAAACTAAGTTTTAGAAAGTGATGATTTTGCTTGAAATATGAAATCCTTAATTTTGAGGGGGATTTCGAAAGTGTCCATTCATAACTGTTTCTATCTTCATCCATCTAACTAAATTATATAACCCAATAAATTCATCATTTTTCAAAATCTATTTTTCTAACAATAAGAAACGAAATGAGCCCTAAAAGAATTTCATTGGAAGTATCCTGACATCCAGCTAAATGCAGATTGAACAAATGAATTTTGAAAACATACTCATATGCTTTTCCTTTCAAGTCGATAGTGGAAGGATGGACAGCAGGTTTCCCAATCGGACTGGCTCCTGGACCACGGGACCATCTTTTCACAGTCATCATTGCCTTGAAATAAACAAGAAAAAAACATTTCATATGTAAGTATCCTCAAACCTGCAAGTTATTCATTATTTAGTTCCACTTATAAATAGATGTAGCTTCAAAGAAACACTAGAAAAAAAGGTATGATGAGATCTTACTGAAATTGGTGCAGCTCCACATTTCCACTTATTCACAGGACTTTTTAGGTTTGTTACAGTAGCCATATAACCATTGAGACCAGCTGCAAGAATATGGTAACAGATATGTCCTAGAACCTGATCACGTAGAACTCTCTAACTTAATGATAACAAAATTAATTCAAGAGCAGAAAGTAGAATACTACGTGAAAAGGAAACATACCCAGGCATAGTCACAATCAAACTTTGATGGTAAAGTGCCCCGAGCTTGATAGCCAAAAAAGTGGCATATTGCATTAAATTTCTTTCCTTTGTAAGTACCTTCTTCCTACAAACAAGGTACAAAACTTAAATCAAATGTAAATCTTAAGAGTCACCTGCAAAGGATTAAAAGAAAACTGAAAAATAGTAATTGATGAACTAGGTTCTTATCAGCGGCAAATACAGAAAAATAAGATTTTTTTTTTTTTTGAAAGTATTCAGAAGAGATTGATGAAATGCACAAAATATTGAATTCAAATTATAATGCAATACTTATAAACAGTTCACTTATTTGCGTGGAGGGAGAGTACACTCACCATCCGCTTATTCATTTCAGCCTCCACCAAATGAGCAAGAAGTTTCTCAGTTTCAATCTATTCATAACAAAAGGAAACATTTCAGGGGGCAGAACTCAATCAATAAATCCAATCAAAGAGAACTGATAAAAGCAAATTTACCTGAGAGAGCTGTGCTGAGTCATCAGATTCTGGATGGAGAAGCAACTGGATCACAAAAAAAAAGCTTTTGTTATTAAACAACAATAATCGCAAAAAGAAGATCAAAACAGAAGCATATGACCCAAAAACCAAAAACTGACCTGTTTCCTGATAAATGGAGGCAAAAAGTCAAATAAAGCAGATGCCCAGGGAGAAAGATGATCAGATATGTTATTTGGCAAAATTCCTCGGCCATGTAGACCATGAATTTCCTGTAACAATTATGGTCTAGCAGCATGATAATTCTGAGCAGAAAAATAAAGGCACTGAGCGCTCCGGTGAAGAGAAGACAACTACCTGCAGGAGAGCATACAATTCAGGAATACTCTCAACCAACCCCTCGGGGATAAGAACAACTCCATGATACTTCCCTGCAAAAGAATCAACAAGTGGATCAGAAAATCTGGAAAGGTAGTAAAAGAAACGTAAAGCACAACTCAAATCCTTCAAACCTTGGTCTGCTCTAGCTTGCACTGCATCACAAAGTTGCTTTGTAATATCAAAGAGTGTGAGTTTTGAGGAAGTTACCTCTTCTCCAAGTATAACCTAGCAACATATGAAAGGATTTCTCAACACCTATCAAGCAAAAAGAAATTCAGCTATGGGAAAAAGAAAATAGGGAGCCACACCAAGTTGGGATGTGATTGGAGAGTGCACTCCAAAGCCACATGAGAAGCTTTCCGACCCATGAGACGAATAAAATAATAATACTACAATAAAAAAACGAGTGAACCAAAAAGGGTTAAACATCTCAAAAGTATAACTAAACAATACACAAGGCATCTCTTAAATAAATAGACATAGGTACTCGAACAAATAAAAAGATCAAAAAATAGTGAGCAGTAGGAAAATGTTTAGTTACATGAAAAATAAATAAAATGCCATAAAGATATCATTCTTAACTAGTTCTTGTAAGGAAAAACCAGAGCCTCTGTTACTGTAGTCTGAAATATTTAAATGGAGATCATGCAAGTTATTTTACAATGAGTTATCTACCTTCTCTGCCGAGAGAGCATCAGTGCATACATTGCTAATAAGCTGTGAGTTAACCTGTCAACCGACCATGTAAAATAAGCTAAATATTAAATTGTATGGAATCTATAATAATGAAATTCCAACAAGGTGTGAACAAGAAATATTAAACTAAAATGCAAATTTTTAAGTGATGGAGAATAGGAGGAGAAAATGAAGCCATCAGAGCTCTTTTAGAGAATTCATTTTGCACCTAAATTCATTTATGGATTCTTACGATTACATGATTATAAGCATACCTTGCATATTGTGTCAAACCCAACATTTGCCTCAACAAACTGGTTTTTAAGGTCCCCATTCAAAGTAACTGGAACACCAACCACCTGCCAAAAAACAGAATGTTCTGATCTTCCACAAATAACAATTAAACGCAAACGATGAACAATAAAATTGGCTTCAAAGCAGATTAAATTGCCTAAGAAAGCGCAAAGATAATGGAGGATCCAGAAATAAGAATTTGCATAAAATTAGATGCTTCAAGAATGTTTGTGTTAATAAAAGAAAGTTTAACCACATTCTAAACTTCGAAACTGAGTATCACTGCTGTCAAATACCTTTGTTGAACATTTTGACTCCGCAAAGGTCTCAGCAAGCTGTGCAGCATCTGTATTGGAAGTAACTCCTGCAGAGAGAAAAGAAACAAATGTCAAAGGCTCTATAAACTCTTTTGAATAAAAAGAGACCAATTTCAACACTTTACAACCTCCAATTATAACAAGACCATCCAATTTCAATGCTTGGCATGCAGCTAAGGCTTCATTAACCTGCTCTGTAGTTCGAATCTGATCTTTGGTTCGTCCAAGTAAATCATAGCCACCTTGAGAGTCCTCAAAGATTACAGGTTAGTATGAATAAAAACATGTCGCCAAATAAAATAGAAAAACTATGATGCCAAACTTCAAAGAACCTTGGTTCTTGTATGAGGAAAGAACTCCATCTGTAATCTCAAGGGTCTTCTGTGCAAACAAACCTTCAGTGCCACCTAAACCCACACAAAAGAAAAAAATTAAAAAAAAAAAAAAGATCAAAGATATCTTACTCCCATAATTGAAACATGAATATATTACAAATGGAAAAACTGTTGCATCGAGTTCTAACTACTAACTTCCAAGTTGTTTGAAGGAATCGTGACGGGTTGGAAGAAAAAACTACAGAAACAGAGTATAGGAAATCATTACATATGAAGTGGCGTACAAGATTCCAAGAGATGAACTTGGCACACACTATAACCACCACAGATTATATGGTAAAGTTTGAACTTTGAATTCATATATACTTATACTGTATTAAATTCAATGTAGTTAACCTTCAACAACTTTATGTAGTTGGTATTAACTACTTTCTTGAAGTTCTAATTTCAGTTAATGTAACTATGTAAGTCACCCTCACCGGCATTGTTGTTCACAGCCAACTTATACACAAATCGCCACCATTGCTCCGTTATAGCCTTGAGATCTGCATCTACATGTCAATTGCTAGAATCTTTCATTGTCATTACCACCACCTTTGGAGCCACTTGAATTTTCCGTCGCCAATGTTACCTCCAAAACCACCATTCTGAGTAACCCTTAAACACATATCAAGGCCTTTACAATATTTCTCATATCCCTATTACATGATTCTATTCTTAGGACCTATTTGATTTAGCTTTTACCCAACTTCTTTACATGAAAAGCTGCTTATCAAAAATAAATGAAAGTTTGCATGATTTTATGTCAGCCTATAGGAGTGTAAATAAATGATCCAACATGATAGCCCGACTCGAACAATCTGATTTTGAGTTGGTATGATTATTATTCAGGTAGAGTTCAGGTCTAATTATAGATTTAATTATTATTTAGTTCAGGTTGACAAGAATAAACTAAAAGTAACTAAAAATTGACTTGATAACTATTCAAGTTTGGGTTATACAGGTTCAGGTCAAGTTAATTAGATTAGATGAGTCATATTTGGGTTAATTTTATCATATTGATCTAAAAAATTGCATGATCCATCATATATGTAGATGGGTCTAATTCAAGACAAATCTAGTTTGACTCAAACATTTTGACTATATAATAAATAGATCAGGTTCAAGTCAAGTAAGTCTGAATCGAGTCTAGTTCATGCCAAACTCAAACCTAACCTTTCAATACTTGAAATGGTGGTGAGAATTTGCTTTCTAGAATCAATTTTTTAGTTGTTGCTAGAAAGGGCTTTCTGAAAGCAGATGGATAGAAGTCAAAAATACCCTTACATTCTTAACCTTGTGCCTCATTTTATATATTATGGTTATAAATGATAAACATGATGAATTAATAAAAATTTAAAAAAAATAATATAGTTATCTTTATTCTTGAAAATGTTTATATTAGCCATCACCATAGGTTCATACTATCATTTAAAGGTATTTTGTGAGCTATTTAGGCAGACATTGCCCAAATTATTTCATCAAATAGAAAAAGAATAATTTTTCTTTAGATTTTACTCCAATTTTTCCATAAATTTAAAACTGTTGATTAAAGTTATTAAATTTTTATATATTCAAATTAATAATATTTTTACAAGATGTCATAAATTTAGTATAATGTTGAAGAAAAAAATGAAGTCCATTTTTTGTCTTTTTGAATGATGAGGTAGCTCCGCATCAGCTTTTTACCAAACCAATATACGTCATCTATATTTGGTGCATCATCTATATAATATGTGCAGCCAAAAGACTCCAGTTATACAACACTGATAACTAATTTCATTAGCCTTTAAAATGCAGGGGTATGTAGTTCAGAGATGGCTATTTAGTTTTTGTTGACATGGGAATTTTGAAACTAGAACCAACAAATTATATTAATTGCAAACATGAACTATGATGCTAAAACCAACAATATAAGAAATCAATCCCAGGGGACAACCAATAAAATAGGAAAATATATTCTACATTGAAAGGGATAGCTTTCTATCTTTTGTATATCAAATTTATAAATTCAAGTTCAATTCACATGTTTTATAGAATGCGATAAGATAACATGAAGAACTCCAAATAACGGAAACTCCCCTTCACAATCTATTCTTATGAAATCAAAGGGCCGTCATGACAGCTATGGCTCTATCAGAACGCATCTAGGTATTAACAATTGAAAAGCATGGGGCCACGGAACATTTTTTATCTCAAGCATACCAGAATGAAAATAAGCATAGAAATCAAATGCTTACCAACAAAGCCAAGCAAAGTACTGTTAGGATTGTGAACCTTGATAGCATTATGAAGTCCCCAAATAACATTGTGTCCTCCTGGAGACTGCCTCCCACTAAACACTATTCCCACTCTGCAGAAAGGCATTGAAATAGATACAGAAGAAATAGAAATAATAGCATAAGTTAATAAAGTAGTAGATGATTGGAACATTCTATTTGATAAGACTTGAGAATATTTGAAGTCAGAATTCAATGAAGATAAACACCAACAGCTGAGTCTATCACATCAATATTAGCCAATAGTGATCACATATATGCAGACCTTATAGGTGGATGCTCGTTTATAATGTGAGCATCTGGAACCTTGGATGTTGCCCTTAAAAAGTGAGCCAAAGGCTGACCATATGTACGTGGAAATGCTTGGCTGATAACATGAGCACCCGCTGGATCCGCAGCAGTTGTCCCATCCCCAAACTCTACCCTCACAGTCGTGCCCTGTACAAGATGTAGAAAAGAAAGAAGCACTTTGAAAAGATGTCCAAAGAGTCCACTATCACATACACATACTCGTGTTTCTACATATAAATATGCATCATTCATCTTTTTTTTATGTCAATGCAAATCATAATTCATACATTTAAAAAAACAAGTAATTTATATGGATTTCAACCTGCAGGCTTAAAGTACATGCGCATGCAATAAATCCACAAGCCGCAATCAACACTCTCACATAAAAAAGGGAGGAAACAAATGCATAATGGAGATAACACAAACTGTGACGTTTGAAAAGGTCTGTACATAATCAAACTTGGATCATATTAAAAAAATTCACAATCCAGAAAAACAAGGCCAGATTTCACCAACAGCGACAAATTAGTAAACCAAGGTAGCAGATGATAAGAAATTCAATGCATGAACAAATACATATTCTTTCAGATCAAATACCTTCTTTCTTAACCCATTCGCTTCACCAGTTTAAAGCAACGCCAACTCTCCAACCTCCATAATTCAAGCCTAACAAATCTAAGTAATGCATACAGAAAACCAAAAAAAGGAAAGCCGAACACAACCCATCGGCATTGATCATAATCAAAAACTCAACTACTATAACAAATCCGATCAAGAAAAAGATTCGGGTACATATTTATTAACAACAAAGTCCGATACGGTCTCAGCTAATAGAGTACAATGCACACACAAAAGCAGGTCGCAATCATCTAAACCAACCCAAGAATTCTAGACGCGATCCAAACATTCAATCGATCTTCATCAAACAATGACAGATCTAAGAAGCAAAGCAATGGACAAACATTTGATGCGATCGAGAATGGAAAAGTAAGACCTCAAGGCAAGGAGGAAGCTCCGGCTGATAGAGAGCTCGCTTCTTCTGCAGATCTGAGAGCTCGCGGGTAACGCCATAGTCCGACTCCATGGCTTTTGTACTCCTCAATTTTGTCTCCCCGGCGAGAAAAACCTAGGGAGTGGAATTTATAGGCCAATGTTGGGCGGAGGCAACAACCACCCCCACCTGCCGCGTCTATAAAAAGGTCCCTAGAAGAAACTAAATTACAAAAATGCTTGAGAAGGGGTAGGCCTGTCACTGGATTGGATTTCAATCAGCTGGTTCAGATTTGATGCAAATAACTTCTAAATTAATAAATATTTAGATCGGATTAGTTTCTGATTGAATCGATAATACCTCACATTTTTTTAATTAGGAGAAAATTGATATATTAATAGAAATTTATAAAAAGATTAACCAAATAACGACTTTATTAACTTTAATTGTTTTAAGGTTAACGAAATTTCTATGTATCTATACTTGGTGATTTCTGACGATCGAAGATGAAGAACGTGCTTTCAAAACTGGATATAATTTTCTCTGAAATTGGATTTAGTTCTGTTATCCTATTGAAGGAAGATGACATAACACATAACAAACGTTGAGACATTATTATGTTTAAGGCTCCGTTTGTGACGGTTTTTTTACTGTTTTTTAAAATAAATTTTTAGTTAAAAAAATTTTTGAATTTGAAATTTTTTTTTTTTAAATTGTTTTAGAAAACATCAAATAAGCCGCCCCAAATAAAGCCTAAGACTTTATTTGGAACGGCTTTCTTACTATTTCTTAGAACATTTTTCTAGTACAAAATTAAAATTTTTGTATTAAAAAACTGCTTTCAGAAATAATAAAAAAAATTGTCCCAAACGAAAATTAAAGCTTTGTTTGAGACGACTTTCTTACTACTTCTTGAAGCAGTTTCCTAATAAAAAAATAATTTTTGTATTAAAAAATTACTTCAATATGCAGTAAGAAATCCGTCCCAAACAAAGCCTAAGTCTTACCTATTTAGTGACTTCACTGGAAATGAAATAATCAATTATTACACGTTGATTCTTGATGTGAATTTTTGGTTCTCTCTCTCTATCTCTCTCTCTCTCTCTCTCCTATTTATTGAAAGTTCTGAAATGTTTTTGATGGTAAAAATGTTCTGTTAAAATGTAATACTTAAATTTGTTCGAAAGCACCACCACAACCTGATAAAAAAAGTTTTTTCCATGACTAATGGAGAAGTTGATCGGTGCATTTAGTTTAGTGGGAATATTGGTGACATGATTTCTAATTTTGAATTTGTTCATGATGTATTTCCTCTGAATCTCATCTCATGCTTTATAAAGTGACTCTTCTTTGGAAAAAAACAAATCTTGCTCTTACCGCCCTTGCCTAATTCAAAAGAGAGGGAGCATTGTATCTCTATTTTCTATCATTTTATACTATGAAAAAGTTGTATGGCATTTTATCCTATGAGTTTTATTTTCATTTTTTTTAATTTAAGATTTAGGATTTATTTGGGATGGCTATAACATTTTATAAAATTAGTTGCAAAGTAGCTGTGAGGAAAATAATCTAACAACTCTAGTTGCAAAAAGCAGCTTTCTACCATAAAAAATTATGCAAAATAGTAAGAAAGTAATAATCAAATGAAATTGAGGTTGCTGTTTGAAAAACAAAGCAATGAGAAAGATATGCCAAACAGACTCTTAGTCTTTATTTTGGATAATTTTCTTATGACTTTATAGAATAGCTTTCTAATATAAGAATTTCTTGAAAGTAGTAAAAAAATAGTTGTCAAAAGTTGTCTCAATGAAAGCCTTAGTAATTAAGGCTTCGTTTGTGACTACTTCTTACTGCTTCTTAAAGTAGCTTTTTAGTATAAAATTTTTTATTTTTTACTAAAAAACTGTTTTAAGAAACAGTAACAAAATAGTCCCAAACGAAGCCTAAATTTTAGCTTTATGTTATTTTGTATGTTTTGCAATTAAGTCAAACTTTAAGTTTGTATCAACATATATGTTTTTAAATCTACCATAGCAGGTATCTATGGATCCAATTATCAAGATGAAAATTTAATACCTACAATCCCAACTGATCCGCCAATGAGTCTGATACAAATACTCGAGTTGCACTGTATAATATTCTTATTTTTTTCCTGAAATTATACCTACATGCACTTAATACACATACAATTAAACCAGTAGTTTTGAGGATTCTTCAAAAGTTAAAAAATAGAGCTAGAAAATTTTAACAAACAGGCTAGCATAAAATCACCTCTAGACACTACTAAAAAGAGAATGTAAAGACAGCACTAGCTAGCAGCGGTTTTTAAACTGCTGCTATAAATCATATATAACAGCGGTTTTAACCGCTACTAATAGATATGCACTATTTTATAACAGCGGTTGTATTTAAAATCACCCTAAGGTTACCTCTTTATCATACTCCAACCGATTCATGCCCTAGCCGCCGCGCTCTACCTCGCTCGAAGTCCCCGTCTGTCAAAACCAGCCTCCAGTTCCTCACCTAGCGCCGGAGAGAACTCAATACTTGCTTCTGGAGAGCTCGGTACCTGCTTTGTAGGGCCATCGAACGGCCACGTTGAGGGTCAGTCGCCACCGTTTGAACAGGAAGCCTAGGTTAGATTCGGCTTCCGTCGATGAAGAGGATCGAAGATTCTGCAAAAAAACTTCCTTGTATGATCACTCATCTCCTTTGTTTCCACCATATTCGAAGAAATTATCCAGAAAAAAATCTTTTATTTTAATGTTATTTTCATCTTTCAATCCATTTGTGTGAGATAAAAAAATGTTTGCTTGTGCAGTTGCTCAGCCCTGGAGCATCGCTAACAAAAGTTCAGGAAAGGTAAGCGATTTGTGCCAGGATTTAGTTAACGATAACTCTTAGAAAAACTGTACTGGAATAAATTCTTATTATTTTAGTTTTATTTCCATTATTTATGCAGAGGAGGAGAGGGTTGAAAGCTATGTGCCTGGAAAACGATTCAAAATGAGTAGGGAATAGAATGAAACATTGGAAATTTGTATGAAATTTGATGTATTTTTTGTTGGACGGGATGAGTTTTATGGATCAGTTCTGTAAAATTATATTTTTTTTGTTTTAATTGATATAGTTCTTACTCCGATTTGGAAGATTTTTTTGAACTTCTTATTATTGTTTTAATCTTTTCTGGCGAGTTTTGTTTGCTGAGGATCAGAACTTCGATGAGGACTCTTCTTCTTCTGTATCGATTTTTTTTTTCTAAAAATTATAGCTTTTTGTTGCGGTTTTTACCGCCACAAAACAAATCTACCCCAGCGGTCTCAAAACCGCCATGGAAGATCTTTGCAGCGGAGAGCAAATACACCGGTTTTATAGCAGTTTTAGAACCGCTGCAAGAAATTTAGTGGCGGTTATAACCGCCAGGAAAGCCTCAATTTAGTGCTGCGAAAACCTTTTTTTTTGGTAGTGAGATGACAATAAAACTAACAATAACAAAAGACAAAATAATAAAGTCTGAAGCTATTTATAGATAGTTAATATAAGCTATAATAATTATGTCATGCATAAGAGATACATAAAAAGCCAATTATGAAGAGATTCTGGTTAGCTATTTAGCATGTCTTAACGTATAAATGTGTGTGTATACATTCTATAACATGGAATTAGGGCATGCTAATTAGCCAACCATAATCCCTCCATAATTGATTCAACTTATGTTTATTCTTTTGCTTTTGTTAGTTATTTTGCCCTCTAGAGCCTATCATATGCTCGTCTGTGAATCTTTGTACATATAAACATATATGTGTGTATGCCTATACAGACTCGGGTCTTAAATTAGGCTTCGTTTGGGATGACTTTTTTAGTGCTTCTTAAAGCAGCTTTTTAGTACTAAAATTAAATTTTTTGTACTAGAATGTTGCTTTAAGAAGTAGTAATAAAGCCGTCCGAAACGAAGCCCTAATCTATTTGAAATCTACATAGATCTGGCCTACTTTGTTATAAATAGATTGGATATATAATCTTAACATGTTTTTGGATATGTAAATAATTTAGTTCATTATGTTAATTGGATCAAATTAGGTCCTGGTCCAACTCATTGACAGGCTTAGGGAACAAATTTTGACTCCAAATTAATATAGGAGACAAGCCTAGAAATTCGGTTCCATGATCCAGTATTAACTCAAGTTTGTTGGACTCATTAATTTCAATAAATATAGAAAATTATAAAAAAAAATTAATCCTAATTAATTTGCAAAAAATTAAATTAAAGCTTTATTTAATATGTATATTTTTATGTGCAAAATAATTATCATCATTAGAGAGATGAGATTAATTATCTTGGCTTCTATGAATAGCCGCTCATAATTAATAAGATTTAAATAAAACATGAAATATTAGATTTTATTGCTTAGAAACTCAACAAAGATAAAAATCATAAGGCCTTACAAAGTCATTTGGATAAGATGACTAAATGTCCAAGTAGGATTTGAACATTTAGATGTAATATATGATTAAATTTGGTTTATGATTTAAGATAACTAGGTTAATTAATTGATTTTAAGCTTAAATTAGGTTACAAGATAATTAATTAAATGCTAATTTGACTTTTAATTTGACCTAGCATATTGATTGACCTAACTCTTATTAATGAGCATTTTAAGTCACTTTGAATTTTATAGTTTAATTATAAAAAAGCTATTAGGATGATTGGAGTCATGTGGTCTCATGGTCTTACCTATTTCAAGCAAAATGGTCTTTTTGTTTGATTAGGTTTGCCCAGATTTGACTTAGACTAATTATATTTGAAATTCTTTTGACATGTCTAATTTAGAATAATCCATTTAACCTTGCAAACTTTTTAGCTATCCAATTAGGTTTTAAATGACCCGAGGGTACACTACAGAAAAACTCATTGTTACCGGCGGACAAAATCCGTCGGTAACAATGAAAATCCGCCGGAAATATACGGTTTCCGGCGGATTTCCGACGGAAATCTGTCTAACGGTAATTCGCGCGTCGGAAATATATTACCGATGGATATAATCCGTTGGTAATATTTCCAGCGGATTTTCCGGCGTATTTCCGACAAAAAAATAACAAAAAACGACGTTATTATGTTATTAGTTTCCGGCGTATGATCCGCCGGTATTGCCGGCGGAAATATCCGTCGGTAATACCAGCGGATTATACGCCGCAACAAACCAACGTTACTATTACCGTCGGAAATTCCGGCGGACTAAGCGCCGGAAATTTCCGGCGTATAATCCGCCGGAAAGTTCGATATATCGTATTACCGGCACCATTTCTGGCGGATAATCTGCCGGAAACCTGTAGCATTGACCAAAAAAAATATTCTTCCCTCTAAAATTAGATTTCCTTAACCTGCAAACAAAACATATACAAAATAGATATACACAACGATGTCCACAATACAATAAACAATACACTATATAAACAATGTAATAATGTTCAAAACACATACTCAACAGATTCAAATATCCACAATTATATTACAAAATATGTCCAAAACACAAATATAAATGTCCACATCCGTAAAATGAATAAAAAATATCTAGTCTGAATTCGTTTCCTCCTCAGCTGTTGTACTCTTCCTACTGCTCATCTGCTCCCTCATCCTTTGCATTTCTTCTAACATTTGAGTTTGTTGGATTTGCATCTGCCGCTGTATCTTCATCTGCTACTGCATTTGTATCTGCCAATCAGCTTGGGCTTTCCGTACCTGTTCTAGCTCAGCTGTAAGGGCAGTTATCTGCTGGGTATATAAAGACTCCTGGGCACTAGATGAAAAACTGCAGCCACTAGATGCCTGCCCTTTATATGCATAAGCCTGCGAGCCTAACCCGTACACTATGTCGTGCTGCATTCCTCCTACCACTTGCGACCAAGTGCGGTAGTCAAAATATTCAGTTGATCCGCCAGAAGAACCTTCACCTGCTGCAGTCTGGCTCTCTCGAATCCGTGTATACTCCTCCTATGAAAGTGAATAAAGAATTAAGCAATTTTTAGATAACATTATAAAAATTGAACTTATATACTTACAAAAGCTTTCCTCGCACGCTCGTCAACCCATCGCTGGTCCTCCTATCGCTTGTGGGTATGACTATGTAATTCAATAGGAGTAGGTTCTCTACCCAACACCGCTTTCTGTAACATACATATATTAGTATTCTTATTAAAGAAAATTATTAAAAGATTTTAAAATTTCTTACCATGCGTCTTCTATGCTCAGTATGTGGAACAGAACCCCCAGTATGAAGGGAACTGCCCAAGCCCCCAACATCAGAAGCTCTGTTCTGTCTATTTTGATCCCTCTTCCTGCTATAGTCTGGGCTACTCCAAGCAGCGCTCAACTCTGCCCATACACTCTCAGCCATCCAAAGTGGTCGCTGGCTTGACTTTCTAAGATCTGTAAACATGTCTCGCATGCGATTCGAGCCACGCTTCTCAAAATTCTTTTTAATTCTATCATTATGTTGTGGCAGCCAACAAAAATCTTTCTGTATTTAAAAACATACAATAAAGAATATATATTTTTGTTAACTTATGTAAATAAAATATATAATACACAATATTTTAAATTAATTATAAACCTCAAACTCTCTGAACCACATGTTCCATACTTCCTTTGGGACTTTCTGCCAAGAAAGATAAGGAGCATCGTATCTGCTCTGGATTATATCCCGTATTTTATGTATTGGCTGCTTTGACGGATGAAACCTGAAAGAAATATGTTAGTTGTTAAAAAAATTAAATCAATTTTATTTGCATAGCTGAAATATAATTAATACATATGTGTCACCCTCAGGTTCAATCAACATGCGACCCTCTGTCGCCTGCTCTGGTGCAGCTGGGGTGGAAGGTCCACCTGTTGCAGGCTGAGGTGGTGCTGTAGTGGTCTGATGTGGTGGTGGGACGTATGGTGCATATGGATATGGATATGGATATGGAAGAGGGCCACTATGAGGAGGTAGGGGTGGGAAGTAGGGATAGAAAGGAGTACTCTGTGTGACATCATGGGAAGGTAAGCGTGGGTCCGGTGAGTAGAACGTCTATGGGCTACTAGCTCCAGGAGTAGGTAAAGGCGGGCTAGGCTGACTCTGGGTAGCAGGCTGAGATGAAGAGGTGCTCTCAATACGTATATGCCTGCTGGATGAGCCGCCAACTGTAACCTTCTTGCGCCTACCAAATATATTCTTTATCATTCCTCTCTTACGGTCATCACCTGAAGCCATCTGCACAAAAATTTAAGAAATATTAGCAACAGTAATTAAATAAATGCAAGCACAACAAAATTTTAATTAAACATAAAGTAGTAATTAAATAAATACAAGTACAACAAAAAATTATATACCTTATGATGATTCACTTTCATATGATGAAACTTCTGTACCACTATCAAATTCATCATGAATGTTCTCTAGATTTAAATATACTTCCTCTAACTGCAACTCACTCTCAGTAGTTGTAATTTGATAGTCCACATCGTAAGCAAGATCTTTCATGTTTGACATAAACTCTTCCTGATGTGCTAGTGGTATTGAAGTAGTCTTCTCAATAACTCCCCTAGGTTTGGTCTTCATAACTACGAGCCAATCTTGTTTGCCTCGTACTCTACTCGGGTAATTAGCAAAGTAGACTTGGCTTGCCTGACTAACAATGATGAATGGATCGAACTTTGAATATCTCCTACCCCGCTTAACTTCTGTTATATCATAAACTGGATGTACTCTTGTACCTCTATTCAGTATTGGATCAAACCACTTACAGTTGAATAGATACACATTGTTACCATGTCCAGGATATTCCAACGGTATTATTTCTTGTAATACCTCTTACTACTCAGAATCATCACCTGTATGGGTATTCCCTCTTACACATACACCAGAATTCTCTATTTTTCTATCTTCACACCAAAACTTTGTTTAAAATTTGTAACCATTAACTAAAAAATTTTGATAACACTTCACAGCTCTATTTGGTCCCCAAGCTAGATCAAGTAGCCCATTATTTTGTAAAAAACTACCTTGAGTGTGCACCTAATCAATAGGTGAAATGTCATTAGTAAAATAATTAACTAGTTAAAGACATTAATTGAAATGAATAATCATAATATGTACCGTATTTTTAAACCAAATAGGGAATTTCTGTTTCCACTATCTTTTGTACTTCTACTTATTCTGTTGTGTTCAAACCATTAATAAAACTCCTGTAAATATATATTAAGATTTAGATTGAATTCATGAGTAATAAATTTATGAGCAAGCTTATTCATACTTACTCGAGATATGACTCAACTTCATCACAGTTCAGCAAGATATATAAAGTGGCAACTTGCATCTCCTTATCAGTCAAATAGCGCATTGTGCTAGCGCCTAAGGGTTCACCATTTTCTTTGAATACAGATAAGTTTGAGGATTGAGCCATTTTTTCAGGTGCAGTGCTCTTACTTGATTGTGAGGCTATTTTAAAATAATACGAACAAAACTGGGTTGTCTCATACATTAAATATGCTTCGCATATTGAGCCTTCAGGATGTGCTTTGTTTTAACAGTCTTCTTAAGTTTATTTAAATATCTCTCAAAAGGATACATCCACCGATACTGAACAAGTCCACCAACTCTAGCTTCATATGGTAAATGCACGGGAAGATGCTCCATAGAGTCAAAGAAACCTGAAGGAAATATCTTCTCAAATTTACAGAGAATAAAAAATATATGCTGCTCCATAAGAATCAAGTGCTCTGCATTTAGTTTTGAGGAGCATAAATCTTTGAAGAAGATACTAAGCTCGACCAAAGGCTTTAAAATTTGATCCGGTAGATAATTAAAGGCAGTTGGTAGCAGACATTACATAAAGATATGACAGTCATGACTCTTCATACCAAATAATCTCCTAGTTCTAATGTCAACACATCTGCTTAGATTTGAAGAATATCCGTCAGGTACCCGTAAACTCTTGACCCATTCACAAACAGCTCGTCTCTGCTCTAAAGTCAAGGTAAAAGGAGCTTTTCGTTTTAAAATTTTTCCATTCTCATCATCCTTCAATTGTAATGCTTTCCTCCTACAAATCTCCTTTAAGTCCATCCTTGCTTTTATGTTATCGTTGGATTTATCTTTGATGTCCATGACTGTATTGAATATATTATCAAAAATATTTTTCTCTATATGCATCACGTCTAAGTTATGTCTGATCAAGTTTGTCCTCCAATATAGTAATGACCAAAATATATTTTTCTTGGTCCAATTGTGGTTGACACCATACCTTGGCAATTTGTAATCAGCTAATGTTGGAGAATCCACTATTGTGGGCATGGAACTTACTCTTTCAAATATTTCTTTACTAGTTAAATTTGGAGGAGGTGGCGACATAACCATTTTATTTTTGATAAAACTATCCTTATTTCGCCTGAAAGGATGATCTGTAGGTAAGAACATGCGATGACAGTCGAACCAAGTGTTCTTCCTTCCGTGCTTTAAAGTAAATGACTTTGTATATTCCATACAATGTGGACAAGCTAATTTTCCAGAAGTGTTCCAACCTGAGAGCATACCATATGCAGGAAAATCACCAATTGTCCAAAGTAATGCTGCTCGCATAATGAAGTTCTGTTTGGTGGAGATATCATATGTACTTACTCCCTCTTCCCATAATAAATTCAAATCATCAATTAACGGTTGAAGGAATACATCAATCTTTGCTTTTAGATTGTGTCGCCCTGGAATGATAAGCGTAAAAAATATATAAGGAGTTGTCATGCACAACTCTGGAGGAAGATTGTATGGAGTGAGTATCACAGGCCAACATGAGTAAGGTGAAGCAGACTGGCTAAATAGAGTGAAACCATCTGCACATAAATCTAATCTTACATTTCTTGATTCTGAGGCGAAGGTGAGATTTGTACGATCAAAGTGTTTCCAGGCATCTGCTTCTGACGGATGTGTAATAAAATCTTCTTGTGAGATATGTTCTTTATGCCATCTCATATGTGCAGCAGATCTCATGGATGCATATAACCATTGCAGTCTAGAAATTATGGGTAAGTAAAATAACCTACTAACTGGCACTTCCTTCAGCTTTCTTTTCGTGATAGATTTTGATTTAAATCTTGGTGCGTTGCAATAACGGCATGCAATTTCTGATTGATCATCTTTATAGAATAATATGCATCCATTGACACAACAATTTATCTTTGTGTATGTCAAACTAAGCTTGGAAACTAGCTTCTTAGTCTGATATAAATCTGTAGGAATTATATTATCTGACGGATTGGTTTCTTTGAGCAGCCCAATGAATTGATTAAAACATTCACGGGGGACATTATATTCTGCCTTGATGCTTAACATCTTAACAGTAATGGATAACTCTGAGTGAGTAGTGCAACCCTTCCATATTGGTTGTTAAGAAGCATGCAGTAGATCATAAAAATTTTGAGCTTCTTTATTAGGTGACTCAGGATTAGCTTCTGTATACTGTTCAAATTATGCTCCACTTGCATCATGAATTAAGTCCTCAAGATTAGGTATGATATGCTCTTCCTCACCTATAGTAGCACTTGTCGATGGGCCACATCGAGAATCGAAATGTGGTTCATACTCACCATGAGAAGTCCAATACCAATATTCTGGCATGAAGCCTCGACGATATAGATCAACAGTAACATCATCTGGGCTTAGGTAGACCTGATTTTTATGTTTAGAACATGGGCAACGAATCATTCTATCTTTGATGAAGCTGGGAAGTTGAAAAGCTGTCTGAATAAAAATATTCACCCCTTTGATGAACTCATCGGTTAATGTCTTTCTTCCTTGCGCCAATCGATTATACATCCAACTTCTTTGAGTTCTGATATCCATAATATAACCTACATATAATATGGATATATTAAATTTATTGAAGAAATATACAAAGACTCTTAGCCTGCTCAGAAGACAATCATTTTAATTAAGTGACCAAACCACGTACTCATCCACCTGAGCATCCTTATCTCTACAACACTTAACCTAATATTATGCTTCTCTTCTAATGGCCAATATTCTACACCATAAAGCATTGTAAATCCAACCACCATCTTATAGAATTTCCCCTTAAGGGGCTGTTTGGTATGCGGATTTCGGTCGGATTTGGGCGAAATCCATCCAAACGGCCTAAAATGCAAATCCAATTCTCACGGCAAACGAAATCCTCTCGAGACGAAAAATTCCCCCGATTCGCTCTAAATACTGGATTTTCAAAATTCCACTGACCATGGGAGTCCATCTCCCTGCTCTTAGACATTCCTACGAAAGCTACGTTGTAAATCTGGATTTTCTAATGGCCAATATTCTACACCATACTGCATGGGTTGGTTTGGTTAGCCAAATCCCTCTCCTTGCCCTAGACCCACTTAAGTAAACTCCCCAAATAGTTTTCAGGATTTAACCCCTTTAGGATTTGGTAAATTATTTGGCAAATCCGGATTTAGAGAATTTACAAAATCCTACTTAAATGAAATCCTAGGTTCTACCAAAGAGCCCCTAAGCTTGAGGGGGACTTTTCTATCACACAACAAGCCCAATGCATTCCTCCACTTCAACAATCCAATTTGATTTCTACTAATAATATCACACAATGGTACAATCTAGTAAGAACATCCATGACTAAAGAAAAGAGAGTGTTACCTCCACACCAAGGAATATCGTCGAAGGAATTCCGAAGGAACGTCGTCGAAGGAGCGAAACCTAGCGGCGAAGGAATGTCGTCGGAGTGTCGTCGGAGCGTCGTTAGAGAAGGAGAGTCCGCCGGTCCGCCGGCGTCGAAGGAACGGAATACGTCGTCGAGCAGAATACGTCGTCGGAGCGGAATCGAACACAAAAGCTGAACGAGACAAGAATGAGGAACCAGGCGCGGGATGGCTCAAAATAGGGCCTTTACCAGCAGATTTTCCGTCGGATACTCCGTCGAACTATTACCGGCGGAACATCCGCCGGTTATAGTTCGTCGAGTTTAAGTAAACCGGTAGAAAATACGCCGGTACGACAGCCGGTAATTTCCGGCAGATATTGCGTCGGAAAATGAAACTTTTCCGGCGTAATTGCATCGTATTATCCGCCGGTAAGGAAGCGACAGATACTCCGCCGGAAATTCCGTCGCACAATTACCGACGACAAATCTGCCGGTAATTGCATCGCTAGTTTCCAGCGGATGGTATCCGCCGGAAATTCCGACGGTAACAGACAGTTTTCCTGTAGTGGTATGCCTAGATTACATATTTATATTCCATCTAGGCTTAGTGTTTAATTAATAATTAGGTTAATAAAATATTGATTTTAGCTTTGTATCTTCATTTTGATTTGACTTAAGTTCCTAGAGTTTGTAATTGGTATGTTTGGATTAGGTGGATATTAGATAATGAAAGGCACTGAATGTTAGGTGATGGGTGTTAGATGATCAAGAATGTTGGATGTGAGGCAGTGAATATTGGGCAATATAAAAGTTCAAGTGATGGAACACATCAAATAATACAGATAAAAATTATAAAATGGTGTGCGCCAAATGTTGGAAATGTGATTGATAGAAACTTACTCTCCATGGTTAATTGAGAAGAAAGTTAATACTCAACAATTTGGATTGAAAGAGATAAGAAAGTATTATGTTATAATTACTCTATGAGAAGATATAGAGGAGAAAAGAATACAATAAAGGGATAGAAAGATTTATCATAGTTAATCCTACTAACACGTTAAGAGTGAGCACATACGAATATCTAACAATGACAATATATTGAAATAAAATGGCCTTTGATTGCTCATAATTATTTTTTAAGAATGTTGAGCAAGAATTTGGGCTTTAAAAAGTGGCATGTGATGTAACAAAGAAGATTATGACTTGTACCATCCTAAAAGATAAAACTATTGTAGATAATCTCTCATGCATAAGAATCAATGAAAGGCAAATTGAGTCACACATACATTTATGTTTGGAATACTTTGTAAATATATGGTGATAATATCTTGAAATGTAAAATGTGGCTTAATTGATGTACCTGAAAGATAAAGATATATGCAAAGAGGCATATACCGAATATTTCTCCTACCCAATAGGTGATTTTATGTAAAATTTAAATTGATTATGGGGGACCTTGTTTCCCACAAGCATAAGCCTTGGTAGATAATTAAATCCTAGTGTGTTATTAAAGGAATATTTTTATTAAGGATATTTATTTATGTTTCTTGATACAAAAAAAAGGGATTTGAATATTATCCAAATAAATAAAGATAGGCTTAAATTGACAATCATGCACACTAAGTTGCATGATGTAATAAAAGAAAGAGACTAATGCATCGTTTGGGATGGCTTTTTTATTGCTTTTTAAAACAGATTCCTACTTTAAAAATTAAATTTTTTATACTGGAAAGTTGCTTTAAGAAGCAGTAAAAAAGCCGTCCCAAACAAAGCCTAAGTGGTAGTTTAGTGACATCAACATGTAATTTAAATGTGTGCTTACAATCCATGAAGAGATGATCACATATTGATTTGTAAGATTCTTTAACATTAACCCCAAGGAATGAAAATTGAAAAAATTTTCTCAAGAAAGGATTAAACTTACATTTTCTTATGAAACTAGAGTAAAATTTCTTAGATTGGTGAAGATGTCTAATACAAGGAAAACCCCTTTTGAATGCCTAATTATCCAGAAAGGTTGCATGAGGATAACAACTAATTTTATACCCATGGGATGGGAGATGCCTTCAAGCTTTTCCTATGCAGATTTAAATTCATGGCACTAAGTCTTGATGAAATGCAAGGCATGACATATATATTTTCTCATTTTTTCATGAGGACAAACCTTTTTTCTCTTTACTCTCCATTAGCATTTAGGTCCTTCTTGCCTAGTCCAGATCCAACACCTGAGGACTCTAAGAGGCAACCTACAAACCTAGCTTGAGGCCACACCTAGACCATAAGAGAATTTACTAAAGGACTTTGATAGATCTCATCCCATATCCCCTTCTGCATAAACTCTCATTGACATATGACCAAACCCATCTCCAACACCTTGATCTTAAACAAAACCACTCCATAGCCCCATTGGTAAGAGTTTGATCCACCCATGGTCATCACCTGTCCCAAAAGCCCATAAATCACTCATATTTCCCAAAATACCAAAATGTCCTAAACCCATCAAAATTGGCATTTGGAACATCACATCTACATTGGAACTATCAATTGGATGTGGAAAGTCATAAACACCTATTCAAACCATTCTATACTTAAACCAAGCCTTGGTCAACCCTTTGAAGAAGGTTAAAATCCAAAATCCCTGAAATACACTTTATGCTAAATGTGTGCATTTTCAATATATAAGCATTCCCAACCCTTGGATTTACATTCTAAGCCTTCCATACATATCCTTAAACTTAACCAAACCCACTTAACCCCATGATTGACCTTGGTTGACCAAGTCAACCATGTATGGTCATTTGACCCATACAAGTGCATTACATGATTAAACCTCATTCAAGGCATGTCATAACATCCTAACCCATGAAACACTTCCTTGAACTTGCCCAATACACTTTGCACTCAAGATTGACCTTGGTTGACCATGGTTGACCAAGGCAACCATTAAACTTCACATGGCCCATACACCTTCATTCCATGTCCAAGCTCATTCCAATTTATGGAATAGCTTGTTGATGTGCTCAATCAATTTCTTAACCAACCTAAGCGACTTGGCACCCATAGTTGACCTTATTTGACCATGGATTGACCAAGTAAACCACGAATCACTATTTTGACCTTTATGTGGATTCACATGAATTAAATCTAAACAAAGCCAATCATTTGGCCAAGCTCTATGCTAACAGCAAGGTCGCATCCAAAGCACATCACCCGGGCCTTGGCAACCTATGATTTGATCTAGTTCAACCAATAGGCTTGCCAAAAGGGCGCCCAAAGTGTTCAAAACTCATTACACTCCAAACTAGCCTTGACCAAATCTTATAATCGGTCTCATTGACCTCCCTCAACATCCTTGAAACCTTTCTAGCTTAGCCATCCACTTGGCCTGAGCTCGGCCAACCCAAATAGGAAAACCTGAGATTAGCTTAGACTAATACATTTAGAACTAACACCCTGCTCCACTCATTCATCTCTTAATGTCTTTTTCCACTTGGCTGCACCCTAGACAGCCTCCCTGACCCATCCCAGCATCCTCTAATGGTCGACATTGGCTAAGATGGATGGCATACTAAGGATAGATAAATCCCTATATCTCTCTATCAAGAGGATATTTAGGCAGGTTAATTATTCTAAAACAACCTTACATCAGAAGAAACATTCCCCGATCATTCCCCAAGCTTCCAAACCCATCTAAACCCACATTTGAGTGAGCTCTGGTGAGGACAACCAATATCCATCTTCTTCCCCAAACTCTCTCAGGCTTCTACCACTGAAGAAAAGTTGCTCCCTGGACCCAAGCGAGTTCAAAGGAACCAAAAGCCCCTGATACTCTCCATTCCTGTAAAGTATAATCCAATCCTAAGGTCCCTAGTATAGAGTTCTAAATCTTTGTGAAATAAATGATCAATATGTGATAATCTAGCCATTGGATTGATAATTCACCTCACAAAAGATCCTACTAGATCATTTTGGAAGTAATTTGTGTAATGAAATTCCCTCCTGAGCTTGATTTACTCGCAAGGTCTCTATTCATGAATGAAGTTATCCTGCCATTTCATTTGGATGACCCTGATCTTATTGGATGTAAGTGTGGTTTGACATCCCACATTATCATCCTTTAACCCGCAATCATTTAATCTCAGATCAAATGGCTATTATTTGATATGATGCATACTATGATTCATTACGAGTCGATGCACCAAAATTAGTAGGCGCCAAGTGTTAAGCGTGCACTGACGAGGCTGTCGACTATGAAAATAGAGATTAATTAGAATTTTAATTACAAAAAAATCTTTTTTATTACTCTTAATCAGTGGACCATTTTGGGTGTTAGAACCCTCTATGGATTCAGGATAGAGAGTAGCATTCAACAAAATTATTCTTGAGGCTAGTGATTCTATCTTTTGCATGAAAATCACTTAAAATAGTAAACCCTAATTTATTTATTTTTTATCATCTTCACCTCTATTTTCCTTCAAATTCATTGGGGTTAATCTTTGGGATGTCTCTCAAACCCAAAAAATATCCCATGGGTGTTTGAGGCATGCTTTGGCCTGAGAGGCTATTGAGAAGGTTTTGAAGGATGATTACGCGGCAGAGTTTTCTAGATCACTTGGTGATGGTCTGAGCATGTTTCCCGTCGCTGATACCTGGGACGAAGGTTTGAGTGTGGATCACGAATAGATGTCGGAGAGCCCTGTTGTGTCTGGAGACCATTCCATGGAAGACGATCTGCATCGTTCTGCAATGGGGTCTGATCGGGCTGCTAGAGGTAGCGAGAAGATGTCGGAAGAGCTTGTTGCTTCCGATGTCTAGGCCATGGTGGATGAGAAGTTTCATGAGAGCAACCATGAACGAAATTGCTTTTTGTGCGTTCAGGACTCCCTAGCTAGCCATGATCTGCATGTTCTTTCCCAGGATCGTAAGGAACAATTTACCATCCCGAGTGTGGACGATTCTGCTGTTCGGAAGGTTTGCAATGGAGTTGAAAGGGCAATTGATTGTGAAGTGCAAATGGCCAGCAGTTTCCCTTGAAGGTGTGGAAACTGTATTTTATCAGCCAGCCATGAACACCTTGCTACAAGTTCACGCACACAAACTGTTTGTGGAAATGCTTCTAACATTCAAAATGCTAATTCTGAACAGAATAAGGTGCCAATTATGCAAACGAGCCATGCCATTCCAATGCAGAATACTACAGTTGGGTCAAATGCTTGAAGAAGGAAAGATTTTATCAACATTTTGTCGTTAAACAAAGCTGAAGTTGTGGCCGATGATGGTGTTACGGTCTCCCTTAACATGGGCGTGGTTCATGGAAATAAAAAGAAATTGGAAAGGGCTCTTGTTGGTAGGCTATTGGGAAAATGAATTCCTCTTTTCTATCTCAATTCTGAGATATGTTAGAGATGGTCCCATTTTGGGAGCTTCAAGACATTGTCAGTCTCTTTGGATTGCTTCATCTGTATTTTTGACAGCTGTGAGGCTAACGGTTCTTAGTGGTGGACCGTGGTTTCTGAGCGGTCACCTCGTCGCTTTGGACAAATGGACACCTAACCTCTCTCCACAATCCATGAGCAGGGTTTCATCGTCAATTTTGGTCCGCCTGCCCAACTTACCTCTTCTTTACTGGGATGTCTCCAATATTGGAAGAATTGTAACTATGCTTAGAGAACCCTTGTGGATGGAGTGTGCTTATATGAGAGTTTGCATGAGAATGGATCTCTCCAAAAAGCTCATTTCGAGTGTATGGATTCAAGGTTTGGGATCTTGATCCTTTCAACTGGTTGCCTATGAGGGAATTTCTCAGCTGTGCTTTGGTTGTGGTATGATTGGGCACAAAGTTGGGTAGTGTCCATCCCAACAAGCTCCCAATGGGGCTAGACCAAAATCGTTGTTTGGGACACATCTCATGCCTTCTGAGAATGGGCATCCTGCTCATACACTTGGAGCTTTCTCTAATGTGTAGCAACATAACTCCAGTCCTCCTGAATAGCTAACCCGTCATCATCAGGACCCCATGACATCTACAAGTCAACTTTTTAAGTCTAGAAAGGAAGACGAATATGGATCTTGGACCCTTGTAACTAGAAAGGAAAAACCTAAGTCAAGAGCAATATGGTGGACAGCAGGAGGAAGACTTTGCCCCTCTGGTGGCAATCATGATAGCCCATCTTCAGTTATCTTTCCTACTCAGAAAGCCTAGTAGGTGGGAGACTCTTCTTCAAAGATTTTAAATCTCTCCAAGCATCATTTTAGAGTCTTGAAGGCTCACCTTAAGAAGGAGTTACTTCAGTTGGGCCCTCTTACTACCTCTCCTAGAAAGAGGAAGAAGGCACTTCAGGATGACATTGGCGGGGACTTTATCCCCTTTGGTGAGTAATGTTGTCCTTCTTTGTTACTTATATTAAGGGAATCATGCTTATGTTGGAGCCCTGAGATATTGATCAACCTTCAGGCTATTTTGTATCCCTGCCTCCAAAATTGTTCCTTGATTATCTTGTTGGTTGTTAATGCAAGTGCTTGGGAGACCTCTCATTGCAAATCAAAGGGGCCTCTATTCTCTCTCTCTTTGCAATTTTCTTTTATTATAAATAGATGCTCATTTCTTCTCTCATTTACTTTTTTTTTGTCTGGGGAAGACAATTGTGGTTTTCATACCTGTTTGTACCTTCTCGTAACTTTTTCTTTATTTTAATAAAAAAATTAGAATAAAAAAAAAAGAAACAAACTTAGGAACTTAGAAAATTCCTTTTAGTTACAAAAAAATTCTGGAAAATCTAAAATAAATTGCATTGGACTCTTAATAGACCCCAAAACCTACAAAATAATCCTATGCCTTAGACTCAAACCTAATTAAAAATAAAAATTTCCTCATGATAATTCTCAAATTAATTTAAAAAAATCAGTAAAAATAAAAATTAATTCCAAATAACTTCAAATTTGTTTGGTATTTGGTGTGAGACATCTCGAACCATTGCCCAAAACTTTATCAAATTTCAAAATTATTTGGCCCACCTATTGTCAAACTCACCTTCACTTAATATGCCCTAAAGGCTTAACATACATAATCCTTAATTAACTTAATTAAAAATTTTAAAAAAATTTGAATGATAACCTAATTAATTCAGTCAATCAATAAAATTAATCAAAATTACCTTTATCAATATTAATTATAAAATTAAAATCATAAGAGCTAAGACATTTAACCCTTTCATAATTAACCTTAATAGGCTAATTAACCTGCTTAATCTACAAAAAATACAAATCCATAACACTCAACTAAAAATTTTAAATTACTAATTAATTTAATAACTTTAATCCAATAGCTTCATCCTTTTAGGAGTTTGGGATTATTTTGGTCAACGGGTTATAGCACTTTGAACCCATGGGTTGATACGTTCCTGAAAACCTAAACCTTATTAACACTACAACAACAACAACCAACAACAACAACATCAAGCATTTATCCCACTACGTAAGGTCGGCTAAATCTTATTAACACTAATAAAAATAAAATCATGACAAAAGATTTAACACATTTTAATTTAAAGTTAACTAAAATTTTCTTTATACCTATAACAAACATTTAACATTTAGCAAATAAAACTTCAAAGACTGATAGGTCCTCAAGCCACATTGACCTAGCATAAAATGTAGATGGATTGCTAAGGCAACTAATACTAACTTTAGGTTAGGATTATTATTTTACTTATGTGTCTATTTATGTGCTCATTGCTTTTATTACAATCTAGAAGCTCAAGCTTATGTCTTGATGATTACAAATATTATTGGAGTTTATTTAGTTTCTCCTACTTGTTATTATTGCATATCTTTTCTATATATATTAAAATTTTAGGTACAACATGTGTTACAAAATGTGTGGGATCAGGGCTCAAGATTGGGTAGTATAGGATTGAATTTTGCAAGTTTACATTATTATCTTTTTTGAGTCAATGTATTATAAAATGTGTATATTAGCATAGCAACAATGCACACACACATAAGGGGAGTGTAAAATAAATATTTTAATTTTTTTTAATCATATTGTATAATGTTGATCATATTATACGATTTATTAAAATAAAAATAAATTATAATATTTTATTAAATAAAAAAATTAATTTGTAATTTAACTAATCGTATAATATGAATACCACATCGTACTAGACTATCAACTATAATAAAAGATCCCGTCGTTGAATCTAACATACCTATAATAGGCAAAATTAAACTTTGAAATTTGAATTATTCATACTTTACGATCATTTTGTACTGTATGATTTTTTAAATGATTGTTTAATTAAGTCAGTTAATTAAGCAGTCAAATCAAATTTGATTGATTATAGATTGTATTGAAAGATCCATATATCATACTGTATGAATCACCTGATCCGTTTATGAACGAAGTTTGGTTCTTCCAGTATGATCCAATAATTGTATTATCCAAATCACCTAGAGGGCTTTTTGGATAATTTTTGTTTATCCTATACGATCTGATCTTTGATTGAACTAATCGTATTATACTACAATTCATTCATACAATACAATCAATTAATAGTCTTGAACTGATCTTCATGTGTATTGTTCATCATATAGTATTATAAAAGGAGAACTAAACTAATTATATTGTACGATTGATAGACCATATTATACGAACAATGATTGTTAAATTGAAAATTAGGGTTTTCATGGAGCATACTATTTAAACAACTCTAATTTCATTTAGAGAGGTCTTTTGCAGTTAAGGGGCTAGAGTCTTCAGTGAGAGAGAGTTTGAAAAGTGAGCTTTGGGTAAGGGGAGAGGAGTATTGTTGAGAGAGAGGGGGAATACCCTTTTTGGATCAAGGGAGTGTGAGAGATGGTCTACATATAGTTGCTCTAGCCAACATTCATCTTCTTCTTCTGTGGGTCAAGGTTTTACTTGAGGGAAGCTCTAGGAAGAACCTCTTAGAGTCAAAGGGTTACCAGCAACTATGCCTCACCATTGGTGAAAGGGATTCATCTACTTCGCTGCACCATTAGTGAAAGGGATTCAGCTACTCCACTGAACTAGGTTTGTGGAAGAGATTTTTGTAAGGGCTTCTCCACTGTGCTGTTTGAGCAAAGGGAGAGATACTAATGAGTTTAGTGCATTACCCGAGGAGGAGGGCTCTGGGGAGTGGATGTATGTCAAGTTTGACAGAACAACTATAAATCTGGTGTGTTTATTTTTATTTTTCAGTACTCTTCTTTTTTGCATTTTATTTTCTTGCACGATTACATTCTTGTGAATCCAAGTTAAAAACATTGAGAATTTTTTGAATATAAGTTTTGTTAACAAACAAAAAAACATAAAAATATGAAAAATGAAAAAAAAAAAAGAAAAATATTTTGCTATTTATTTTTCTACAAAATCAAAATAAAAAATTAGTATTTGATTTTTCTTATTATTAGCATATGCTTGAGAAAATCTATTTTAAAGTTGTAGCTATGAATTTGATTATGTTTTTCAAAAAGAAATTTTTGAAACACCAATTTACCCCTCTGGTGTGACATTATAGTTCAAGTGATTTAACAATCATAAATTGAACTTTTAATTAGTATCAGAGCGGGTTATCTGAGTTAGTGGTTTAAAACCTCCGAGAAAAGATCCATGGCATTATTTAGGAATAGGAACACTATGAAGGGTTATTCAATAACCCATCCACCATTATTTAATAATATCCCATTTGATTTCTAGAAAATTTATGTCTACTTTCTTATAATCAATTGACAGGTTAATCTATTCTGTCTCATATTATAAATGGTTTTAAAATTGTATGGAAGAAAGGGATTATGCACAACTTAATGTAAGATATTCAAATTATTTTTTCTATGCTTTAAAATATGAGGATTACATGCATATTTTTACTTGCACTACTAGAAAGGAGAAATGAGATAATATTTATGTTACATATGAAGGTACAAATAAAGTGAAGCAATCCCATCTCAATTTATTATTATATAAGTACGAACTATTTCATATGAAACCTAATGAGACTATTTATACACTAGGTTTATAAAGATTGTAATCTCATTGCTTGCTTTAGATAGAGAAATTTTAAATTCTAAAGTGGTTAATAAGATTTAATGCTATTTTCCTAATAGTTTTAATGCTAAAGTCCTATTACTTCTCAGTTAAAAGATTTAAAAGTATAATCTATTAAAAACTACTAGGCTCTCTCATTGCTTCCGAGCAAAACATGAGCCAAAGACTTTTGGATGTAGGTGACAAGAGAAAGGAGAAAATTATGGCACTGAAGGCTGATGACACTGACAAAAATAATTCTAGACCTGATGAGAAAGATGATAAAGCTTTGATGGCTCAAGACACATGATTGGAGATAGTCTTATTAGGAGTCGATGACACTGATAGTAAAAGCTTCTTGAAGAGAAAGCAAAAGTGCTACCTTGAAAGAGGCAAAGGTTAAATAGGTAAATTCACTTCAGTTTCTTCTGACACTATTTGCTTTATATGCTGGAAGCCAGGGCATCTAAAGTCTGATTGCCCCAACCTTAAGAACCACCCTATGAAGGAGAAGGGTGAGGATAAGCCAAAAATAAAAAGGGGAAAACAAAGAACACAAAATGATTTCTGGGAAGACTCAATATCGAACTATTTTGAATAAGAACTTGAGGAAGAAGTAACAGATTTATGATCAATGGAAAATAATTCACTTTGAATGCTCTCATAAGAAGTTAATGAGAGCATGTGGTATATACATAATGGCTTCTCAAGACACATGATTGGAGATATGAAATAGTTCATCATTTTAGAGGCTAGCCAGCCCAGCTCCTAAGTTGACCTAGGTTAACCAACTGGTTTGACCCAAACTATTAAAAACCTAAATTCTTGAGCCCATTCAATAACCAAACCAAATTAAATCACATAAACACTTAAATTGCATTCTAGAATATTCATTGTACTTATCTAGTTAGCTCCAATCATATGGACTACTGATATGGCAAGATTCCTCAACACAACCCATGTGCATTCATAGGTTTAAGTATAAATTCCTTAAAAATAAATTACATGGGCTTAAACTCTTTAGAATGTTCCCTTGGCTCCTATTGGGCAGTCCCCAATTAAAATAGTGGCTGGCCATGTAATGAAGTCACAAAAAATTTAGATTATTCTTTAATTTCTCTCTCCTATAAATACCCCCTTATTTTATGAAGTAAGGGATGATTCTTTGATTGAATTGCCTCCATATAAAAGCTTTCCCAAGCTTCAGAATCCATTGGGCATTGAGATCCAAGGGTGATCAAGGGTGCAATCCTCTAAAATTACCTAACTTCCAATCCAGTGCTCCTCCAAGCTTGGGTTCTTTAAGGAAGACCAAGAGGATCTCCCAAGGAGTATAAAGACACCAAAATCAAGCGATTGCATCCACTGGTCAGAGGTAAATTTCAAATCCTAAGTCTAGATCTAGTATTTAAATAAATTTACTATCTAATTTCATGAATCCCCCAAACTTTATGGAATAGGGAATTGAATAGCCAAGAAGCTCTTCCTAAAATTTCACTCAATTTAGTTGAGTAAATAAAAAGTTATAAACATTCCTCCATTCAGTTCATTTTTAAACTAAGATATCTTATAAATTTTTGGTAGTATGATCGTACGTGTATTAGATCAGACGGTGTGATCCATCCAACCGAATCGAGCGACAGACGAACTATGCATCCATATAGCTCGATCATAGCCATCCATACGTAATAGTGGGGATCAGATGGCAGGCAAGTGATCTGACATATTTAGGTGGCTTAACCACTGCCATTCAGTGGTGGGAAATCCCATAATGACACATGGTAGTACGAGAATCTATTGGTGGAATCACGGTGGGAAAATGCTTTAGTTAATTATTTATTTAATAAAATTAGCTAAAACTTCAAAAAATAATCATAAATCACACACTTAACCAAAAGTTGCAAGTAATAGCTCTATGAAACCAACATGAGGAGAGCTTCAATCTAAAAAAAATGGAGTCAATTTGATAGGTGGATAAAGAGCACTTTTGCTTTGATTGTTCACAATTTTTTTTTCGATTTCTCCTTATATACTTATACAATTGATCTCAAATTTGGCTAGGTTATATTAACACATGCCCTTGACCTACCCTAATTATCCTAGGCTTGTTTGATGAGTCAATTTTTCTAAATTGAATTTTCATGAGAAATAGTCATTTCTTGACCAAGAACTTTAAAAATTCATAAATTACAATTCGTAGAGCATTGGTACATAATTTTTGGTGGTATACTGGCTTAGAAACAAGGGTTAGTTTGCCACTAATTTCAGTTTAATCCAGTGTCTAGATCTCTAGAAATATAATTTGTATAGATTAAAATTCTTTTTTTTTTGGTTAAAACCCGTAGAGGGGCCTGCGCGTTAAATCAAAAAAATGGATACAAGGTCCTTAAGGGGGGCCCTCAGCTCTCTACTGCTCGAACGAGCTACAAAAAAAAAAAAACTACAAGCTGATAGTCCCCACTGAGCTCAAAAACAAAAAGACCTAGTAACAAGCTAGAGATGCTATAGACAAGCATCCAAAAAAGAAAGATATATATAAGAACCAGAAGCACAATCTTTATGCAAAAAATCTTGACCATAGCCATAAGCAAATCCACCTGAGAATCAAGAAGGCTGCAAAACAAAAGAACTAAAGCACAAAATAACATAGAAATATAAAACGGAATCAACTAAATTAAAAGCAAAATAATAAGCAGAGATACAACAAAAATAGTGCTTCCGATAAAAAAACCACCCACATTCCACCACATAAAACCCAAATAAGGGTACAGGCTGATAGAGCTCAGGATAAAATGAAACCAACATTCATCACTTGGGTAATCTAAAATCCTACCTCCAAGCCCAACCAAGCACACCCTGTCAAAAAGCCCCGAACTGTAGCAAATCAAGCTCTCCGAGAAAGAAAAAGGAGCCTCCTACACACTAGCATAAAAATAGCAGAACATAGAAGCAACACAGCAAAAAGCCCCAAGACAACACCAACAACCAATCCGCAAAAGGGCCCCAAACCAACACACAAAACCAGAAAACACAGATAATGGGAAAGGTCCTAGAAACCACACGAGACAACCAAAAACAACCCAGCAACCACACAACAGGAGAAATCCAGAACAGAAACAATATTGCCCCAATCCCCAACATTACTCCCATAGAAACCTACAGCCATACAATACAACCAAAATCAGGTCTTACAGCAGCACCTGAAGATATGAGAGCAATAAATGGGAAAACCGTCAACAAACGAACCGGTGCAATCACAGCTTAAGCCCATATCCACAAAATCCTCAGCTAAAGTGTACAAAGCCATAAAAAAAGATCACAGTAGTTTAAAAACACCAGAACAAAATAAGGAAAGAAATAGATCACAGCCACTAACATAATAATGGAAGTAGAAGGCAATAACCACAAAAGGCTCCAGAGAAAAATCAGCTACCATAAGGCATAGGGGCAAGGCCAGCACATAAGACCACCAAAACAGGCAGCCAAGAAAAGCACCATGAGTAAACAAGAACCATATTTAGACTGGGAAAAAGGTAATAGAGAGGAGACCCAATCAACCCAGGAACATCAAAAACACAATAGCAACCCCTGGACAGTAGCGGAGTGCCAGAACCCCAGACAAAGATGCAAAGAACAAGATATCTGGACAAAACAAAACCAGTCCAAACAATAAAAATGCACCCGAAATAAAGACCGAGCATAAGGAACCAAATCCAGCACAGGCAAAAAACCTAGGAGAATAACAGGTAAACAGACGCTAGGACAAAAAAAACCAAGTCCAAAGGCTCCAGCCAACAGAAAACATTAAGGTTTAACATAGGGCATACCAATTTTATATAATCTTAAGAGACCTTTCAGCAGAACAGGGATGTTAATATCAGTATAATGAGTAACGAAATTCAAGCCACACCCCCAATTGGCAAGCTAGTTAGCACATGCATTTCCTTCCTTGTGAATAAGAGAAATAGAATAGTTCATAAAGATAAACAAGTTCTTAATATCTCTCACCATATAAAAGAGCGTAGAATTACACATTGTATTCTCAACAGAATTTAAAAATTGAAAACAATAATTGGAATCAACTTCAATAACAATGTTAGTTAAACCAAGAGAAATGCATAATCTTAAACCATGAAGAATAGCCGAGATGATAGCATAGTTAACATCACAATTTTGCATAGGACTAGCAAAAGCCATAATGAAACTACCATGACAATCCCTAATAACACCACCACAACCGAACCCAAAGCTAGCACCATCCACATTCAACTTATAAAAATTATAAGGAGGTTTGGTCCAATAAATAAGTCTAGGGTCTTTAGGGAGGAGATCATCCTCCAACGAAAGACCTAAATAAGAAGCAACAAAATAAAATTTTTTGAAATTTTTGATAGAGAGTAACTTAACAGAATAAAGAGCCAAAACCTTATCTTTCATATTTTGGATAATTCTATTATGATTCATACCCACACCATTGAAGAGTGAATTATTCCTATCCAACCAAAGATACCACAAGATAAGAGAAGGAATAATATTTTTGATATGACCTTTAGAATTAATAAACCAAGCATTCAACATAGCATTAATAGTCATTTTAGCATTGAAGCAATTCAAATTGAAAATATCATCAAAATAAGTCCAAGTTTTAATAGCTAAAGGACCAAAGATAAAAATATGATGCATATTCTCCACATGATAACAACATTGGCATTTGGAAGGCAAGATAAAACCTCTTTTAATTAAATTATCATCCGTAGGAATGAATCTATATAAAATTCTCCAGATAAAAACCGCCACCGTGGAAGGAATACTTTTATGCCAAATCATAGTAAAAAAATTATTGACCTCATTCTTAGATCTAAAAGCATGCTAAGCATCCTTTAATCTAAAACCACCATCTTTGGATAAGCCACATAAAAGAACATCAGCTGAGTCAGATTTAGGGGTAGGTTCAAGATTTGTTGAATAATAGAGGCAGAGATGACATTAGCAAGTTTTTCATAATCCAAACAATTATCATTAAACAAATAATTCACCTTAACAGCCGAAGTGGAGGAGGTATTAGTAATAGAATCGATAGATTGATTCCCCAACCAATGATCTTGCCAAAAGAAAATGTCACCATCACGAAGGCCCCAAGAGATAATGGACTCAACAACCCATTTAACTTTACAAAGTCTCTTCCACACTTTAGACTCACCAATGTTATAATTACAAGTAGTCGGATGTTTACCCACACAATACTTAGCAAACATAAAATTAGCCCAAAGACTCACTTTGGCACGGAAGTTATACCATAACTTGAAGGAAAAATCATAGGCCAAATCCTTCAAGCTCTTACAACCCAAGGCTCCCTCCTCCAGAACACCACAACATTTGTTCCAAGAATATCGGATAATTTTAGAATTGCTACTAGCCCCTTTCCAGAAAAATTTATTAAAAAGCCTATCAATCCTAAGGCAGACTGCTTGAGTAGGAAAAAGTGTTTGAAAAATATAAACGGACAGAGAGCAAAGAACACTCCTGATGAGAATTAATCTACCCAAAAAACTCAAAAAATTAGAGTCCCAGGACATAAGCTTGTTTTGCACAGAAGAAATAAGATCATAAGAAAAAAAGGTTTTCTTTTTACCTTTAAAAATTACCTTTAAAAAGAGGCACCCCAAGGTACTTAATAGGCAAATGACCATGAACAAAACTAGTTAACTCTTTAATAGCCAAAATACGGTCATTAGGTACTTTCTTGGAGGCAATAAAACAACACTTGTATTTATTCAAAGCAAGACCACTAACCATCTCAAATTGATGAAAAAAACCCATAAGTTTATTAGAGAAGCATTCGTAAAAATGATAAAATCATCAGCACAACATAAATGAGAGATGGGAAAACCACCCAACATTCTAAAAAATAGACTAGGAGAATTCTCAAAAAGTTTGGCAAGGTCTCTAGATAAATACTCAGCAGCAATAAAGCAAAGGGCAGGAGAAATCGGATCACCTTGTTTAAGGCGATGGAAGGATTTGAAAAAATCATTGCTTTTACCATTAACTATGATAGAAAAATCAGATCCCTCAATGCAATTTTTTATAAGATCGATAAAAATAGAATCAAAACCAAACAGCTTCATAATATTATAAAGAAAGTTTCAATCAATGTTATCATAAGCTTTAGCAATATCAAGTTTCAAAATGATGTTCCCACCTCTCACCCTAACATCCAAGTCTAGACAAAATTTTTGGGCCAAAAGAATATTATCCGCAATAACCTGCCCTTTCACAAAACCCATTTGAAAAGGAGAGATAATTTTAGGCAAAAAAGAATTTAAATGATTCATAAGCAGTTTAGAGAGAAATTTATTAAAAAATGTACAAAGACTAATATGGCTAAAATCATTCCAATTACTAACAGAGTTGTTCTTGGGAATAAGCATAATAGAAGTAGCAGTAAAAAAACTTAGGAATATTATTACCAACAAAAAAATCCAAAACAGCAGAATAAAGATCATTACAAATAATATGCCAGGACTTCTGAAAGAACTTAGTGGTGAAACATTCCAGTCCCGCCACAGAGTCACCATTCTTGCCATAAATAATCTCTTTAACTTCCTTTAATGAAGGAGGTTTCGAAAGGAACTCAATATCCCCTTGAGAAATAAGGTTAGGGATAATAGAAGGGCTATCAATAAGAGCAGGGCTAAATCTTTATTGAGACTATTTTGAAAATGCAAAATCGCAAGATTAGAAATTTCCAAGCCATCCTCAGTAACAGAACCATCATCACGATTAATTTTATGAATATAATTTTTTGCACATTTTCTCTTAACCAAAGCATGGAAATACTTGGTATTATTATCACCTTCAACAAGGTGTTTGACAACCGCTTTTTGTTTCCAATAAGTTTCCTCCTGTGCTTGTAATTTAAAAAGACAATCTTTAGCCTCCCTCAGTAAACAGAAATTATCATCAGAAGGAAACAATTGACAATTAGTATCCAAAATGTTAACTTTCTCTTCAGCATTCAAAATATTGGAGAAAAGATTTTTAAAAATATTATGATTCCACCAGTTTAAGATTTGTTTAAGCCTTTTCAACTTAAACTAAAATCTCCTCATACCAAAGATAAAATTATCTGAATGTAAAGGGGCATTCCAATTTTCCTTAATCAAATCCAGAAAAGAGTCGTGAAGCAATCACATGTTTTTAAATCTAAATTGAGTATGGGAGTTAATATGTCTAGTCTTGAGAGTAATTAATAAGGGAGAATGGTCAAAAAGAGTCCTATTAAGATGTTTAATAGAAATAGAATTGCAATTGTTAAGCCAACAATCATTAAACAAAACCCTATCTAGACGTTGCCATAAATGATGACGATTCCAAGTGAACTTATTACCAGAGAAGCCAATATCAATTAAATTACAGTCCATAATTATATTATTAAAATCCTCCATAGATTGATAGATAGGAGCAGAACCCCCAATATGTTTAGAAGGATTAGAGATAGTGTTAAAATCCCCTCCAACAAGCCAGGGCAAGTTACAAATATTATGAAAGTTGGTGAGTTTCTCCTGTAAAAGTTTCCTGGTATAACAAGAAGAAGTAGCATAAACGAAAGAGGCACAACAATGTAAATTTAAAGCTTCAATATTATAATGCATAACTTGAGTGAAGTCACCAATGACATCTATCCAAATAGGATCTATCCAAAGCACCCAAATCTTATTGTCCACATTATAAATATCATATTTAAAACCCAAAAATCTAGTAGTGCCAAGTAATTTAGAATAGGAAATAAGGGGTTCAAGTAAAACAAGAATAGAAACATTATAAACATGGCATAAATTCTTCACTCTTGACCTAGAAGAGGGACACCCAATGCCCGTAACATTCCAAATAATAGAATTAAACATAAAATAAAATTAATGAGAAGCATACGATCGGGTGGTTCTAGGCGATTGTAAAATAATGTTCTTATTCTTCCTACCTCTCCTACTATGATCCTTGATAAATATTTAGCCATAATATCCATATCCTTAGTATCAGAAAGAGCATCACTATAATAATAAGAGTTTAAAGGAAGCTTACTACCATCGATAAAACCTGCCTGCCTCATATCCTGCTACAATTTACCCTCCTCAAAGAAATAGCCATCATCCACCATAGTTTTACTACTTAAGTCACTACCAAGATTACCTTCCACTATACAAATTTGGCCATCCTCCTGGGCATTAACAATAGATTGAAAAGGCACATTAGAGCAATTATTACTTAGCATCATAAATTCCATATTAGGTAAGTTTTTATTAAGAGCACAATGAGTAATAGATAAAGGAGAAACAATATTTTGATAAGAAGTAATATCCAACATTTGCTCATCCACATTAAGACAATCATTAGGCAAAGAAGAGATAGAGTGAAGATTTTCTCCTTGGTCACGACTAGGATCACCATCAAGGTTGGAGTATTGTTCGTTATAAATCGTGTCACATTTTATTGGGTCCTCATTAGCAACTTGCACATTAATAGCATTACCCTCAACCACATTAGGAGTAAATTCCTCATTAGTATCCTGCACATTAGAAACATTACCCTCAGCCATAATAGGATTAGGAGTCATAATATCAAGGTCAATCGAAGGGGCCACATTTCCATGCAATTGCTTAGTTGATTCCTTCTCCTTACGGAGATGGGGATGCAACCTATAACACTCAGTTAACCCATGACAATGCATCTTACAATGAGAGCAAAAAATGGGTAAATTTTCAATTTCAACTTTTTGGAAATACCCATTTAATTCCGAACCAATCCAAATCTCATTAGGATGTTTCTTGGAGATATCCAACTCAACTTAAACACTAGCCTCAAATGGCCTAGAGATAGATGTATTAGCTTGGTCAGTCTGTAGCGGCCTACCGAAGTTCAAAGCTAATCCAAATAAGATTTGAGAATTGAAAAAATGAAGATGCAAATTCAGGAAAGAGATCCACACAGGGGCAGTAAGGGATTCCTCACGCACATCAAAATTCAGCGTCCATTTGAGTAATCTCATTTAATAAGCTTGGATATAGTAAGATCTCCTTGAAAAAAATGCAACTATAATCTTGATCGTTACTCAGTTGAATCGTTATATGACACGGATCCAATAAGCCAATATGAGAAGAACCGAAAAGCTTGAGGTTAACAAAAAACTTATGAATGACATCCAAATTAGGGCGATGAAGAACAAATTGCTGACCAAAGTAAGAGCAAAAGGCACAACCAACTGCAAAATAACTGAGTCATCGAACATCAAAGCTGGACAACCTTTAAAAGAAGTTTACACAAATTGAATTTTAGTAGAAGACGAGGAGGACCCCACCAAAACCTCCTTAAAAGACTGAGATTTACTATCAGGAAACGAAGAAGATGAAAGAATAGATGATGCCAGAGATGTCATTTCCCAAAGCCAACAAATGCGAAAAAAACTTCAAAACAAATCGAAAGTCACACAGATCTAACAAAAAAGGAAGGAAACACAAAGAAAATTCCAAACAACTGATGCCAGAAGCGATGAGAAAGGAGCACAGAGAGGAAAAACCTAAATTGCCTCACAGACGCTAGAGAGCTCAGTTAAACTGCATTAAATCTTATCTTTGATAATAATGATTTGTAAAGATTGAATTTCCTAGTTCAATTATGCAAGGTGAATTAGGGTTTACTAATTGACAGACCAAACAAACTCCAAACTTCTTGAAAAAAATGAAAATAAAAGAAAATAAAAAAGGAATTTCAATCTTTAGAGGGGTATTATTCCTTTCGAAGAAAAAAAAAAGGAATTTCAATCTTTAAGTCATCCTAGGGGTTGAGGCAAGGTGATCATATTTTCTTGCTTTTTTTATTATTGATGTTGAATACCTTTCTAAGGGTCTTTCTAATTTGTATGATAGATATCCTAATCTAAATTATAGAATATTAGGTGGCTTTTCTATCTCTCATATTTGTTTTGCTGATGATGTCATTATTTTCTCTAATGGTTCTTTGAATATGATTAATGTTCTTACCAGATTTCTGCATCATTTTGAGATGAGAAGTTGCCTTACTCTGAATAAAAATAAGTGTAGTTTTATTGCTACTAAGAGCATGCCTATGGATCGGATTAATGCCATTAAAAATCTTATTGTTTTTATTCAAGGTTCTTTACCTTTAAAGTATTTATGGGTTCCTCTTTTTAAGGGTCACAAAAAGTCTTTTTTGTTTGATGATTTAATTACCTCTATGTAAAATAAGCTTAATTCTTGGAGTTCAACTGCCTCAGTTTTGGTGGGAGATTAATTTTAATCAAGAGTATCTTATGCTCCCTTCATATATATAAGTTCCAAACTATTCAACCTACTTTGACTATTTGTAATAGGCTTGAAAAATTAATCAATAAATTTTTTTGAAAAGGTAACAAATCCAACTCCAAAATTATCTAGTTTACTTGGAGCAACTGATGTGGTGTGTTAGATGAAGGTGCTTTAGGGTGTAAGAACATGGTTGACTTAGCCCATGCATTTTCTATCAAATTATGGTTTAATTTTTGTGCTAAGTCTAGTCTATGTGACAAATACATGATTGCTAAATGTTGTGTGGGCAAGAATCCTACCTTGTGCACTTATAATCAGGGTGACTCTAGAGTTTGGATAAGACTTTGCAAGATAAAATGGGATATAGAGCCTTACATAAAATGGGGTCTTGGTCGGGCTAATGTATTTTTTGGCAAGATCATTGATTGGGTAAGACCTCTATTGATCAAATGCTCAATTCCTTCCCTACTGCGGCTACCAAGGTGAATAATTTTATTATTGATAATATTTGGGATTATGCTAAACTTTTTGATGTGGTTCTCGAATCACTAATATCTCTTATTTTGCAAATTCCCTTAAATTTAGATGTTTATGATTTACTATTATGTAACATGGCTAGTAATGATATTTTTAGACTCAAGGATGCTTAGAATGTTTTCAGAACCAAGAATTCTATTTCCAAAATGTTTTCTATGTTATGGCATAAAAGCATCCCGACTACAATTGCCATTTTTACTTGGAGAGTTTTACATAAATATGTTCCTACCAATGACAATTTAATTAGAAGAGGTTTTATTTTACCTTCCAAATGCCAATGTTGCTTTCATTTGGAAAATATGCATCATGTATTTATATCTAGCTCTATTGCTTCTAAAATTTTGATTTATTTCAATGATATTTTCAAGGTTAATCATTTTTTTGGAAATATTAGCTTCAATGATATCTTAAATTTTTGGTTTACTAGTTCTAAATGTCATATTAGGAATCTCATTGTTTGATTAAAAAGTTGTATCTTTTAAATAGATTAATTATTTTTGGGTGATTTAATTTCTTGAATTTTAATTTTGAATTTGAACGCATTATTATGAATGATATCCCATCTCAGTCAACGAGCATTCCATTCCTTAATGGGTTCAATTTACAGGATTAAAATTTTATCCTGATTATCATAGTCAAATTCGAGCAAGAATTATATATAATCCCGAAGGGTCAAAATGATTATTCACTCAGGTATTTACATATGATAATTTAGATAAATTATAATTAATTTTATAATCAAGGTTATAATAACAATTGATATATCTTCCTGAGGGAAGAAAATATTAATTATTATTGATCGTTTGAAAATGACGATAATGAACGTAGATTTTGACTTAAAATTTTCAAAGATTATTAATTAAGTTTTTAAAAAATTGATTTTGAAAATTTTATTTGATCTGGGTTTCTAAATCTCCTATAAGGGCAATCCCTCATAATTAATTAGATCGTAAGAAACTAGAATTTCCTATGAATACTCTCAATTAAAATAGCGGTAAAAATTTTATTTTAGGATTTCAAAGTTTGATAATTAGGAAGGTAAGGATTGGAAATTCAATAGGGATTGGATCAAAGTGTACGACTAATTCCTAGAGGTCAAAGGAAGAATTATAGGAGGTGCTATATGATTCTAAAATATTTCAGAAGCACCCCAGCCTATCTTATAAGTTGGGCTTGAATTTGACTTAAAAAGATTTAAGTTTAAGTTGCCAATTTTGTTAGAAAGTTAGGATTATATTCCCAGAGATTGAGGTATTATAGCTTGAGCTTGCCTTAAAAACCTAAGTCTAGATTGGGCACTAAAAATCAGTAACCCAAACCTAGCTAATGCAGTGCAAATCTGGATTTATCCCGGCCGAGATTGGGGAGCCAACTAAATCACCTAGGCGCTTCAAAACTATGTGTATGATCATTTAATGTAAGAGTGGTAGGGATGTTTAATTAAGTTAGGTTTAAGGAGTTGGGGCCAACATCTAATGCATATCCTAATTTAGCACCCTGACTTATATTGGGTAGTATGAAGCTTAAAGTAAAATGCAATTAAATTTTTGACTCATTTTAATTTGTTTCTAATGCAGTGTATACTAGTTGACTCAATAAATGCTTAAGTCAAATATGAAGCAATTTTAAAAAGGCTTAAAAATAGATTTTTCTCTAGAGATTGTATGGATTCCCCTTGACAGATTTTCACCCTCATAGGCCAGGTGGTCTGCTAAAACCCGCAAGCAAGGATGTGCCTAACAAAGGAAAAAAAGTGCAACAAAATGCAATGTAAACTCCCGGCGGTCCCGAGCTTACTTCTTAAAAGCGTTAGAATTTTATATTATCTTAAAAATTTTAATTTAATTAAAGTAAAAAAGGTTTTAGCAATCCCTCGCGAGCCTCTAATCGGGTTCTAGGCAAAATCAAAGATCGACATGCAAAATTGCCAAAAAACTATTAAAATCACGTAATCCTATATCACAATCAACACATTAATCATTTATCAAATTAATTAAATTAATTTTCAAATTGAAAGTCCATGTGACAAGTGCCACTTCATATTATAACCCAAGATCTGTAGAAAGTAAAAAGGACAAGTACCACTAATAATAACCTGAATTTTACTCCTGAGACTAAAGTGAATTTGAGAATGGAATTATTATTGATCTTCACTTCATCATCCTTCTATGGGCTCCTTGGATTCGTCGGGTCCGAATATCCAAATGAGAAGAAACCCCCCCTTAAAAGGTGTGTTATCTTTTCCCTTTGGATTTTTAAAAACTATCCTAACTTAGTCTTCCAAATGGAGGAGAACTCTCCCTTAAGGGATGTTCTCTCCTCTTTGGAATCTAAGTTGGATATTTATGTATCCCCTCTCAAAGGTCACTTTGAATTACAACTCAATAGATTTGAATTACATTTGATAAAAAATTAAAATCTAAATTCGACACCTGCAGGGTTATCCTTGGTAATTATAATTTGAAATCATATCTCAAACAGTTATATATTGAAATTAAAATACTCAAACTAGCCACACTTGCTCATGCTATTTTAATTTTAAAAGGGGGACCTAGCGCAGCAGTAGTACCTATAGCAATTTAATATTTATGATTCTATTCCCTTTTATTTTAAATGCCCTATATGAGTATGGCCACCTGTATAAGATTGAATCAGCATTTAAATTGCCCCTATCCTAAGGGTAAATCTAACACATAATCAATCACATCACAGAGTACAAAAATTAAATAAACAATCACAGCAATCATCTTATTCTAACAACTAGCATGCAGTGAAAGCTTGAAAAACCAGACATACAACAAAAAAGTAAACACCGACCTAGCATAGATCTTGAAGTAGTGCCCTAGTAAATCATCTAAATTATGTGAGGTAGGATGTGTGGTTTTGATATATCCTATATCGGATAATTAATTAGAGTTGTTTAATGTTTGGATTTGTTGAAGGTTAAAGGGTAAATTTGATTAGAATTCAAATATTAATGTCTTAAGGTTTATTTTAAGATATATTTTTAAGGTTAATTGATTAAATAAATTTGATTAGTTATAAATTAAAGGATTAATATAATTTAATTAATTGGATTGATTGTTAATTTTAAGGATTAGATTAATTTAAATTTTTCATCTACCGGTTCATTGGATTATGCCACCAGGCTCGAGGAACCAGGCGTCCTTAGGACACGTAGCCCCACAGCCCAGAGTAGTCCATCCTAAAAACTTTGTTGATGTAGTTGGATTGAAGATTTTAATTTGGTTAAATAATTAATAATTATTTGATTTAAAGTTTTACACTCCATTGAATTCATTCGTGATGTTGTGTCACCAGGCTCGAGGAACCAGGCCTCCTTAGGACACATAGCCCCGCGGCCCTGAATAGTCCATCCTAAAAACTTCATCTTTAGAGTGGTTGTTGTATATTAAAGGGTTTGTTGATTAATTTTATTAATCTAATTAATAATTTCTGTGATTTTAGTTGATTATTGAATTTTTGAATTTATTTTATTTTAATTATTAAATTAAAGGGTCAAATTTTGACTTTTAGATTAAAGGTGATTTATAGAAATTTAATATTTTTATTAAATATCAGACCCCGGGATAAGCAATTAGACTATAAGTTTGCTGGATTTGGATTTTTTTACTTTTAGTTATGAATTTTCAAAGTTTTTAGTTGAAATTTTAACTTAAAGTTGACTTGAAAATTGACTTTTTTATTTTAAGTGATTTTTTATGGTTTGATATTTTTAATTAATATTAGGCCTTATATAGAGCATAATGCCTTTGAGTTTGCTCAATTTAGAGTTTTCTTCAATAAGTTATAAATCTTTGAAAATTTGACCTAATTATGTACTAAATTTGATCAAAAAGTTAACTTTTTGACTTTGATCTATATCGGTTGGTTTATTATTTTCCTAGAGTTTTTCTAAGTTAACTAGATCTTTTTCTTAATTATTTTTCTTAGGTGTCATTAATATTCAAATGGGTCTAAAATTTTGGTCACCTAACCCTGAGACTTATGCAAGCACATCACAACAATCAGATAGCCTAGTCCTAAGAATTTGAAGTGTTATGAATTTTCAAATTTTGGGTCCAAAATGGACCCATTACTTTATAAATTCACATCACACAAATCCATTAGACATCTAATCCTAAGAAAATTATAAGAAATGCCTAAGATGCCCAAAATTGTTTCACCAAAATTTGGGTCCAAGTTGACCACTCGATTGTGAGAAAATTGAGAAAATTGGATTTTAATCAAACCTAAATATCTCACAATCCACTAATCAAATTAACTTAATTTTAATTTTAGTAAATAGTAGGGTTCAAGACCTTTCTAACGAGCATAAGAACACTAAATTTGGTGAAAAATTAAATTTTCTATGAATTTTGGAAGTTCTGGGCTTTTAATTAAATTTTTTAAATCAATTTTTTTTAATAAGCACGCGTGGTTCTGAGGGATGATATGGCACGATCAGTGCCATCCGATAGCACTGAATGATCGAACTGCTCTGGTTAGCCGACTGAAATGTAGTTTAAAATGAATTGAAATATTCAATTACCCATAACTTTCAATCCAACCATTGGATTTTTATGAAATTTGAAACATATGATCTTAATACCCTAATCTTTCAACCCATGGAGTTTCAAGTCTCCATGCATTGAGATTTGGGAGAAATCAAAGTTTGATTATCTAACTTAAAATGAAGATAACTTACAATCCCGTGGGTGGATTTTGATGTTCTTGGGCTTGTTGGAAAGATAATGGAATTCTCTATGATTTTACAAAAAACCTCAAGAACTTTTAACGGCTGGATTTAATTCTTCTATTGAAATTCTCTTTTCCCTCTCTTTCTCTCTCTCTCTTTTTAAATTAGGCTCTTAAGCTTTGCAACAACCATTCTAATAGTTGAAGGGGTCTTATTTATAGATGGAGAAGCTGGGGGATGGTTGGAACATGATATATATGGCTGGAATTAATGATTTTAGATGATAGGGGATAAAGCCAAATTTTTTGAGTTAAATGAGAATTATCCTCCCACTCCAATGATTACATGCTCTTGATTGAGAGAGAGAGGAAGCTTATGGTATTGCCAAGTATTTCTTCTAGTAACCAAGATGCATGGAAGAGTGGATGTATTAGGTGGATTTGGCTTGCCAAGGTGGCAAAGCCACCTAAGCATGCAATTATAAAAATTTTTCTTAGTTGACTACTTTGACTAGTCAACTATGCACTTGACTGGTGAGGTGGCAGTCAACTATCCATGCTAATTGGTTGAAATGGTCTTGAGAAGGCTTATGGCGATGAAATAAGAATTTGATCATGTCATCATGAATTAAAGGAAACCTAAGTGATTTTGACCAAATTTTTTTATGAGTTGACTTGGTGAAAGTATATTTGATTTGACTCATGATAGGTTTGGGTATATTTGACCTATTCTTTGGAATGGGTTTGAGGGGTTAAATAATTAATTTGACCAAATGGGTTAGAAATACCCATTTGGACCCTTAAGGGAGTATTAGGTCAACCAGCTTGACCCAGGACCTAGATTTTAGTTTAATAAGTTTGAAATGATATTTCAAGTTTATTAGAGGTGATTTCAAGATTTGGGGAGGTCATTTGGGTCAAAATGACTTATTTGACCCTTAAACGGTATTTGGGTCAACCCTAGTTGACTTGATCAACCAGGTTGACCCAAGGGTTGGGATTAGATCCAATAGGTTTATTTTAACATTTGGAGTTGAATCGAAGTGATTCCATCCAAATATAAGGTCATTTGATTCAAAATGACTATTCATGCCCCTATGGGTTATTTTGGTTATTTGAGTTGACTTGGTAAATGAGGCTTGACTAGAGTCTGGGTTTGACTCCAATGTATTCCTAATGATGATTAGGATACATTGGAAGAGATTCTAGGATTTAATTTGAAAAGGTTATATTAGAGTCTAGAGAAAACTCCAAAATTGCCCTTTAGGGGTATTTTGTTCCTTTTGACCCCTTGTCAACTAGAGGTCAAAGTGGGTCCACTAAAATATAGTTTAATCTTTAACATATCATGATTAAGGGTTTGGATGTGATTAAAGAGTTTGGAGAAAGCTTCAAGGTCAAAATCCACTAGATAGCAAGTTTAGTGGCATAGGCTATAAATATTTGAAGGTTTTACAATTTTTGGATTTCAATCAAATTTCTGGGGTTAGAAGCCTTAGATTGAGCTCAAATTTTGAGTGTAGATCCTAGAGACATGCCTTATCAATATTCAATTCATAGATCATGAATCGGGTTTGAAGTGTTTGAAAAATCCATGGAAAAAGCTTTCAGGACATGACCTTTAAACCTTAGATTTTGATTTGAATTTATGGATTTGATATGGATTGATCAAAGATTTAGGTAGATCTGAGGGTCTAGATTGGCCTTAGTGACCTCATACAAAAATGAGGTCAACACTCATTCTGTCTCTTATTTTTTGGTATCTTTGGTTTGCTCGCAATAATTCCTTTTTCAATAATATTGTTATGGATCATCATCATATAATTTGGAATATTAAAGATATGATCCTTTCTGTTTAATGCCAATCTTTTAACTTCTAAAAGTTTTAGTGGTTACTCTTTTGTTGCTAAAGAATTTGGGATTATTATTAAAGATATGCATGTTAATGACGTTCCTAATATTATTCATCAGTATAAACCATCTTATAATACTTTTAAACTCAATTGTGATGGATTTGTCAAAGATAATGTTTGTGGTTGTGGTGGCATCATTAGAGATTTTCAGAGTAATTTCATTATGGCGTATGCTGGACCGCTTTCAAGATGCTTAGTTATTTTTGCTGAACTTTTTGCAATACTAAATGGTTTAAAATTATGCCTTTCTCTTGGTATTAGCAACATTTGGATTGAAGTGGATGCTATGCATTATCTCCACTGTTTGAAAGACAATGATGATATAATTTATAACCCTGATCTGTTCTACTTAATAAGGGAAATCAAGCAATTATTGATTTGTTTCAATGCTAATATTTCTCATGTTCATAGAGAAGCTAATGCATGTGCTGATTGGTTATCAAATTATGGATGTAATCTATAATTTCTTATAGAATTTTCTTACTCGTCTTTGCCGGCCTTCCTCAAAGGCCTTATCAGACTAGATAAACTTGATTTCCCATATGTTAGAACTTAATACTTGGCTCTGGTTTTCATTTTTTGAGTGGTTTTGGTTTTGTGTTCTGAATGATTTCTGATCTTTGGGATTTATGATTCATGGGTCCAATCAAAATTCATTATTCCTTTTGTTTGAGGTGTTTGGGTTGTGAGTTTGGCTAGCAGTGATTGGAATATGTTTAATTATGGTTGTATTATTAACTGCTGCTCATCTAGTCCTATTCCTTGCCGGAGTGGGAGGGGTAGGTATGAATTTGTGGTTTGGCATCTGGTCTGGCATGATCTTTGGTGAATGTACCACTGGTTGTCCTGGCCGAACAACATTTGGATAATATGGTTTTCTATTAATTTTTGGAACATCCTTTCAAATATTGTATGCTCAATTTTGGGTAAGATGGGTATTGGGGGTGATATGTTTCAGCTTCTCAATGGGTGCTGCAACATTTATCCTTTTAGAGTTTTTGGTCTTGCTCCTCTCCCATTTTGGTTTGGAGTAGGATTAGATTTGAGTGGCAGCTAGGATGTTGGTTTTATGACTTACATGACACTACACTCCTGAGATGGTTGGTCACCACCCATTATCTATTTTATCTATTAAGCTGTCAATTTCTCCTTAGTTGTTATATTATGGTTTTTGTCAGCATATTTTGATGTGTTTACAATTACAGTTCTTTTAATCCTTCTAGCGGAAGGGTCGAGCTGATTCTTAGCTGCGGTGGCCTTCGATTTTTCTAATTTTTGGTGTTAATGGTTCTTTTTGGCTAAGCTTAATCAGAATGTTATGTAGCCTGGATATGCTTAATTGTATTATGGATTATCTGTTTATTTGGTATATTTATGATGGAAGCTTTAATTGGCTCGTTAGCAGTATTCATATGATGGCTGGGTGTTTTTATAGCTTAAATACATGGCATTGGCTCTTGATTTCCCATGATAATAATATTTTTCTGGATGTTTTTTCGTTATTAGCTCTTTGTTTGTTGCTATGGCTGGGACTGTTATGCCAGAATTTTGATAATCATATTATGTTTAGAGATTATTTTACTGATCCTTATGGTTTTAGTGATAACACTAGTCAGTGTGGTGGTTAGCTATTGGTTGAGTTCATCAATTATTTAAGGATATATTGCTTGAGCTCTTATTACTAGTTGGGCCCCTTTAGTAGGCCGTACCTTGAGAAATTGTTTCTGGCTAACCTTATTAGTACTCTTAATATTCTTGTCCTATGGTATTTTATTGTCTTCAAATATTTTTTGCTAATTATGATTTTCAGGATAACAGAAAATTAGGGTTTTATCTATTTCAAAGGCATGGTTTTTCCTCTTGTGACAATCTTCTTGCAAGTTTTTTATATTGCAGGTTTTTTGGCTTCAAAATTTTGGGATGAAAAAATTAGATCAAATGACATCATGTTAATCTTTTCTTATTTTTGGGTGATGACCTCTTGCTTCCCTAGTACCTAGGCTATTTTGTACTTGAGCTTAGTAGGGAACTTGAGCTCTTAGGATTTATTTTGATTTTTTATGTAGCTCCCTGTAGTATTAGTGAGCTCAAGGCCTCTTTAAGGACCTTGTAAATGCTTTTTTTATCAATGTGTAGGCCCTTTTGTGGGTTTCCCCTAAAAAAAAGGAATTTCAATGAATCATTCTACGTCTCTCTTCTCTCTCCTATTGCGCTCTCTGGCTCTAGTGATCATGGTATTCACTTGGATTGGGTGTGATCTTTTTGGTTTTTTGGCTTTGTAATTAAGTGATTTTGATTGATCATGGTTTTAGCTGAGTTTTCCTAAGGCCCTTCGACCTTAGGTTTTCATCTTTTTTCTGGATGGCGACAATTCCTTCATCCCCTTCCCCAAATACTTGAGGTAAACTTATTCCAGGTTTAGCTATCCCATCTAAAGGTGTTTTTGATTCAAATGATTCTAATAACTCCAGTAAATCTCATTCCTTTTATGATGTTGTTGCCGGTGCTTCCTCATTGAAGGAGCCTATTTTCTTTTTCACTAAGTCATCTGTAAAAGGTGTTCTGACTTTTTTAATGACTAATGCAGACATTGTTAAGCTTGCAAGCCCTTATCAGTTTACTCTTGTTGGAAAATTTTGACTGTAGACCTAATTTAGATGTAATTCATTCTTTTTTGGTAACTTGAAATTATCTTGTGTTTTTTTGTTGGTTTACTTGATGCTAGACATGTTGTGATCCAATTAAGCAATGACTTGGATTATAATCATGTCTTTGCAAGCAGTGACTAGATTAACGATTGTTAAATGAGATTGCTCAAATGGACACTGTATTTTGATATTAGGGAAGAATCTACCCTTGTGCCTATTCAAATTTCTTTTCCTAATTTACGATTACATTTTTTTAATCCTCACATCTAACACGCTTTGGGTTCAATCTTTGGTAGGCCATTATAATTCGATCAATCTACTACCTCACGTTCAAGGCCATTTATAGCTAGGATTCTTGTAGAAATGGACATTACCAAGAAACATCCAAAGGAGATTTGGCTTGGTTTAGAGAATTCTGGTTATCTTCAAAAAGTTGAATTTGAAGATGTTATAACTCAAATTTTTTTAAAACAACATTTTGACCTACAACAGTTAAGAATTTATTCAGGAGTCGTTTTAAACACAAATCATAAATTGTCTTCTCCATAATATTTCTATTGTTATGTTTTAGTTTCCCTAATTTCTTTCATAATTTTTGGCACTGGTGAAATTCCTTAAGAATTTGGCACCTAACGATGCAAGTGGGAGTTTTGGGACCATCAGGTGTCCGTTTTGCAAATTGATTTCCCTAGAATTTTATAAATAAAATAAGTTAATTTATGGCTATTTTTCTATAATTTTTATATTTAAAAAAATAATTATAATATTATAATAATATTATCTTATTATTAAATATCTAATATCACTTACTTAAGCCATTAAACCTTTTCATTCATTTTAAATAGAGAAAGAAACAGAAAAAATTAGGAATTCAGGAGAAAAAGAGAGAGAAGGAAGGAGAAAAACTTGATTTTAGCAATCGTAGAGCATTTTCGTCCGTCGGCCTAGTTGGAAAATTTGCTTGTCTTGAGGTAGGTTACATTTTGCTTATTTTAGATTTTAATAATTTTGTATTTTTTGTATTTTTTGATCAAATTTGTATTTTCATAACCGAAAAATAAGGATAACTTTATTTTGATAAAACTTTCACTGCATAACTTTTTATATGTAATAGATGATTATGAACATTTTGAGTATATTCTAGAAACTTTTTGCTGGGTGATTTTGAAAAGCAGCAATTTTTGTTTGCTCAAAAAATTATTTTGAAATATAAAAATAGTGCTTTAGTTCAATTAAAGCTTCAGAATGATATTTTACACAATTTGTGGTAATTTGGTTATGTTTAGAAATTGTGAATTTTTACTGAGTAGTATTTCTGTTGTCTCCATTGGGATATTTTGGCAATTTTTGAATTCAGTCCAATTATGCTTTAATTAATGAAATTCATTGAAAAATATGTTGTGAAGTGTTGTGATGTGATGTTGGCACCAATAAGCTGCCGAGGTGGGATTCTATTACTCCTGCGCCAATGGGCGGCTGAGGTGGCATTCTGTTATGCTGGCGCCAGTGGGCGAATGAGGTGAGATTTTGTTACAGCAGTACCATTGGGCGGCCGAGGTGGGATTCTGTTATGCCGATGCCAGTGGGTGGCCAAGGTGGGATTCTATTATGCTGGTGAGATTTTATTACCTAAGTGTTGTTATGCCGGAGCTAATAGGCCACCGAAGTGGGATTCTGTTATATAGTGTTTGCTTATAATTCAGTTCATTTAAGTATTTTTAATTTCAATATATGATTCAGTATAGTGATCTCAATTCTTTTGATTTTGATTATTAATTTATATTTTAGGCTGTGATAGCCTACTGAGCCGTGTTAGCTCATTCCTCCTTTTGGTTTTATTTTTAGGCCCAAGGAATGGTAAGGAGTGAGCTGAGTAGTTGGGATAGCAGGCTCTGATCTATGCTGTAGGTATGTTTTGTTAGTTTTGATTTTTGTAGGCTTGGTTTTTATTTTTTTTATTGTACTCTCTGTTGCCAACCACTGTTGTAGATAAATTTTAGATGATATATAGAAAAAAATCATGTCGAGATTCTGTAGTCTTCTACCTTATATTACCTTCAATAGTGGCTCTGTGTAGTATATATTAGAAGTTTTATTTCAGTACATCTCCCACCAGATCTTGGGGTTAGTCTTGCCACAATCAGATATGGTATGACATATATGTTATCAGGTCATATTGGGTAGGGTTGTAACAAGATTTTTGGTATCAGAGCATAGGTTGGAGAAGTAAATTGTGACAGAGCCATAGAATTTAATCTGTAGAAGCGTGTGATGATTCTGGGTAGTTTTGGGTGCTCATTTTGTTTATTTTTTTACATACATGTGTCGCATTCAGCTGTGTTTTGAGATGGCTGATCCACCTTAGCTAGATCTAGATATGACCAATGGTCAGAGTTCTAGTCAGGCTGCTCAGGTTCAGGGTATAGCTCCTGTGATCAATGCTGAGGTGATTTCTCAGATTGCAGGTATAGTAACACAACTAGTTAGTGATGCTCACACACGGGTTGTTGGTACTAGATCTGATGACATGGACAGATATTTATAGAATTTCATGAGATTATAGCCTGCAAGACTTTCAGGTGTAATTGAGCCAAGAGCTGGTGAGGATTAGCTGACGAGGATAGAGAAAACTCTAGATGGGATGCATTATCCTTCTAAGAGGAGAGTTTCATTAGCTACATTTTTATTTGATGGCGAGGCAGAGTGCTGGTGGTTGGGCTAATAAAGAGAAAAGTTTCAGGGTCGTGCAAATACCCTGATTACTTGGGATGAGTTTGCTGAAACATTCAGGACATGGTTTGTACCTCCATCTACTAAGAGATAGTCATAGATCTCTTTTCTAAAGTTGATTTATGGGAGGATGTTAGTGATGCAATACAAGGCAGAGTTTAATGCTCTCTCTAGGTTTGCACCGAAGTTAGTTGGCACTTTTGAGGAGAAGTGCTATCAATTTCTAGAGGGACTCCAAGATGCTTTGAGGCAGCCATTATTGGCACAGGATATTACAGGCTTTACTTAGTTGGTCAAGAGGGCCAAGAGGATAGAGACTGATCTGGTAGCAGTACAACAGTGATGGGTTGCAAGAAAGAATAGATTTGGTGGTGAGATAGCTAGTAGTAGCTATTATGCAAAGAATTGCAAGTATGGACATGTTGAAATTAGAAGGAGGGGACAGTTAGTAGCAATATCTTCTGGATCAGATAGAGGCAGTGTTGTTAGTTATAGGGGTTCAGTGAGTGAGGCCCATTATGTCAGCAGTGTGGTAGAAGGCATAATAGTTAGTGTTACAGAGCATCAGGCAAGTATTTTTGCTGTGGTCAGTTTAGACTTAGGATTGTTGAGTGTCCATAAGGTGGTTTTGATAGACGTTCTGATTTCAGAGGCTCTACACAGTCGACAGTAGGTAGGCCGAGGGCAGTACCACCTAGCCAAGATGTTGGTCTGGTATCACGAGGTTAGCCTTCTAGAGGTTTACGAGGTATAGGTAGTTCTGTTGCTTTGACCCCAGTGCATTCACAAGTTTATCATTTTACATAGTAAAAGGCTAGTGAGTCCCCAGATATTATGATAGGTACGACTTACATTTCTACATCTCCTTGCCATATTTATTCGATTCTAGTGTTAGCCATTCTTTTATGTCTGAGAAATATTTTAATTCTCTCAATTTGTATTTCATATTATTACCTATTTCTTTGTTTGTGGTTTTTGCCTACATGAGATGAAATGGTAGCTAGTAGGGTTTATTTTTTGTGATTTGAAAATTTTTTATAGAGTTTGGAGATCCAGTTTAATTTTGCTACATATTTTTACATTTGATGTCATTTTAGGTATAGACTGGATGAGTCGATATGGGGTTGAGATTAATTTCTTGAAGAAGAAGGTGACTTTATATCAGAATGGTGAGAGCTTCATATTTCAGGGAATTAGAGGTATCCTCTCTCGTTTGATTTTTTCTCTAGAAGTGGATAGACTTTGGAGGAAAGGTAGCACAATATTTTAGCATATGTCAGTGATACGTGACTCTCTTCTGATTTTGTGAGTAGTGTTCCAGTAGTTTGGGAGTTTTTAGATGTCTTCCCAGAGGAATTAGTTACTTTATCGCCGGACAGAGAAATAGAGTTTTATATCGATCTCTTTCTAGGTACTGCTCTGATCTCTAAAGTTTTGTATAGAATGTACCTAAGGAGCTTCAGGAGTTAGTTAATAGGGGATTCATTCGCCCTAGTGTGTCTCCGTGGGGAGCAGCTATTCTATTTGTGAAGAAGAAAGATGGTACGATGCATATGTATATTGATTACAAAGACTTAAACAAAGTCAATCAAAAATAAGTATCATTTGCCTAGGATTGATGATTTATTTGATCAACTGGCTGGACATTCAGTATTTTCTAAGATTGATCTATGATTTGGTTCATCAAGTGAAGGTAAGGGTAGAGGATGTGGCGAAGATTGTATTTAGTACAAGGTATGGACATTATGAGTTTTTAGTCATGCCATTTGTAGTGACTAATGCCCCAACAGTTTTCATGGATTTGATGAATAGAATTTTTAAGAAGTATTTTGACTAGTTTGAGATCATCTTTATAGACGATATTTTGATTTATTCTCGATTTGAGGAGGAGCATGCAACACACTTGAGGACTGCTCTAGAGATTCTAAGGCAACATCAATTATATGCTAAGTTCTCAAAGTGTGAGTTTTGGCTGAGGAGCATTTTATTTTTGGGGCATGTAGTGAGCAGTGCAGGCATTTCAGTAGATCCCCAAAAGATTCAGGATGTTTCTGATTGGCCAAGGCCTACTACAGTTTCAGAGGTTCATAGTTTCTTAGGCTTGGCTGGCTATTATCGAAAGTTTGTTCAAGGGTTTTCTCATATTTCTTTACCTTTGATAAGATTGACTCAGAAGTTAATAGCTTTCATATGGGCTCGGAGTGAGAGGAGAGTTTTTAGCTGTTGAAGGATCATTTGACTTCTGCTCTGATTTTGACTATTCCTTCAGGCACTAAGGGGTTTCAAGTTCTTAGTGATGCATCATTATAAGGTGTGGGATGTGTGCTGATGCAACATGGTAAAGTGATTACTTATGCATCTCAGTAGTTGAAACCATATGAGAGGAATTATCCAACACATGATCTTGAGTTAGCTGCTGTTATATTTGCATTGAAGATTTAGAGGTATTACTTGTACGGAGTTAGATGCGAGATCTTTACTGACCATCAAAGCTTAAAGTATATTTTTACTCAGAAGGATCTGAATTTGAGGCAAAGAAGATGGTTAGATTTGATCAAGGATTATGATATATCTATTCAGTTCTAGCCTGGTAAGGCGAATGTGGAAGTGGATGCTTTGAGTAAGAAGTCTTAGGGTACTTCTCTTTCATTGCTTACTTCTGTGGAATTTTTTTTTAGGATTTGGAGAAATTGAAGATAGAGGTGGTATCTGCTGATATATATCTAAAATTGTTAGCTCAGATGATTATTCAGCCTACTCTACATGAAAGAATTAAAGAAACTCAAAAATCATATACAAAGTATTTGAAGTTAAGTGATCATATTAAGGTTGGTAAGAGAACCGAACTCTCTTTATCTGATTATGGAGTCATTTTCTACAAGGATAGATTATGGGTTCCTTCTGTTAGTGATATGAGAGATGAGATCCTACTTGAGGAACTTTACTCAAGCTACACTACTCATCCAGGAAGAAGTAAGATGTATGGAGATTTGAAAGGTATACTCTGGTGGCCTAGATTGAAGAAGTATATAATTGAGTTTATTTTAAAGTGTGAGGCCTATTTGTTAGTGAAGCTAGAGCATCAGTGACCAGGTGGTCTTCTGTAGTCGTTTCCTATCCCTGAGTGAAAATGGGAGGAGGTGACGATGGACTCTGTTATGGGTTTTCCCATATCAAGGTAGGGACATGATGCCATTTGGGTTATTATCGATCGTTTGACAAATTCAGCACATTTTATTCTAATCCGATAGACTGATCCGGTAGAAAGATACTAATAGATATATGTTAGATGCATTATCAGATTGCATGGTGTGTCGAAGGTGATTGTATCCAATCGTGATGGATGGTTTACCTCCAGATTATGGAAAGGCATTTAACAGGGTCGGGGAAAGCATCCTAATTTCCATGCTATGGAAGATTTTATGACATGATTTACAATTTCAATATTCATGATATTGGTTTTACTGGGAATGCTTTTACTTGGAGCAAGGATACTATGTGGCAAAGATTAGATCGCATTTATTAAATGATTTTTGGATTTCATCTTTTCTTATGACTCACATTGAGCATTTAACCAGAACTTTATCTGATCATTCTCCCTTACTTTTAAATATTTCACAGCAAAGTAGCAGCACTCCTACTCTTTTTAGATTTCAAAATATGTGAATTTTAGATAAATCATTTACCAATATTGTCAATAAAAATTGGCATGCTTCTTTATTTCCTTATGATAACGTTGGGGGCATGACTAGATTTTGGTTTAAGCTCAAAAGGCTTAAACAAAAATTGAACTGGTGGAATAAGTGTGTTTTTAAGAATATTTTCTCTAACATTTCTCAAACTGAGAATTTGGTTAGTAATGCTGATATTAATTACATGAATGACTCCTCTCCTGAGAATTTTGTTTTACTCAATGACGCTAAAGCTACGTTATTTAAACTTCAAGAAAAAGAGGAAGCTTTTTTCATATAAAAGGCTTCTTCTAAATTTTTGGTTGAGGGAGACAAAAATACCAAATTTTTTCATAATATTGCTAATCACTAGAAAGTGGCTAGTCATATTCACAAAATAACAACTCCTAATGGTGTTCTATAGATTGTCCTGAGTTGATTTATGATTATGGTATTGATTAATTTAATCAAGTTTTCAACAAAGATTTCTCTCTAGATTTATATATTGATTGCTCTTTTATTCCTACTATCATTTCTGGGGAGGACAATATGCTTTTGACTAAGATGCATACTAAGGATAAAATTTTGTTAACTATTAAAAGTATGAATGTTGATTCTGTTGAAATCCCTGATGGGTTTACCACAAAGTTTTTTCAAAAATGTTGGTCCATTAAGGATGACCTTACGAATGTTGTTAGGGATTTTTTCTTGGGCAATCCTTACCCCAAGTTTTTACTTCAACTTTGATTGCTTTAATTCCTAAAAATGATGTCATAAATTTCTAGAATGATTAACGTCCTATTAGCCTATGCTCTATTTTTTCAAAAAGCTTAATGCTAAATTACTTATGGGAAGATTTATTATTTTATTACCTAAAATTATTTTCTTGGAACAAACTAGCTTTGCTGGTGGGTCTATCTTTGATAATGTTTTATTGGCCCAAGAGTTAGTTCATGACTTGGAAGCTAAAATTTTTAGAGGGAATATTTTTTTTAAGGTTGATATTTCTAAAGCTTATGATAATTTAAATTGGGATTTTCTCAATATGATATTAAGGCTTTTTAGATTTAATATGGATTTTATCAAGCTTATTAAGAACAGCATTTAGAACTATTTCTTTTCTATTATTATCAGTGGTAAGTGTCATGGCTATTTCAAATCATCATGGGCTTAGACAAAGGGATCCCCTATCCCTTACTCTATTTATTATTGCTGCTAAATTACCATCATTAGCATTAGTTTGAATTGCCTTAGGCAAATAATTCTCAAGATCCCTCTTCAATTGGATAAAGAGGATTCAATTATGTTAACTAATGCAACAAGTTTGAAACTATATCAGGCAATCATTCCCTAAGTCTTTACTTTATTCGGCTATATGGCACCGTGCTATTCCTACCTCTTATTCTATTTTAGTTTGGAGGATCCTGCATAATTATTTGCCTGTAGACTCAACTCTTATGAAAAAGGGTTTTCATATTGTCTCCAAATGTAGTGTTTCTATAACATTGAAAACTAATTATGTTTTTTTAATGGTTCTATTTCTTTGAAAGGTTGGTTATATTTTGATAACATTTTATCGCTCAATTTTGCAATAATAATAACTGCATAACTAATATTTTACAAGCCTGACTTACTCCAACTAACGGTCATATTCGTAACATTTTACCTATTCTTATTTGTTGGTTTCTTTGGAGGAGTAGAAATGAAGCTAAACATGAAGGTATTTGTATGAATGTGATAAGTATTATTGGTAAAACTAAAGATAAAGTATTGTAGTTGTCTTTAGCCAATTTGATTTAGGATAATGCTTTGAAGGTTATTACCATATTGCCGTTATTTTTGGTGTTTCTCCTCACTTAGTTTTCACTGTTACTACTGATAGGATTGTGAGATGGCTTAAACCTAAGGTTGGTTGGTTTAAACTCAACACAGATGGCTCTCTCAATAATTCTAATGTTGGTTGTGGTGGTCTGATTAAGGACTCTAATGACCATATTATTATTGCCTTTATGGGTCCTAGTTCCTCTACCACTGTAATAATGGCTGAGATTCAAGCTTTGCAATATGGTTTACAATTATGTATCTCTTTAGGTATCACTCAAGTTCGGGTTGAAGTTGATGCCAAGCTTCTTATTTATTATATGCATGATAATATGATGCTCAATCCATCATATTTTTATATGATTAGAGATATTAAACAATGGCTTTCTCTTATTTCTTTCTCTATCACTCATGTTTTATGTGAAGGAAATACTGATGATGATTGCCTGGCTAAGATTGGTTGTAATTTAATTGATTTTACTGAATATGTTGGTACTTCTTTTCCTGATAAATTAAAGGATCTGGTGAGATTGGACCATTTTGGGTTGCCTTATGTTCGATCCACCTAAGGTTTTTGTTCTATTTCTGGTTTTGGTGGTTGTGTTCTTCTCTTGCTGGCCTCTTATGGTTGGATCATTTTCTTTGTGTGTTTTTGATGGCCTATGTTATTGTTTTGCTTTCCATTTCTCAGGTTTATTGGTTTGGTTTTTCCAGGCAGCTATTGGCATTGTTATATTTGGATTTTCTCTGATTTGGCTTTATGCTAATGTTGCTTGGGTGTTTTCTGGCGATGATTATACATCCTCTGGAGTATGTCTTTATTTATCAATGCTGCTTATCCTATCCTTCTCTAATCTTATTTGGGAGTTGGAATAAAGGTTGTGTTGATAGGTTAAGGGCTATATTTCAGGAGTTTTATTGTTTGTGCTAGTTGGCTGATAAGTTTTTTGGTGTTAAGGTAGCTTTTCATCTTATCAACTTTACGCTTGATTGCTTATTTTCATCCTGCGGTGTTTGAATTTGGTTATTTTGGCTGATTACTCATTGGTAGTTGCAGCTGCTTTGTCTTATTAACAAGAATTATCTATGTTTCAAGTGTTCGCATCATTTGCTGGGTGGTTGTTGGATTGGATTCAAGCAGTAGGTTAATAATGGCATTCATGACACTTCTGATACTACACACCTGAGCCAGTTTCTCAATTGCATGTGGACCCTTCATGATATGAATAATTTTGTTGGTTTTGTTAAGTAGGGTATTTGGGACTTGATGGGGTTTGAGGGGTTTTCTCGGGTGTTCTTCGAGCTCTCTTCTACTAGCATCTGCTACTATTTCTATCATAATTTTGTTTATGTATTTTGTATATTAATATTTAATTTCTTGCTAGGTTTTGAGTGGGCTAATTTCATGAGCTTATTGAGTTATTATATTAACTATCTCTCTTATGGCTCGCCTGGTTTTTGGGGTTTGCTAATGATGCATTGTCTGCTATTATATCTCTTCAGTTGTTACTGGTCTGAGTATGCCTTTGGTTCCTATTATTGCACGTGTTATTTCTGGGTCTTTTCTTGCATCTTTCTTGTGATGTAACTGCTTCTAATATCCTATGCCTCTTATTCTTTTTCTCTGTTATTGCTGATGATCATTGTGGTGATTCCTTTCCATCTAGATATTCTTTGGACTGATTTTTGGCTTGCCTTTTCATGTAGTAATTCTATTTTCTCCCTTAACTACTTTAACAGCTATAAGGTTCATGTGAAGTGTTTCCATCCTATTTTATTCACCATTTCTAGCTGGGATTCTTCTTTCCTTTTCTTTGGTAATATGTCAATTGTTAAGACTTTAAATGTCTATTGGGTTGCTGGTACTATCTTCCACTGGTGTTGTAAGTTTAATTTGATTGCTATTGAGTTTATAATATATGGAATTGCTGATCCTGCTTGTTATATTATATCTAAGTTTTTCAACTTTTTTGTCATAAACTCTTATTATTTGCTGTTCAATTACCCTGCTATTACTTGCTTTATTACTTTGTGGTGTATGCTCTATCTTTTGTAGGTGGTTTTGTTTATTGCTATTAGTTGTAGGTTATCATTTTTTGGCAGAAAGATTTTACTGAATGCATATATTTTGTTGTTTCATTTTTAGGTGTTGGCTTCTAGCCGCCCTAGAAGGTACCTAGGCTATTTTGTATTTTTGCTTAAAGGGAACTTTTGGCTTGTAGGTTTCTTTTACTTTATTTTGTAGCTCTTCTGAGCATTAGTGAGCTGAAGGTCCCCCTTAAGGACCTTGTAATTTTAATTTTTATTAATGCGTAGACCCCTCTGTGGGTTTCCAAAAAAAAAGGAATTTTGAGGAATGAGGGCCCAAAAATTAAGAAAAATCATAACTCTTCAAGTTATCGAGCTTTACCGATCATCTTGGCAATTTCAGGGTTCCTGTTTCTTTCGTCTCCTACTGCTTTCTATGGTGTTCTTTTTTTCCTCTTTGATCATTGGTTTTTACTCTAATTTGTGGGCAAAGGCCTTCCTGGCCCTCAATTTTTATTTTAGTTAACTTTATTTTGATTGTTCTGTTGGTTTCATCCTTTAAGTTCTTTTTTCCCATGGTGTCTCCATCAGCTATGAACCCTTGGACTGCTTGCATGCTAGCTCTATTTAGTAAGGAATCTAGTTTTTTTGGTGTTTCTGAAGCTGGTAACTCATGATCCTTTAAAGATGATATTTCTGGGGGTGCTTCATCTTCTTCTCCTAAGTTATCTTTGGTTAAAACTTCTTTAAATGGTATTCCTACTTTAATATTTGATGAAGATGTTATTACTAAGTTTGATACTCAATTAGGCGCCCTAATCCTTATTCTATACATCCTATCTTTGCAAATCTAAAACTTACAGGGTCTTTCTATGTTGGTCTTTTTAATTCACACCATATTGTTATTCAACTATTGAATGACTTGGACTATAGACATATCTTCTCCTATTAGTCATATTTGTTGCAAATCTGGGCCCAAGTACAGTAATTTTTATAATAACAAACATTAGTGTTTTTTTATTATTGTTATTCTGACATATCGATTTTATTTTTCCTTGCTCACTAACTTTTCAGGTCTACAAGATAACTTGTAATGCAAATTAGCTCCAGATCGGGTAGACTAGGGTTGAGTATGTATATAATTTCAATATCAATATATTTTTACCTTTCTTGAGCCTAATCTTGTATCTAGTGGACCCCAAGCGAAGTAACCTTGCACACACACACTCAGGGGGAGTAATTTTGTGAGTTAGAGATTTTTTTTGACCATATCGTACATGATGATTTCAAATTGTACTGGACAATCAGTTAAAAAATAGAAACCCTAATTAGGGCATCCCTAGTAATTAAGTTTGCTTAACTAATCAAAAAAGAAGTTTGAACTAATCATTCTGGACGATTCAAATCATACATGACGATCAGTTCAGATTGTGAAAAATAGCCACCAATTATAATTTAGGTAATATTTTATTTTTAAAATTTTATTCTAATCGTATAGGATGATACACATCATTCTGGATGATTTGTTATAATCATGCCTAAGTTGATCCTATGATTAAGAGACTAATTATAGTTAGATTGATCAATCATATCATACAGGATGATCTACTTGATCCATAATAGATGATCTTTTATATTTCATAGGATGATCCCCTATCAAGCAAGAAGAAAACCATAATTTTCTTGTAATCATCCTGGTGATCATCCTGGATGTCCCGAGAGGGTTGTGGGATGATATATCGTTCACCACCCATCATCCCATGTCATACTGGATGATCAATATAGTATCTTGAATAAATCATCCAGGATGATCACAAAATCATACAGGATAATCTGTACAAAATACTTATACTGATCGTACAGAGAAAAGGTGATCGTCCTGGCTGAAAGGGCTATTTTGTACTAATTATACAGGATAATCTAAGGATCATCCTGGATGATCAGAAGCACAGAATTAAAAATTAGGGCTTCTATTTGAGGCTTCCTATTTAAGCAATTGTATCAACCCTTGAATTAATCTTTTGCTAGAGATGTGATATGAGAGAGAGCTTATAGAAGGAAGAGGGAGAGCTTGAGAGAGAGAGAGATCCTTACAAGGGGGAGTTGTGAGGGATTCACAAAGGTTGCTCCAAGCAAGGTGTTCATCATCTTCTTCAAGTTGTTGTCCTTGTTCCTTGGTGGCTCTGAGGGAAATTTTTATTAGCATCAGATCCAAGTTCTCTTCCTTCACCACGAGGGTGAAAAAGGATTTTCAAGTTCTCTGTCTACTCCTGGAGGGAGTAAAAGGATTCAAGATTCTTTGCCTCACCGAGTCGGTGGAAAGATTTTGTAAGGGTTTCTCTGCCTTGCCCTGGGGGCTAAAGGAGAGTCACTACTTTTAGTGTAATACCTAGAAAGGAGGTTTCTGGGGAGTGGATGTAGGTCAAGTTAACCGAATTACTATAAATATGGTGTGTTCTTTCTATTTATTTTTCAGCATTTAATTTTCACATTTTTTCTGTGATATGATCTATGATTAAAATCTCTGATTTTGTTATCTGCTTCAGCACAAGTTGTTTATTTTTAAAATATTCAAAAATATTTCAAAAAGATTTTCTTTTATCTTAAATAAATTTTTAAATAACCAATTCAACCCCCCCCCCCCCCTCTTGGTTAGCCTCGAGACTAGTTCTTTAGGGTTTAACCACCCTCACAAACTTTCAATATTATATTAATGGGTGTCAAATGTGTTTGCTAAAATGGACTCCTTATTTTGATATTAAGGAAGAATCTCCTATTGTGTTAGTGTGGATTTCATTTCTCAATTTATGGCTACATATGTTTAATTCTTAGATTCTGTATGGTTTTGCCTCTATTTTTGGACGACCGTTATAAATTGATCAAGCCACACCTTCGATCTCTCATCGTTCTGTTGCTCGTGTCTTGATTGAAATTGATGTTACTAAAAAGTATCCAAAGAAAATATGGCTTGGCCTTGAAAACTTATGATATTTATAGAAGGTTAAATTTGATAATTTTCCTATGTTTAGTAGTCATTGCAAAATGCATGAACTTGGTCTTTTAGAATGTTTTAATTTATATCCCTATCTCCGCAAGCAAAAGATCAAATAAAAGATGTTAATGAATATGATATTGATTCTTTGCAGGACCTTAATATAAATGTTACTCATCTTGGTTCTAACACTCAGGTGCAGGAAGATCATCCTTCTGATATAATGCATAACTTGGTTATGGAACCTTCTCAAAATGACCCGACTGTTGCTAATCCTATTCTATATAGTCACTTAGAAATGTTATAGTCAGATGTCTTGAGCGAATCTAGCATTCTTCCTAACTTAGCCGAGCAATGCAAATATATTTCTAATGTTGATCCTATTGATGATCAACTTGTCGTCATTTTTTCAAAATATAATAATGCTTTAGCTAGCTCTCAGATGGACTATAATCTTAATAAGAATATGGCTAATTTTCAATGCCAAAGATCTCATAAAGTCCATTATTTAGATAACCATTACTAATGTACCTTCTTTCATTGAGAATGGTGTTGAGTAAAGCAAAAACATCCAGGTCCCTCTAAACTCTTCTATTAACATTGATAATTGTGCCTAGTCTGATACTCTTGATTTGAGGGCTAAACAAATTATTGCTGAGCATGATACACACGAAGTTGAAGAAAGTGATAATGTATTTACAAAAGTCGTAGGAAAAAAGAACAAGAAAAATAAAAACCTTATTTTATAATCTCCTAGGAGCACTCATTCTCAAGCTACTAGCAACTCATCTATTAATGTTTAAATCTCTTATTTGAAATGTTAGGGGGATTGGTTATCCTTCTTCTAGGATTAGGGTTAAAAATCTTGATCGTATTCATAATGCTTCATTATTAGTCTTGTTAGTGAAAGTTTGTAAGGGTTGTGAAACCCTGTAGAACTAGCCCGAGGCTAACCAAAAGGGGGGGGGGGGGGGGGTGAATTGGTGCTTTAAAAATTCTTAAACCAAAAAAATCTTTTTATCCTTTTTTTAAAATATTTTAAAAGCAAACAACTTGTACTGAAGCAGATAACAAAATCAGATATTTCAACCACAGAACAAAACATAGAAAAGTGCAAAAATAAAATGCAAAAAAAGTAATAAGAAATAACACACTGAATTTTATAGTGGTTCGATCAAATCTGACCTACGTTCACTCCCCAGAAACCTCCTTTTCAGGTTTTGCACTAATAAGTTAGTGTCTCTACTTTTGCCCCCACAGGAAGGAGGAGAAGCCCTTACAAAATCTTTCCATCGACCCTGTGAGGTAGAGAATTTTGAATCTTTTTTCACCCTCCTGGTGAAGGTAGAGAGCCCATAATCTTTTTACTCCCACCTGGAGTTGGCAGAGAACCATGAATCCTTTTACTCCCAGCTAAAGTAGACAGAGAACCTTGATCTGATGCTAAAGATCATCTCCATAGAGCAACCAAAGAACTAAGGATGAAGCTTAAAGAAGACAATCGAATCCTTGCTTGGAACAACCTTTGTGAACCCTTATAAACTCCCCCTCACAAGACTCTTTCTCTCTCTCTCCCAAACTTTCCTTCTCCTTCTCTAAGCTCTCTTAGGTTAGAACAGTAGCAAAAGATTTCTTTGTAGAAAATAAGAGAAATTAAATAGGAGGCTTCCAAAAATAGCCCTAATTTTCAATTTGGCGGTGAAGATCATCTAGGAAGATTCAAATATTATCCTATACGATTAGTACAAAATCGCCCTTCCAGCTAGTATGATCAGGATTGCCCTATACGATTAATTCAAGTATTTAAAAGAATTATCCCGTACAATCTCTCAATCATCCTAGACGATTAGTTCATGAGTGTCTATTGAGCATCCAGTACGTTGTTTGGTAATTAATTATCATCCTATGCAGCAGACGGGTCGTCTAGTATGAAGTAGAGGTATCGTCCAGGATGATTAGTTAAAAAATTATAGTTTTCATCTTATACGATGGGTGACAATTAATTATCGTATCATGTAGTGCTCTGATCGTATAGTACGATCATCACTGATTTCTCTATATGATTTGATTGATCAATTTAACTAAATTAATCCCCTAATCATGGGATCAATTTAGGCATGATTGTCATAAATTATCCAGGACAATGCTTATCATCCCGTATGATTAGAACAAAATTAAAAAAATAAAATATTACCAAAATTTTGATTGGTAGCGATTTCTCACAAACTGTACTGATCGTCATGTACGATATAAATCGTCCAAGATGATTAGTTAAGCAAACTTTTTTTTTTTAAAAAAAATCCATTGGTGGGGCCTACGTGTTAATTGTAAAAAATGGATTATAAGTCCTTAAAGGGCCCTCCAGCTCGCTACTGCTCAAAAGAGCTACAAAAAAGTCAAAATAAAACCTAAGAGCCAGAGATCCCTACTAATCATGATTACAAGGAAGCCTAATAATAATCTAAACAACCAACAGGAAAGGACAAGAAAATAGTCAATCAGCTCAGCCTTTCCTTCCAAAAAGGACCCTGCACAAAATAAGAACTAGTCTCCAAAAACCTGTAAAAAATGTTGCAAATCTGGTTTTGATGATGACAAACATATTTCCAGTGTGTTTTGCTTGGCTAACCCGTTTCAGGCACAAAAGATCACGAGCAAATCAAGCCAACTCAAGATCGGGTCCAAGTGTGTCAAATGTATAATTTTTCTTTTTATTGAGTCAATTGCAATGTAACTGATCCCCGAGCTAAATAACCTTGTACACACACACTCAGGGGGAGAGCTTGAGTGAATTAGAGTTTCTGTTCATTTTTTGTTCAGATCGTCCTGGACGATATTCACATCGTCCTGAACGATCCAGCAAAAATAGAAACCCTAATTAGGGCGACCAAGTTAAGTGAGTCTGATTAAGAAGATCATCCTGGATGATCTTTGGATCATACGGGATGATATGCTAAAATCAGAAATTCTCAGCCGCCAGAACAAGTTAGGTAAGTTTTTATTTTAAGTTATTTGGTCTGATCGTCTCCGACGATACGTGTATCAGCCTGGACGATTCAGTACAATCATACCTGAATTAGTCTGGTAATTAAGGAAAGCAATTAATATTTAATTGATATGATCATATCATCATGGATGATCATGATCGTCTAGTGCATTTCAACTGTACGTCCCGAACTGTGTTCAGGATGATTTGGGCACTTTTTGAACTAATTGTACAGAACGATACCCGTATCGTCCTGGACGATCAAGTCATTTTTTGGTCGTCCAACACAAGTTTCTCTGGACGAACCGAACTGTCTTTTGGACGATATTCCTCGATTTGCACTAATCGTCCCGGATGATCGTAGGATCGTACGGAACGATATGAACAATTTTTTTCTTTTGATCGTCCAGAAGAGCCAGATCGTCTAGGCTGAAACAGTTGATTTTGAACTAATCGTACAAGACGATCTATCGATCATCCTGGACGATCTTGGCCGACTAGTTGAGATTTAGGACAAATTTTAAGCCCTCCTATAAAAGAACTTTTTCTTGAAACAAAAATTTTTTTTTGCCACCTTCCTTTCCAGAGAAACCCTAGAGAGAGAGAGAAATTGGGAGGGAGAGAGGATCTTGTGAGGGGGAGTTAGTGAGAGATTCACTAAGGTTGCTCCAAGCACGGATCAGAGTCGTCTTCTCCGCTTGTTGTCTTTCATCTAGTTGGTGTTCGTCGTGGGAGGATCATTCGCAAGAAGATCCGGGGTTCTCTGTCCGCTTCAGGTGGAAGAAAAAGGAGTTCGAAGGTTCTCTGCCTGCTTCAGGAGGAAGCAAAAGGAGGTCGGGTTCTCTGCCCCACCGTGTGGTGAAAAGGAGGTCTTGTACAGGCTTCTCCGCCGTGCTGTAGGAGCAAAAGTGTTGAAATCCAGGATCCCGAGCACTTAATTTTGATGGTGACAACTAATACTTACTGAATCCATATAGACTTCCTTTAGATTACAAATGCTTAATCCTTGTATATGAGCACTAATATTTCAGGTCAGATGCACACTACTCAAGATTTCTGGAGACTCAAATCGGGTAGAATAGGATGTTGAAAAGTCTGTAATTTTTTCTTTATTTTTATTTTCTTGAGTCTGCCACAGAAGAATGCATGTGAAAGGAGCAACCATGTACACACACAGGAGGAGAATTATTTTTAATGATTTAATTTTTTTTTAAAGAAAATCGTACTGTATGATTTCGTATCGTACTGTACGATTAATTAAAAATACTCAGGCTAACGGCTAATTTTCGAATGATTAAGTTTATAAACTAATCACATTGTTCGATACATATCGTACTGTACGATAAGATATAATTGAGAAACCCTAGCCGCCAGAATAAGTTTGGTAAGTTTTTAATTTTGATTTTCAGTACTGATCGTACTGTACGATTCTTATCGTACTGTACAATTAATTAATACTTACCAAAATTATCTCCCTAATCAGGAAATAAACGTTGGTTTCTAATTTAAATGTCGATCGTACTGTACGATTATTTATCATACTGTACGACTGACAGAGACGATTTCATTCGTCCCAGAGATCGTACCAGACGAAACCAAGGTTTTTTGTTATGTTCGTCCTGGACGATATCAAGAAATGAACTAATCGTACTGTACGACTAGTGGAGTGCTGGACGACCGACAGAGATGATTTCCTTCGTCCCAGCGATCGTACCAGACGATACCAAGAATTTTTGTTCTATTCATCCTGGACGATATTCGTATCGTACAGGATGATATCCTGAAAAAATACTAATCGTACTGTACGACTGAAGGAGTGCTGGACGACTGACAAAGACGAATTCTTTTGTCCCAAGGATCATCCCACAGTTGGTCCTGTACGAACAGTACGAATCAACAGTATCGTCCTGTATGATATACTTATCGTACAGTACGATATGTATAAAATTCTATAACTGTTCGTCTGTACTCGTACTAGACGGAGCTGTAATTGAACTGATCGTACTGTACGATTATAAATCGTACTGTACGAACAGAAACGCAATTGTTGAAACTTTTAGGGTTTTCTGAAGCCTGATATAAAAACAACTTAAAATTTTCTTTAGGGAGTTGTTGATCTATCCTCTTGCTGTGAGAGGCTTGGAAAAAGAAGGGGATTCATTAGAGAGAAGTTTTTGGAGAGATCCAGGGCTTGAGAGAGGAAGGTGAAGGTGAGCTTGAGCGTGAGGGAGAAGTAGTGTGAGGGGATCACACGGTGGCTCCAAGCTAGCTGCATGCTTTGCTCCTCTTGTGGCTTTGGGAAGCTTCAAGAAAGTTCTCGAGGGAAGAGTCACTTCAAGATCAACATCGCTAAGGTACTCTGCCATCTCCAGGAGGGAGAAAAAGGAGAAGGTCCACTGCCATCACCAGGAGGGTGACATAGTGTTTGGTATTCCGCCGCACCGAGGGAGGTGAAAGTGAGTATTGTAAAGGCTTCTCCGCCTTGCTGTGGGGGGAAAAGGAGAGTCAACTTTTACTAGTGCAAATCCTGGAGTAAAGGACTCCGGGGAGTGGACGTAGGTCAAGTGACTGAACCACTATAAAAATCTCTGGTGTGTTTTTTCCTGTTTACCATACTTTACCTTTCATGCTTTTAATTAGTATGTTAAATTACTTGGTGAAAAATCATGATTTAAATCTTGTGTTGTAAAATCTAAAATTGAATTATCAATATCATCATGGTGAACGTTGTATTTGCTTCCGCACATTATTCGTTGAGTTATATTTTAAAAATACTAAAAATTAGAACTCTTGTGTAGGGTTAAATTTTTTAAAATACCAATTCACCCCCCCTCTTGGCGCATCTTGTACTTTCAAAAAGGAGAGACACTTTTTCTTTAGTGCAATACCCGGAGGGGAGGCTCCCGGGAGTGGACGTAGGTCAAGTTGACCGAACCACTATAAAATCTGGTTTGCTTTTCTGATTCAGTTCTGCACATTACTTTTTGATATTAACTGTGTGGGTGAAGATCTGAGATTGATCTTTTCGTACTTGTTTAATTATTTTCGCTGCTAAGTATCGAAAAGATTTTTCATTGTTGTCGTGAAATTTTTAAATAACCAATTCACCCCCCCTCTTAGTTAGCCTCGGGACTAGTTCACTAGGGCTTAACATCCCTATCGAACTTTCAAGTGGTATCAGAGCGAGATTCAAAATTTAGGTTTAAAAACTTTTGAATTTGATCCATGGCTAACTGTAACAATCGTAATACTGCTGAAGGTTATTCTATTACAAGACCACCGTTGTTTGACAATATTCCTTTTAATTTTTGGAAAACACGCATGTCTACTTTTCTTCAATCGATTGACTATCGCATGTGGATGTTAGTTAAATGCACAGTCTAGGCTTAACATCCCTATCGAACTTTCAAGTGGTATCAGAGCGAGATTCAAAATTTAGGTTTAAAAACTTTTGAATTTGATCCATGGCTAACTGTAACAATCGTAATACTGCTGAAGGTTATTCTATTACAAGACCACTGTTGTTTGACAATATTCCTTTTGATTTTTGGAAAACACGCATGTCTACTTTTCTTCAATCGATTGACTATCGCATGTGGATGTTAGTTAAGGATGGATACGAACCACCTTTTAGATTGATTAACAATGTGAAAACGGAACTTCCGTTTACAGATTGGACTTTTGATGATCGTGATTTAGCACAGTTAAATGCAAAATGTTTGAACTGTTTCTTTTGTGCTTTAAAATCTAAAGACTATATGCGTGTTTCTACTTGTACAATGGGAAAAGAAATCTGGGATAGATTATGTATAACATACGAAGGTACAACTGAAGTCAAATAGTCTTGGTTAAACATCTTGTTACATGATTATGAACTTTTTCGCATGAAACCTAGTGAGACAATTTCAGAGATGTACACAAGGTTCACTCAGACTGTTACCTCTTTGCATGCTTTAGGTAGAGAACTTACTAACTACGAAAGAGTGAACAAAATTCTTAGATGTTTGCCTGCTTCTTATGATGCTAAGATTACTGCTATCACTGAATCTAAAGATTTAAATACTTACTCTATTGACACCTTACTTGGATCACTCATTGCTTACGAGCAAGGGGTGAACCAAAGACAACTTGATACAGGTGAACGAAAGAAGGAGAAGACAGTGGCACTAAAGGCCAAAGATTCAGATGCTAGCACTTTCGGGTCTGATAGCGATGATGTTGCCTTAATCACAAGGTAATTTAAGAGCTTTCTAAGGAAGAAGAATAAGAATTTTCACAAGTGGAACAAAGGTAAGACCAGTAAAAATTTTAAAGGTTCATTTGAATCTGTTTGTTTTGAATGCAGGAAGCCTGGACACATAAAGGCGGATTTTCCTACACTCAAGGCTCACCCAAGCAAGGAGAAGGGTGAGGAGAAACCAAAGTTCAGAAAGGACAAGAAGCGGATATAAAAGGCATTCTGGGTAGACTCTGCATCCGACTCTTCTGAGACTGAAGCTGAAGAGGAGGAAACAAACTTGTGTCTGATGGCTGATGATCACCCTGGTCAGTCAGACCAGGAAGAGGTATGTGAGCTTACTTACGATCAATTATTTAAAGTTTTTGAAAAAATTCATACATCGTATAGGAAGCTTAAGAAAACTCATGCTAGTTTGAAATTAGATTATTTAACTTTGCAAAAGGAGCATGATGTTTTAGTTAAAGATCATTCCACTGTTGATTCCAATTACATGTCTTTACTTGATGAATTCGATGAGTTGAACACAAAATATTCTGATTTAACTGTTGAGCATGATTTGTTAAAAACATCACATGTTGAATTAGAAGTTGCTTTTAAGAAATTGAATGATATGGCATGTGATTTAGAAAGTAATGAAAGTGCAAGAACTTTTGAAATTGCAAGTTTAAATAAACATATTGAGCTTTTGAAAGTGAAAATCAGTGCTTTTAAAAAGAACAAAACACCGCCTACTTTTGAACAGTTTTATGCACCGCCACCTTTTGAAAAATCTATTGCAAGTTCATCAAAGCATGTTTCATATACATCTAGGAAGAGGCACTATCACCCACGTAGATTAGTTAACCCTATTCCTGGTGTTAGATGTTTTTCATGTGGCATGTTAGGACATATTTCCCACACCTGCACTATTCACCATAGTACACATTGGGTGTGGAGACCCAAACTGCCTGTTTCACAGCACAGCACGCATGCATTGCATTCTTCTTTTCATAAGAAGGAACCCAAACCTGTTTGGGTTCCTAAGACTGACGTTTGATATTTTTGTAGGTGTGCTCTCACACAAGACCTAGTGAGAGCATGTGGTACCTGGATAGCGGATGTTCTAGACACATGACTGGAGATGCAAATCAGTTCATTTCACTGGAGGCCAGAGCTGGAGGCAAGGTTACACTTGGAGATAACACCACCAAGAAGGTGGTAGGCTCAGGTATAATTGGTGATTCAAAGAATTTTATGATTGATAATATTTTGCTTGTAGATGGACCGAAACACAACTTACTGAGCATCAGTCAACTTTGTGACAAGGGATATAGCATCAAATTCCTGCCCACTGGCTGCATATTAAGCTTAAATAATGAAGTTATTTTGCAGGGGCAAAGGATCAACAACGTCTACAAGCTGGATGTAAGTTGCATTAAATCTGATAATTTAATTTGCTTAAAAACTGCTGCTGATGAGTCTTGGTTATGGCATAGGAGATTGTGTCATGCCAGTATGAAAACCCTTAGGAGAGTCACCCAAAAGGACTTAGTTAGAGGTGTGCCCAAGCTTAAGTTCACTAAGGATCACCTGTGTGATGCCTGTCTGTTGGGGAAGCAAGTCCAGTCCTCTTTTCACTCTGTTAAGACATTAGCACCTCTAGACCTTTAGAAGTTCTTCACATGGACCTCTTTGGACCCATTAGCACTGCCAGCTTAGGGGGGAGAGTCTATGGGTTTGTGATTGTAGATGATTATTCGAGGTTCACTTGGGTAAAATTTTTGTCACATAAATCTGAGTCATTTGATGAGTTTAGATCTTTCTCTACTTGGATTCAGAAGAAGTTAGGATGTGAGATTATTACCATCCATAGTGATCACGGATGGGAGTTTGAAAATGAAAGATTTGGAAGTTTTTGTGAGGATCAAGAGATTAGTCACAATTTTTTAGCTCCTAGAACCCCTCAGCAGAACGGGGTAGCTGAAAGGAAGAACATGACCTTAGTGGAAGCCGCTAGAGCCATGCTTGCTGAGTATTCACTTCCAAAATACTTCAGGGCTGAAGCAGTGAACACTACCTGTTATGTGCTGAATAGGGTGAATGTGTGAGTCAAACTGAACAAGACTCCTTATGAGATAATTAAGGGTAGAACTCCAAATCTGTCCCACCTTCATGTCTTTGGCTGTAAGGTTTTCATTCTGAACAACAGGAAGTCACCCTTAGGAAAATTTGACCCCAAATCTGATGAAGGAGTGTTCTTAGGATATTCAAGTGTGGAGAAATCCTTTAGGGTGTTCAATAAGAGGACTTTGGTGGTGGAAGAAATAACCCATGTAGTGTTTGATGAATCTGATCCTAAGGAGTCTAGATCTGAAGTAGAAGATGAAGAGATTGTTGAGGTTACCCAAGGGGTTGGAAATACAAATCTGGAGGAAAGGGTAGAACCTCAAACCACGTTGCCTAGAGATTGGAGATATTCTTCGAGTCATCCTAAAGAACTGATCTTAGGACACCCTTCTGAAGGTGTTAGGACTAGGCATGGACTTAGGAAGGAAGTAAACCATTCTGCCTTTATCTCAATGACTGAACCCACCAACATCAATCAAGCCCTTTCGGATGAGTTTTGGATCTTAGCTATGCAAGAAGAATTGAATCAGTTTGTAAGGAATGATGTTTGGGAGCTAGTAGAAAGACCTAAAAATTAAAGTATTGTGGGAACCAAGTGGGTCTTTAAGAATAAGATGAATGATTCTGGTGTGGTGGTGAGATAAGGCAAGATTGGTGGCTAAGGGGTATAATCAGATAGAAGAGATTGATTTTGAGGAGACTTTTGCCCCTGTAGCTAGATTGGAAGCCATTAGAGTACTACTAGCCTTTGCCTATTATAAGGGATTCAAGCTGTTTCAAATGGATGTTAAGAGTGCCTTTTTAAATGGGGTAATAAAGGAAGATATTTTTGTAGAACAACCCCCAGGTTTTGAGAGTTCCAAATATCCAAATCATATTTATAAATTAAAAAGGCCTTATATGGATTGAAACAGGCACCCAGAGCTTGGTATAAGAAGCTTAGCACATTCCTGTTAGAAAGAGAGTTTATTAAGGGGAGCGTTAACACCACCCTTTTTCTGAGGAGAATAGGGGATGACTTACTCATTGTCCAGATCTATGTTGATGATATAATTTTTGGATCTTCTGATAAATATTTATGTGATGAGTTTTCTAAAATAATGAGTAAGGAGTTTGAGATGAGTATGATGGGAGAATTGTCCTACTTTTTGGGGTTTAGCATAAGGCAAACGGATGATGGAACCTTTCTCAATCAATCTAAATACACTAAGGACATTTTGAAGAAATATGAAATGGACAAAGCCAAGCCAATCAATACTCCCATGACCTCCTTAGTTTAGTTAGATAAGGATTCAAGTGGAAAATCTGTTGATCAGAAGAAGTATAGAGGGATAATAGGATCACTGCTTTACCTAACTGCTAGCCGACCTGATATCATGTTTAGTGTCTGTCTTTGTGCTAGGTTTCAGGCTGATCCTAAAGAGTCCCACCGGACTGCTGTTAATAGAATTCTTAGATATCTTTTAGGGACCCCAAACCTAGGAATCTCGTACCCTAGGCACAGCACCTCTTTTGAGATCATTGGATATTCTGATTCTGACTTTGCGGGGTGTAGGGTGGATAGAAAGAGCACTTCTGGAACATGTCAATTCATAGGACAGTCGTTAGTCTCCTGGTCCAGTAGAAAATAGAACTCAGTTGCACTTTCCACTGCTGAAGCTGAGTATATTGCCTTAGGAAGTTGTGTGGCCCAAGTTCTTTGGTTGAAGCAATAAGTTTTGGATTTAGGATTACCTGTTGGCATAATTTCTGTTCTGTGTGATAATACTAGTGTCATATGTATCTCTAAGAATCCAATCCAACATTCTAGGACCAAAAACATTGATATAAGACATCACTTTATTAGGGACCATGTTACAAAAGGGGATATTGAGCTACATCATATAGCAACTGAAAATCAGCTGGCTGACATATTCACTAAACCACTAGCCTTTGACTCATTCAGCATTTTGAGAACTAGATTAGGAGTGATTGATATAAATACTTGATTCTGATGACTACTAATTTCTGATTATTCTGATTGGTATTCTATTTTTTGTTAGTTAGTTTTTGGTTTGATTATTTGCTTTCAGTTAATTTTATTTCTTCTGCTGATTTCTGTTTTAGCCTTACTGTTAGTTTGATTTGAGTATTTACTTTGATGTGATTTTCTCCCTATTTTTATTCACTAGTTCATATCTTGCACTTACTGTTTTATGCTTTTCAAAATCAGATCACCGCTCACTACTTCTGATAATCTGAATTTCTGACTGGGAGTTTTTACCTTGTGTTGATTTGGAAGCTGGTAAGCAGTGATTGATTCCACTGAATCTGTTAAAGGGAAAAAACATTGATGATTGTTTCTCTTCCTCTAACTCCTTTACTGGTGTATTGTTTCTTTTGGATAAAAATCTTCTTCAAAATTAAAATGTTAGTTTTTGAAATAGAGATTATTTTATCTTCCCACAGTAATCTACCTCATATCAATAGTGTTTTTCAAAGTCTTGAGTCATTAGTTTGATTCTCTAAACCAAGTGATTGCATTTATCATATGATATATGGCTTTTATTTTGTGAATCATTCATCCTTACTGTGGAGAGTCATCTCCTATGTCTGGAAGATAATCTCACAGCTGAGACTCTTTAATGATTGTGAAAAGGAGGAAGCTTACAAAAGATGTGCAGTGCGCCAAATAAATTGAAAAAGAGGCATAAAATGAGCCCAAAGCTAAAAAGATGTAAAAAATCGCCAACTAAAAGATACACAAAGTGTATCAAAAATGAAAAGATGCGCAAAGCGCCAACTAAATTGTAAAAGAGGCACAAAATGAGCCCAACCAAGCTTTCCTTCCTTTCAGATCGTTAAAGGTCTTAGAAAAATCCGTGTGCCGCTTAATACTTTCAAAAGCTTATGTTTGAAAATCCTGATTTCTAATTTTTTATTTTGTAACACTATTATATCAGATATTTTTCTGGAACGAGGCTTGAAAGGATCTCTTTTCAAATCTAATATCTTTTCTTCTGAATCAGATTTTTGTTTTGAAAGAGGTTTGCATCGATAAGGTGCCCGGGGTCGGAGTTACGAAAGTTGATTTTTCTAACCTTTTCTGGATTTTAGCGCTGTCAATCATCTTCTTGTTAGTTTTTGAATCTAAAATCAAGGAAAAATTCCGATTTACTCGAGCAGCCTGATAAAAAAAAAAAACAAAAAAAAAATCTTTGCTTTTGCGTGTTTTTTCTGTGAGTTTTATTCATTTTTGTGTTATTTTAATTTCATGGTTGTGTTTTTGGGATCCTGATCGGTCATCTTCATCATCCATCTTTTTCTATTTTCTTCACATCATCCTGGATGATACCCCTATCGTCCTGGACGATCCAAACATCATCTTGGACGATTCATTCAAAATCATCCCCACACTGCTCTTGCTGTTGAAAAACTCAAATTACTGGTGATCGTCCTGGACGATCCTTACATCGTCCTGGACGATATGATTCATATCTTCCGGATCTGATCAAACGGCTGATATTGCACCAATTATTGGCCATCGTCATGGACGATCCACCTTATCGTCCTGGACGATCCACATGTCAAGCCGCTGGACGATTTGAATTTGGCCCGTCTGACATATTTATTGCATATCGTCCCGGACGATCCACCTAATCATCATGGATGATAATTTTTGTCAACGGTCGTCCAGCCTGACTCCTCGGGACGATCGCCTGTGTCTAATCGTCCTGGATGATCTTTGATCGTTCTGGACGATCGGACCGCCTTTTTGACCAATCGTCCAGAACGTCATAAATGCCCATATTGTCCCGGACGATATCACAATCGTACGGGACGATCAGGCCATTTTCTATATAAACAGCAATTTTCTTAAGGATTTTCCACACCTTTTTCTTCCACTCTCCTTCTACTTCCTTACACTTTTGATTCCTAATGGCTGGTGGCAAACGGTCCCGTCAAAAGGGTGCCAGTTCCTCCCGGGGACCTATTGATCCTCACTTCCCCAATGCAGCTGATCAGGCTGCCTACGAGCGATATTGCGAAGTGGGGATCACACCGTCGAAAATCGTAAATCCTCGCACTCTTACTTATCCTGTCCTTGACCTCTTCGCACACACCTCACTCACCTTCATCATGACTCTCGCATTTCCCTTTAGCTCGAAACTTCTTCACGTTTTCTTTACAAACTTGCAGATTTCGGCTGATTACTCCACCCTATGCTCTTATGTAAATCAGCACCTTGTCGAACTTACCTACCAGGACTTTCATAACATTCTCCAACTTTTCGTCACTGGCGACAAACTCCACACCCTTATCACCGACCCAAACTATGATTAGAGTGTCGCCAATCATTTCCTTCATAATATAAATGCCCCTTATCTTGATAATGCCTGCTCCACACTTCTTAAGGACGTCCGAACTATTCAGCATGTTCTTCGTTCCTCCGTCATTCCAAAGGAGGGGGATCGAATTCACATCACCCCACTCCTGTCCTTGACCACCTACTATATCCTGGCCCATAGGAAATTTAATGCCACCGACCTTATTATCCGGTACCTCGAGCACCTCACCACCATTCCGGATCCAGGTCATCGCCGTCATCCAAATCTAGCCTTAGGACACATCATTGCCTATGCCCTCGAAACCAAATATGACCTGCAATATCCCGCAGCTCCAGATGTTCCTCCTTCCTTCCTCACCAATAATGCCTTCCATGTCCTACACAGCACCCGACTACATCCGGAGCCTGCCCCGGATGTTGAGGAAGAGGAGGAAGAGGCCATTCCAGTTCCTGCTGCACCAGAGGCACCTGCTCCCCTTCGCATTGCCTCTCCCTTTGACCACTTGGTGCAGCGCTTCGATCAGTGGGAGGTAAGATTTGACTCCTATGTGGTTGCCTAGGAGCAGCGACACGCCGAGGACATCTAGCGCTTCACTGACTATGCTGCGCAGCAGCAACAGCAACATGATCAGGACATTGCCTGGATTGGAGCCCACTTCCAGGCCATTCACCATTACTTCAACCCACCACCGCCACCTCCTTCTTCCGATCAGGATCCGCCTCCATTCTAGTTTTCTATTTTGTAGTTGTTCTCTTTTATGTTTGTACTTATATTTCCGTGTTCTGTTTTACCCTTCTCCTTTTTGTGATGTCAAAAGGGGGAGTCAGTTGTAGTCGTTTCAATTTTTGTTATATGTTATGTTTTCTGTATTAGTTTGATTGTTAAATGAAAATTTGAAAAACAAATATCTGTTTTTCGATCTCCTGTTTATTTTTATTTTCAAACTACTGTACAAATATTTGCCATCATCAAAAAGGGGGAGATTGTTGCAAATCTGATTTTGATGATGACAAACATGTTTCCAGTGTGTTTTGCTTGGCTAAGCCATTTCAGGCACAAAAGATCACGAGCAAATCAAGCCAACTCAAGATCGGGTCCAAGTGTGTAAAATGTATGATTTTTCTTTTTATTAAGTCAATTGTAATGTAACTGATCCCCGAGCTAAGTATCCTTGTACACACACACTCAGGGGGAGAGCTTGAGTGAATTAGAGTTTTTGTTCATTTTTTATTCAGATCGTCCTGGATGATATTCACATCATCCTGGACGATCCAGTAAAAACAAAAACCCTAATTGGGGCGACCAAGTTAAGTGAGTCTGATTAAGCAGATCATCCTGGACGATCATTGGATCGTACGGTACGATATGCTCAAATTAGAAATTCTCAGCCGCTAGAACAAGTTAGGCAAGTTTTTATTTTAAGTTATTTGGTCTGATCGTCCCGGACGATTCAGTACAATCATGCCTAAATTAGTCTGGTAATTAAGGAAAGTAATTAATATTTAATTGATACGATCATATCATCCTGGACGATCGCAGGATCGTCTAGTGCATTTCAGCTGTACGTTTCGAACTGTGTTCATGACGATTTGGGCACTTTTTGAACTAATCGTACAGGACGATACCCGTATCGTCCTGGATGATCAAGTCATTTTTTGGTCGTCCAGCACAAGTTTCTCTAGACGACCCGAACTATCTTTTGGATGATATTCCTCGATTTACACTAATCATCCCAGACGATCGCAGGATCTTACGGGACGATATGAATAATTTTTTCTATTGATCGTCCAGAAGAGCCAGATCGTCCAGGCTGAAACAACTGATTTTGAACTGATCGTACAGGATGATCTATCGATCGTCCTGGACGATCTTGGCCGACCAGTTGAGATTTAGGGCAAATTTTAAGCCCTCCTATAAAAGAACTTTTTCTTGAAACAAGAAAAATCTTTTGCCACCTTCCTTTCCAGAGAAACCCTAGAGAGAGAGAGTTTGGGAGAGAGAGAGAGAGGATCCTGTGAGGGGGAGTTAGTGAGAGATTCACTAAGGTTGCTCCAAGCACGGATCAGAGTCGTCTTCTCCGCTCGTCGTCTTTCGTCTAGTTGGTGTTCGTCGTGGGAGGATCGTTCGCAAGAAGATCCGAGGTTCTCTGCCCGCTTCAAGTGGAAGTAAAAGGAGTTCGAAGGTTCTCTTCCTGCTTCAGGAGGAAGCAAAAGGAGGTCGGGTTCTCTGCCCCACCGTATGGTGAAAAGGAGGTCTTGTACAGGCTTCTCCGCCGTGCTGTGGGAGCAAAAGGAGAGACATTTTTTGTTTAGTGCAATACCCGGAGGGGAGGCTCCGGGGAGTGGACGTAGGTCAAGTTGACCGAACCACTATAAAATCTGGTTTGCATTTCTGATTCAGTTCTGCACTTTACTTTTTGATATTAACTGCATTGGTGAATATCTGAGATTGATCTTTTCGTTCTTGTTTAATTGTTTCCGCTGCTAAGTATCGAAAAGATTTTTCATTGTTGTCGTGAAATTTTTAAATAACCAATTCACCCCCCCTCTTGGTTAGCCTTGGGACTAGTTCACTAGGGCTTAACATCCCTATCGAACTTTCAAAAAAGGCCTGCAAGGACACTGAATAAAACAACTAAAAGTAACATAGAATAAATAACAAAAGTTAAAACATAGAGCAAATAAAGTAGTGTACAGCCTAAGTAGTTATTCAGCATAACCATGCAACAAGTCATCCATATATTAAGGAAATCCTTGCACAAAACGAAAATGATACTGAAAAATGACACCATCAAGGCCAAGAAACTATCAAGGATCAGATCACTATAGTTACCACAACTACACTTCATATTCCAGATATCACTAATAATACCAACTATATAACAGTGCCAAACATAATCCATAAAAATTAACACATCAACCCAATGACAAACATAGAAAGTCCCCAAGCAACTACTTAGAAAAAGAGAGAAATAGCCACTATCAATAACAAACCAAAGTAGAGCATCCAAGGCGTTCAAGAGAAACAACAAAAAATAAGTCCACAGAGTAGAGGTATCAGAAAAGCATAGGAAAAATCACAATTACTGGAGGGATCCTTAGAGTACAGGGGATAATAAAAAGCTTATGCACATGAGAGAGCACATCCTTCCCACAAAAAAAATAGCAACCATACTGCATCAGAGAGAACAAAAAAGAGAATAGGCAATTAGAGCTCAGGATGAAACACCCAAAGTAGTCATCACTAAGATAACCCCAATGCCGCTCAATCCAACTCCCAAAACTAGTTGGACATAAGCGAAAATAATAAACACGACAATATGAGAGAAAACATAGACGGAAGAGCCATAGAAAAGCAAACTAACTGGCAGATAAATTCTAGGCAACCCCCCAGTATAGAGAATAAAATGTAGGCCACAACATCAACCAAAACCACCAACAGACACCCCCAAAATTCCACAAGGCCAAACCATAAAATAGTTCCAGAATGCACTAAAAAAAAGGAAAATACACAGATAATATGATTTCCCATCACCGGATCAAAGTAGAAATCTAAAAAGCCAAAATCCATAGGCCAGGAAAAACCCCACATCACAACATCACCATTGAGATGAACCCCGAGATAGCCCCCCACAGGCCTCCCAAAGATGCCAGTAGACTTAGCCCACAAGCAACAGCATGACACATAACACCTCCTGGGAGTAGAAGAGTAACAAAAAGGGATACCATCAGGATACCAAATAGTCCAATCACAACTTAAACCCATTCTTACAAAATACACAAAATTGTTGGATCAAATCCAAATAATGGCTAACACCAAAACACCCAAACAAATAAAATGAAGAGAAAAAACCATAACCCATAAATAGCAAGTAGCAGCAAGGAAAATGAAGACCAAACACTACAGCACAAATGACATTTCAGCTAAAACAAGGCTAAATTCTAACATATGGCAACCCCATTTTATCCCGCCTAATAATGCCTTTAAGTAACATAGGTAAATTAGAATTAGAAAAATCAGTAAGATAGTCCAACTACAACCCAGATTAGCTAACCAGTCAGAACAAGAATTACCTTTCCTATGAACATGAGAAATAGAAAAGTTAATAAACATCAAAAGCTGATTGATCTCTCTAATAAGATAAAAAAGCTCAGGATTACAAACTCTCTTCGTAGGATTCATAAGGCAATGAATCATAGAAGTGGCATCCACCTCAATCCAAATATTGGTGATATCAAGCGAAAGACATAATTTCAGGCCATTTAGAATGGCATAAAGTTCAGCCCTCACGACAGAACAAACTTAATTTCTAGGGACACCCTAATTAGGGTTTCTATTTTTAACAGATCATCCAAGATGATTTAAAATTGTCCTATTTGATATGATCAAAAAAAAAAAAAAATTAACTCACTAGATTACTCCTCCTAAGTGTGTGTGCAAGGTTGCTTAGCTTCAGGATCCATCACAGTACATTTGACTCAAGAAAAGATAAAAGATGCATTGGAATTAAAATTATCGACTGACTTTATCCTTGTCTACCTAATCTTGCGCTGATTGAAATTCTAAGTGAACTTGTGGACCTGAAAGGTTAGCGAACAAGGCAAACCAAAATAGATATACATGAATAATAGTAGTAAAGAAATAGTAATATTTGTTATCATTAAAATCATTATACTTGGGCCCAGATTTGCAATAATCTCCCTATTTTTTATGATGGCAAACATTATTATAAAAAAATGCAAAGTTAGGAAAATTTTTATTTTATTCTTTCTTTTTCTCTTTCTTTTTAAATGAGACATAAAAAAATAGAACATAAATAAAATAAAGCAAAATTCCACTAAAATATTTGCAAGCAACATACAAAGCAACATACTAAGCAAATAACATATTACTCCCCCTTTCAACATCACAAAAAGGAGGACAAAGGAATAACATTAAACAGAATAAAGTATAGAAAGAAAGACCAGTATAAATGTTGAAACAAAAACACTGACAAACTAGAAAGAAGAACTCTGATCAAGTGGAGGTGGTGGTGGCTGAAAAACAACACAAAAACCAAATAAAACTAGTCATTAAGCAAATTAAAAGGTTTTTTTTTGAATCAATCAATCTCTAGTAAATGATAAATTTCCCTTAATTTTAAATTTAAAAATTAATAAGAATGAAATGATAATGCTAAAATTGAGAAAGGTTAGAAGATCAATTTCGTAAACTCTACCTCGACACCTTATAGGTTAAAGTTCCTTTCAAACAAAAAATTAATTTAGAAAAAAGAAATTAGATAAGAAAAGTGATCTTTTCAAACTTTGTTTCAAAAAAAAAATCTGATAAAATAATATTGTAAAGTAAAGAATCATGAATCATGATTTTCAATCTCAAGTATTTAAAAATATTAAGTGGCACATGAATTCTTATAAGATTTTAAAGATATGAAAGTGAAGGAAGCTTATTTTTTTGTGGGCTCATTTTGTGCCTCTTTTTTAGTTATTTGGTGAACTTTGTGCATCTTTTAATTTTTGATACACTTTATGTATCTTGCAATTAATTGGCGAACATTGCGTATCTTTTTAGTGTTGGGCTCATTTTGTGCCTCTTTTCATTTCTTTTGCTAGCTTGCTTCCTTTCATAACCTTTAAAGACTCTTAGTTGTGAGATTATCTTTCGGATATAAGAGAAGAAAAACTTACTTTCTAATATAAGAAGGAGTAAACCATAAAAAAGAATTATATTCATATTATAAAAGCAACCACCTGATTAAGAAAACTTGAAAGTGATTCATTCATTTGGAACATTATTCATATGAGATAGATTACTATAGGAAGATAAAAGAGATCTCAATTTCAAAGTCCAACTTTTAATTCTGAAATAGATTTTAATTCAAAAAGAAAAGTATACTATTAAAAGAGTTAGAGGAAGATAAATAATCATCATTATTTCTTTCTTTAACTATTTTAGAGGAGTCAATCACTGCTTACAAGCTTCTAAATAAAAATAAGGCAAAAATCTTATTTGAAAAGCAAGTTCATCAACAGAAGTGAGCAGTGATCTGATTCTTAAAGTATTGAAAAAAACAACAGGAAATCAAAAATATAAAGCAAAAACACATAAAAAAGAATAAACAAACATATCAAACAAAATAATAATAATAGAAACATAAATAAAAAGCATGATTTTCAAGCATAAATATCTATCAAACCTAATATAGTTCTTAAAGTGCTGAAGGTTTCAAAGGCCAACGATTTTGTAAAGATATCTATAAGCTGATTTTCAGTGGCTACATGGTGTAGCTCTATGTCTCCTTTGGTAACATGGTCCCTAATGAAATAGTGTCTAATGTCGATGTGTTTAGTCCTAGAGTGTTGGATTGGATTCTTTGAAAATGTAGATGGTACTAGTGTTATTGAAATTGTGCCTACAAGTAATCCTAAATCCAGAATTTATTATTTTAACCAAAGAAATTGGGCCACACAATTTCCTAAGGCAATGTATTCAGCTTCAACAGTAGACAATGCAACTTAGTTTTATTTTCTACTGTACCAAGAGACTAAGGATTATCTTATGAATTGACATATCTCAGAAGTGCTTTTTCTATCAACCCTGTATCCTATAAAATATGAATTAGAATATCCTATGATTTCAAAGGAAGTGTTATGCCAAGGATACCAGATTCTTAAGTCTTGGGTCCCTAAGAGTTATCTAAAAATATTCTTAACAACAATCAAGTGGGACTCTTTTGGATCAGCCTAAAATCTAGCATAGAGATAAATACTAAACATAATATCAGGTCTGCTAGAAGTCAAGTAAAAAAGTGATCCAATAATTCCTCTGTATTTCTTTTGATCAACAGATTTTTCATTTGAATCCTTATCTAACTGAACAGTGGAACTTATGGGAGTGTTGATTGGGTTGGCTTTATTCATATCATATTTTTTAAGGATCTCCTTAATATATTTTGACTGACTAAGAAAAGTTTCATCATCCTTCTACCTTATACTAAATCTAAGAAAGTAAGTCAATTCTCCCATTATACTCATTTCAAACTCCTTACTCATTATTTTTGAAAATTCATCACACAAATTTTTATCAGAAGATCTAAATAAAATATCATCAATATAGATTTGGAAAATTAGTAAATCATTTCTTACCTTTTTTGGAAATAGGGTGGTGTCTACGCTCCCCTTAACAAAGGTTCTTTCGAGTAGGAAATTGCTTAATCTTTCATACCATACCCTGGGTGCTTGTTTTAGTCCATATAAAGCCTTTTTTAATTTGAACACATGATTAAGAAATTATGAATTTTCAAAGCCTGGGGGTTGTTCAACATACACATCTTCTTTTATTACCCCATTTAAAAAGGCACTCATGACATCCATTTGGTGCAGTTTGAATCTCTTATAACAGGCAAAGCCTAGTAGCAGCCTAATGGCTTCTAATCTAGCTACAGGGGCAAAGGTTTCTTCAAAGTCGATCCCTTCTATCTGATTATAACCTTTAGCAACTAATCTTACTTTATTTCTTACCACAACACCAGAATCATTCATTTTATTTTTGAAAACCCATTTAGTTCTAATGACACTTTGATCCTTAGTCTTTCAACTAGCTCCCTAACATCATTCATTACAAATTGATTTAACTCTTCTTGCATGGCTAGGATCCAAAATTTATCAAATAGGGCTTGATTTTAGTTAGTGGGTTCAGTCATTGAAATGAAGGTAGAGTGGTTTACTTCTTTTTTAAGGCCATGCATAGTTCTAACACCTTCAGATGGGTCTCCTAAGATCAATTATTTAGGATGACTTGAAGAATATCTCCATTCTCTAGGCAGTGTGTTTTTAGGTTCAACCCTTTCCTCTAAATTTATAGGTTCAAATCCTTGGGTGACTTCTACAACCTCTTCTTCTTCTACGCTAGACCCTCCAAAATTATCAGACTTATTAAATACAACATGAGTGGTCTCCTCAACTATAATGTTCTTTTATTGAAGACTCTATAGGATTTTCCAACACTTGAGTAACCTAGGAACACTCCTTCATCATATTTTTGGCCAAACTTTCTTAGTTGAGATTATCCATTATTCAGAATGAACACTTTACATCCAAAGACCTGGAGGTGAGAGAGATTGGGTGTCCTACCCTTCAGGATTTTATAGGGTGACTTGTTCAGCTTGGATCTAAGATTAACCCTATTCAAAATATAACAGGCTGTATTCATCGCTTCTGCCCAAAAGTATTTAGGAAGTGAGTATTCAGCCAATATGGCTCTAGCTTCTTCTACCAGGGTCCTATTATTTCTTTTAGCTACCCCGTTCTACTGAGGGGTCCTAGGAGCTAAAAAATTGTGATATATCCCATACACCTTATATAAAGATTCAAAATTTTCATTTTCAAATTCTTCATCGTGGTCACTATTAATGGTTACAATTTTTCAACATAGTTTTCTTTGAATCCAAGTGGAAAAAGATCTAAACTCCTCGAATGATTCACTTTTATGAGATAAGAATCTAACCCAAGTAAGGCTCGAATAATCATCAACTATCACATACCCAAAGACTTTCCCTTCTAGGCTTGAAGTGCTAATAGGTCCAAAGGGATCCATGTGAAGGACTTCTAAGGGGTTTCTAGTGTTAATGTCTTTGATTGAGTGGAAGGAGGATTTGACTTGCTTTCCTAACTGGCAAGCATCACACAGGTGGTCCTTAGTGAATTGTAGTTTGGGTATTCCTCTCACTAAGTCTTTTTGGGTGATCTTCCTATAGCTTTTCATACTTACATGACATAATCTTCTATACCACAACCAAGATTCATCAATAATTATTTTTAGGCAAAATAAAGTAGCACATTCAATGTTATTTAAATCAAGCATGTAGATGTTGTTGATTCTTTTTTCCTACAAAATAATTTTATCATTTAAGCTTATAATGTAGCTGGTTGGTAGAAATTTTATGCTAAAGCCTTTATCATAGAGCTGGTTGAAGCTGAGCAGATTATGTTTCAAGCCATCTACATGTAAAATATTTTCAATGATGAAAATTTTTGAATTACCAAATATACTTGAGCCCAACACTCTCCTGGTGGTGTTATCTCAAAGTGTTACCTTGCCACCTGCCCTGACCTTTAGCAAAATGAATTGATTTACATCTCCAGTCATATGCCTTGAACATATGCTATCAAGGTATCACATGCTCTCATGAGACCTTGTGTGAGAGCACACCTACAAAATTATCAGATGTCAGATTTGAGAACCCAAACAGGTTTGGATCCCATTTTATTAAAAGAGGAATAAAATGCATGCCTGCTATGCTGTGAATTTTTAACTTTAGATCTCCACACCAAATGTGTTCTACAGTGAATGGTGCGAGTGTGAAAGATATATCCTAACTTGCCACAAGAAAAATAACTAACACTAGGAAAATGGTTTACTAATCTATGTGGGTTATGCTGCCTCTTCTTAGGTTTGAATGATGCATGCTTTGTTGATGGTTTATAAAACTCTTCAAGTAAAGGTGGTATTTTATTTTGCTCTAATACAATGATTTTTTCTCTTTGAAACTCATTAGATTTTTCATAGCTTGCCACTTCCAATTTTAATGCATGCTCGCTGTTGTCTAAATTGCATGCAATAGTTTCCAATTCTTTTAAAGCTTTTTCTAAGTCAATATGTGATATTTTTAATGAATCATGCTCAGTAGTTAAATCAGAATGCTTTTTATTTAATTCATTAAATTTATTTAATAAAGCCATATGATTGCTATCCAAAGTGGAATGATCTTTCCTGAGGTATTCATGCTCTTTCTGTAAATTTGAAAAGTAAGTTTTAAGGCTTGCTGTAATTTCTTAAGCTTCCTACACGATAAATGAATTTTTTCAAGAACTTTAAATCATTGGTTATAGGTAAGCTCAGTAACCTCTTCTAGATCAGAGTGATTAAGTTGATCATCAGCCATTAAGCACAGGTTTGTTACCTCCTCTTCTGCTTTAGTTTTAGAGGGGTCTGATGCTGAGTCAGCCCATAAAGCCTTTTGAGTCCTTTACTTGCCCTTCTTGAACTTAAGTTTTTTTTTCACCCTTCTCCTTGCTTGGGTGAGCTTTAAGAGTTGGGCAATCAGACTTCAGATGCCCTGGCTTCCTGCATTCAAAATAAATATTATCAGAAGAAACTTTGGAATTCTTACTAGTTTTACCTTTGTTCTATTTTTTATGATGCTTTTGTTTTCTCTTTTAAAAGCTTTTGAATTATCTAGTCATCAAAGCAATATCATTAGTTTTTGATCCATATGTGTCATTATCAGAATCCTTAGCCTTAAGGGCTATAGTTTTCTCCTTTTTTCTTCTCACCTATATCAAGCTGCCTTTGGTTCACTCCTTGCTCGTAAGATATGAGTGATCCAAGTAATTTATCAATGGAATAAATATTCAGATCCTTAGATTCAGTAATGACAGTAATTTTTGCATCAAAAGAAGAAGGTAAATATCGCAAAATCTTGTTCACTTTTTTATAATTTGTAAGCTCTCTTCCTAAGGCATGCAAAGAAGTAACAATCTGTCTAAACCTAATATACATTTCAAAAATTGATTCACTAGGTTTCATGCGAAAGAGTTTGTAATCATGAAGTAAAATATTTAGCCTAGATTGTTTAATTTCAATTATTCCTTCATAAGTTATGCATAATCTGTCAAAAATTTCTTTCCTAGTAGAACAAGTAGAGACATGCATATAATCTTTAGATTTTAAGGCACAAAAGAAATAGTTCAGACATTTGGCATTAAGTTGTGCTAAATCTCTATCATCTAAAGTTCATTCAAAAAAAGGAATTTCAGATTTAATGCCATCTACTAATCTAAAAGGTGTAGAACAACCTTTCTTAACTAGCATCCACATGCGATAATCAATTGATTGTGAAAAGGTGGACATGTGAGTTTTCCAAAAATCAAAAGGAATATTATCAAATAGAGATGGTTTTATGATTGAATAACTTTTCACAATATTATGATTATTAAAGTTAGCCATTGATCAAAATTCAAAAGTTTTCTAAAACTTATTTTATGAATCCCGCTCTGATACCATTTGAAAGTTTGCGAGGGTTGTGAAACCCTATAAAACTAGCCCAAGGCTAACCAAGAAGAGGGGGGGGGGGGGGTGAATTGGTGTTTTAAAAAATCTTAAACAAAAAGAAAAATCTTTTTATCCTTTTTTTAAAATATTTTAAAAGCACACAACTTGTATGAAAGCATATAACAAAATTAGTGATTTCAACCACAGAACAAATCATAGAAAAGTGCAAAAATAAAATGCAAAAAAAGTAATAAGAACGAGCACACCAAGTTTTATAGTAGTTCGGTCAAATTTGACCTACGTCCACTCCCCAAAAACCTCCTTTCCAAGTATTCCACTAATCAGTTAGTATCTCTCCTTTTATCCCCACAGCAAGGTGGAGAAGCCCTTACAAAATCTTTCCACCGACCCTGTAAGGTAGAGAACCTTGAATCCTTTTTCACTCTCCTGGTGAAGGCAGAGAATCCAGAATCCTTTTCTCCCACTTAAAGTTGGCAGAGAACCACAAAATTTTTTACTCCCATGTGTAGTAGGTAGAGAACCTTGATGTAATGTTGAAGATTATCTCCATAGAGCAACAAAGGAACTAAAAACAAAGCTTGAAGAAGATGATCGAATCCTTACTTGGAGCAACCTTTACGAACTCCCTCACAAACTCCCCCTCACAAGACTCACTCTCTCTCTCTACCAAACTCTCCTTTTCCTTCTCTAAGCTCTCTTAGGTCAGAACAACAGAAAAAGATTTATTTGTTGTAAATAAGAGAACTTAAATAAGAGCCTTCCAAAAATAGCCCTAATTTTCAATTTAGCGACAAAGATCATCTAGAATGATTCAAATATCATCCTGTATGATTAGTACAAAATAGACCTTCTAGCCAATACGATCAACATTGCCCTGTACGATCAGTTTAAGTATTTGAAAGAATTGTCCCGTATGATCTCTTGATCATCCTAGACAATTAGTTCACGAGTGTCTATTGATCATCTAGTACGTTATTTGGTGATTAATTATCATCCCATGTAGTAGATGGGCCGTCAAGTATGAAGTAGAGGTATCATCTAGGATAACTAGTTGAAAAATTATAGTTTTTATCCTGTATGATGGATGACGATTAATTATCATACCATACAGTACTCTGATCGTACAGTACGATTATCCTGTATGATTTAATTAATCAATTTGACTATAATTAATATCATAATCATTGGATAAATTTAGGCATGATTGTCATAAATTATCTAGGATGATGCTTATCATCCCGTACGATTAGAATAAAATTTGAAACATAAAATATTACCAAAATTATGATTGGCAAATGTTTCTCACAAACTATATTGATCATCCTATACGATATAAATCATCCAGGATGATTAGTTAAGAAAATATAATTTCCAGGGATACCCTAATTAAGGTTTCTATTTTTAACTGATCGTCTAGGATGATTTAAAATTGTCATGTATGATATTATAAAAAAATAGAAAAATTTCTAACTCACCAAATTACTCCCCCTGAGTGTGTGTGCACAAGGTTACTTTGCTTCAGGATCCATCATAGTATATTTGACTCAAGAAAAGAAAAAATGAGCATTGGAGACTTAATCCTAATCTACTTGATCTTGAGCTGATTGACATTCCAAGTGAACTTGTGGATCTGAAAGGTTAGTGAATATGGCAAACCAAAATAGATATGAAAAAATAGAAGTAGTAAAGAAATAGTAATGTTTGTTATCATTAAAATTATTGTACTTGGGCCTAGATTTGCAACAGTTAGAACCCTTAATTTCTGATGGTAGGTTGGTTGCTACTACTCAATTTTTTGGTTTTCATCATTGTGTGGCTAATACTTCTAATAAGATTTGGGTTTTTTTTTATTGGTGATTTTTCTCAAGTTATGATTATCACATTAAGAGTCTTACTTCTTTTGTTTATGCTGCCTCCTTTCATATTATTAGAAAACTTCTTTGGGATCACCTTTCTACATTTCATAACATGGTTTCTTTGCCTTAGCTTGTTGGTAATGATTTTAACACTATATCTTCTCCTTTTGAAAGGTTTGATGGTGCTAACCCTATCAATAAATCCATTGAAGATTTTAATAATATGATTTGGATTATCCTTTAGTTGATATTGGCTTTTGTGGGAATGCTTTCACTTGGAATCATGATAGTTTGGGCAACATTTAGATCGTGCTATCTTTAATAATTTATGGATTGATTCTGTTAATGGTTCCTATGTCAAGCATGTCAGCATAATTCTTTATGATCATGATCCCCACCTTATTAGTATCAAGATGAGCCAAAGGGGTCCCCCTTCAATGTTTAGATTGCAAAATATATGGCTTTTTCATAATACTTTCTTAAATATGGTCCGTGATAATTGGTAAGCTCCTCTCCATCCTGATAATTCTATCTGTGGCATGAATAGGCTTTAGCAGAAGCTTAAAAGGCTTAAGTTCCAAATGAATTGGTGGAACAAGAATATCTTCAAAAATATCTTCACTAATATTCTGTTAGCTGAAGATGTCAACTCTTTGGAGCTTACATGTCAAATTGTGCCTAGTGATGAGAATTTTAAGCTCCTCAAGATGCTAAAAACTCTTTATTCAATTTTCAAGATCATGAGGAGGCCTTTTGGAAACAAAAATCTACTTCTAAGCACCTTATTGAGGATGATAATAATACCAAGTACTTTCATGCCCTTGTTGATAAGAATAGAACCAAGAATTATATTCATAAAATTTGTCTTCTTGATGGTTCCTATATTGAGGATGATGAGGGAATTGCTAATTTTGTAGTGGATCATTTTAAAAACCTTCTTAATAAGAACTTCTCTCCTAATCCTATTAACCTACCCCATTTAGTTCCTACTATTATTAGTGAGGAGGATAACATGACTTTAACCCAACCTTGTTCTCTTAAAGATGTTTTGGAGATTGTGAATTCCATGAATACTAACTTTATGGTGGGGCCTGATGGGTTTACCATTAAATTCTTTCAAAAATCTTGGGATATTATTAATGGTGATTTATATTGTGTTGTTTTGGATTTGTTTGGTGGTAATGCTATCCCTAAGTTTTTGTCTGCAACTTCCATTATTCTTATTCCTAAGAAGAATGTCTCCAACTATTGGGATGATTTTAGGCCCATTAGCCTTTACACTTTTTTAACAAGCTTGTCTTTAAAATTCTCATGAATCAGTTAGCCATTTTCTTCCTAAAATTATCTCTCCTTTTCAAATTGGTTTTGTTAAAGGGAGAGCCATTTTTGACAACATTTTACTTGCCCATGAAATGCTTCATGATCTTAATACCAAGGTGAGAGGGGGGAATATTATTCTCAGGTTGGATGTTGCTAAAGATTATGATAATATTAACTAGAGCTTTCTTTACAAAATTTTATAGTTATTAGATTTTAATTGACTTATGTTAATCTCATATAAAATTGCATTGAAAGTTGCTATTTTTCTATTATTGTGAATGAGAAAAGCAATGGTTTTTTCAAGTCTTCTCAAGGTTTAAGACATGGTGATCCTATTTCACCTGCTTTATTTATCATTGCTATGGAATACCTGTCTAGAGGCATTACTAATCTTTATGATAATCATCCTAATCTTAACTATAAGACCATGGGTGGTTTTCCAATTTCTTACTTAAGCTTTGCTGATGATTTTATTATTTTTACTAATGGTTCCTTGAATATGATTAGCATTCTCATGATATTTCTTCATAAGTTTGAAAACATCAATGGTCTTTTTCTCAATACTAACAAGAGTTGTTTTATTATTCCTAATAAGATGTCTCATGATCACAATAATAATATTGAAGGCATTACTAGTTTTATTCATAGTTTATTGCCAATTAAATAAATGGGTGTGCCTCTTTTTAAAGGTATGAAAAAGTATTTCCTTATTTTATGAGAAAGTCTTTCCTTATTTATGATCTTATTTCTTTTGTTCAAAAGTGTTTAACTTCTTGGGAATTTAGTGTGCTCTCCTTTGGGGGCAAAATGACTCTCATCAGGAATATTTTATGCTCCTTACCTATCTACATGTTTCAAACCCTTCAATCCACTATTGCAGTTTGCAACCAGTTGGAAAGATTGTTTAATAAATTCTTTTGGAAGGGTACCAATAATCAATCCAAAATGCTTTGATCTTCTTGGAGTAAGTGTTATGGCATGATGGAAGAAGGGGGTTTGGGTTGCAAAAATATGATTGATTTGGACCATGCTTTTTTAATTAAATTGTGCCAATTTCATACCAAACAAAGCCTTTGGGCTAAATTTATGACTGCTAAGTATTATATTGGTAAACATCCTAACATCTATTTCTATAATAAAGGTGACTCTAAAGTGTGGAAAGGATATTTTAATATTAAATGGGAAGCGAAGAACCTTATCCAATGGGGTCATGGTTTTGGCAACATTTTCTTTTGGCAAGACCACTGGTTAGTTTCATCCTCCATTGATAATATGCTCAATACTTGCACTACTTCCTCTATTAAAGTGAGCTCTTTTTTTGTTGATAATAATTGGGAACAAGCTTACTGAGGTTATTATTACTCATATTCTTAGGACTCCTTTAAATGTAGATATTGATGACTGTTTGTTATTTAAACCTTCCAATATTGGTACTTTTACATTTAAAGAGGCTTAGAATTCTTTTAGAATTAAAAAACTAATTTCTTTGGTGTATTATATGATTTGGCATAAAATCATTCCAACCTCTACTACTATTTTTATTTGGAGATCATGCATAAGTTTATTTCTACAAATGATAACTTAAAGGGTAGAGGTTCTATTTTGCCTTCTAGATGTCAATGTTGTTCCCATGTAGAGAATATGCACCATGTTTTTATTTTTGGCCCTATTTCTACTAAAGTTTGGATTTATTTTGATGATTTTTTTAGAATTAATCACTTTAATGATACTAACACAATTCCTGACATGCTCAACAAGTGGTTTCCATTCTAAAGGTCATATCAAGAATGTGATATATGTTCTTATGATGTTGTTCTTATGGCTTGAGAGAAATGACTCTTTTTTTAATAATATCAGCATGAACCATTGGCATATTATTAGTAAAATCAAAGATAAAGTGTTGAAGTTGTTTGATGCCAATCTTTTGGGGGCCAAAAACTTTAAAGGATTTTTTTATGGCTTATAATTTTGGTATCTCTTTGAATGCTACCCATTTTATTAATGAGCCTAGGTTGGTTTTTTGGATCAAGCTTGCTATGCACACTTATTAAACTTAATACTGATGGCTCTGTCAAAAGCATTGGTTGTGGCTGTGGTGGTATTATTAGGAACTCTTCTGGTAATACTATTATGGCTTATGCTCGCCCTTTATATTACTGGAATATTATTTATGCTAAATTTTCATTTATTTTATATAGGCTGAGACTCTATATTTCTCTTAGCATTTCTAACATTTAGATTGAGGTTGATGCTATTTATTTCTTATACTATTTGAAGGATTCTAATGTAAATATTTGTAGCCCTGATTTATTATATCACATTAGGGAAATTGAATAGCTTATGATCCTTTTTAACTTCAATCTAGCCCATATTCTTAGTGAAGGTAATACTTGTGTTGATTGGTTATCTAATTATGGTTTTTCTTTGAGTTACCTTATGGATCTTGACTACTTACATTTGCCTGCTATCTTAAATGGTTTCATAAGGTTAGATAAAATGGGGGTTCCCTATGTTCGGTTATAGCTGTTTGCTAGTTGCCATGGCCTGCTGGGAGTGGCTTATTTTTTTATTGGGTTTTATTTTTATTTTTTTATTCTATTATTATTCTGCCTCTTTTCCAGCTAGTTTGGTTGGGTTGAATTTGGCTATGATCATAATGCTTTGGATTCTAACTTAAATCTTAATTGCTGCTCATCTATTCTTATACTAGAGTTTTATGGGATGTTCTATTGTGTTCCTATTTTCCTTTACTGGATTTTATTCTATAGGAATTATTTTCTTAGGTGGTTAATGTGGATTGTCAATTTTGTGGCTAGCATTGGGTGGTGCCCTTGGTCTTTATCCCTGACAATTATTTTTGTCACTTTTCTAGATGAAAAGTGGTTATGTATTCCTTCTTGCTTTCCTTCTCTTTTACAGTGGTGGGTGATGGTCTATGGCTGCTTTCTAGTTGTAAAGTTTATCTCATGTTTCTTCTTGGTCTGTTTTGAACCATTTATCTGCATGGTTTCTCTAAGATGGTTGGGATGGTTTTGAGTTCAAGTTATTCTATGATCAAACCTCTTTTATATTGGTTAACACAAGTTTAACCTAAACCCTAAAATCCTTAAACTTTAAATTCAAACTTTCAAATCCAATCAAGTCGCCTTAGCTTTAATATAGATGATCTTAATTTATATTAAGGTCATTTGGATTCTTGGTTGACCTATGGTCAAGCCATTTAGCTGTGGTTAACCCACATTTGACCCAAAACATTAAAACCCTAAAAATTCAACTCAAACCCTTAAACGAATTCATTTTATTTTATCGTTAATCCTAAATAGCTCTAATCCATCTTAGAGTCATTAAGAGTCTCATCTCACCCATTGGCAAGTCCATTTGACCAAGGATGGCAAAATTGTATTATATTATAAGAGTTCATGTGAGCTGAAATCAAGAGGGGATTGTGAGCTATTTGTTTCTTTCTCTTATTCCAAAGATTTTGTGAGAGTAATTCTTTTATTTCTTCCTTGACTTTCTTTTGAAAAATTTTCTAAGAGAAAACCTTGTTTGCTCTTCTACTTATTTTTTGAAAGTTATTCTAATCTTGGTGAGCCCTTTTTTTTCTTTTTTTTTTTTCCTTTTTTTTTGGTTTTGTGAAAATAAGGTTATTTTGTTTTGTCACTCAAGTTATGGGTATGGTTGACCCATAACATTTTTATATTGGAATTATATATACCTTCTCACCTCTAGTAGTAATAATAAATCATATAAATCCTAATTTCTTATACATGTAATTGTTCTATTAATATTTTATTTATGCAGCTCTATTATAACAACAACATCAAGCATTTATGCCACTATGTGGGGTCAACTACATAAATCCTCTTTCTCCATTGTGTCATATTAAGAGTTAAATTCCTTTTTAAATCAAATAAAAAAAGTTCATTTTTTAATACTTTCTAACCAAGTCATTTTTAGGTCAGCCTTTATCTTTCATAACATAGGCCAAATCTAACACATCTACTATCCTAACCGGATCATCGAAAAGATGATGTTTTATTTGACCAAACCATCTAGGGTGACTCTCTCTAATATTATATGCCACTATAGCTACTCCAGCCTTTTCACCTATATACCCATTTCACATTTTAGCTCTAAGAGTAATGCTACTCATCCACCTATCTCACCAACACTTAACTTAATTTATTCTTATCTTTTAATGGCCAATATTTTATGCCATAAAGCACTGCAGGTCTTATCACCATCTTAAAGAATGTTCGCTTAAGTTTGAGAGGTACTTTTTTATCACACAATAGGCCCAATGCATTCCTCCACTTCAACTATCCAACTTGAATTCTAATAATAATATCCCCATTTATTTCACTATCACTTTGAATAATATACCTGAGATATCTAAAACATGTACTCTTTTTAATGACTTGATAGCCCAAAGTCATGCTTCCCCCACTGGATCTATTACTACTAAAATTACACTTCGTATAGTTGGTTTTAGATCTACGCAAATAAAAACCTTTAGACTCTAAGGTTGATCTCCAAAATTTAAGTTTTTCTTCAACTCCCTTTCTAACCTTATCAATTAAAATAATATCATCAATAAAAAACATACACCATAGTACATCCTCTTACTAATATCTAGTAAGAACATCCATGACTAAAACAAAAAGAAATAGGCTTAAAGCTAATCCTTGATGTAATCTAATTGAAATATGAAATACTTGGTCAAAACACCTTGTGTTTGAACATAAGTAATGGATCTGCATACACATCCATAATGACTAGAATATAAGCAATATTAACTCATTTTTTTTCTAGAATTCTCTAAAGCACTTCTCTTGGAATTTTAATATGTGCTTCTTGAAATAAAAATTTTTCATCTATAGATCCTCCTTATTCTCTCTATTATTCTCCATCAAACCTTTCAATAAATGTATAGCTTCCATAGTAGACCTACCTAGCCTGAATCCAAATTGATTTTAAGAAACATTAGTATCACGTCGTAAAATATGCTCTATTACTCTCTCCCATAATTTTAAGGTATGGCAAATTAACTTAATTCATCTATAATTCACATACTCTTGTGTATCACCTTTATTCTTAAAAGTAGGATCTAACACAATTCTCTACTCATCTCTCATCTTCCTAATCTTCAAAATAATATTAAAAAGTTTAGCAAGCCAATAAATGTTGACCTTATTTTTGTATGAGGTCACTAGGGACAATCCAAACCTTAGGATCTACCTAGACCCTAGATCAATCTAGACCCTAGAATCTACCCAGATCTTAGATCAATCTAGATCAAATCTAGATTTCCAGACTAAAATTCAAGGTTCAAAGGCCCTATCTTGAAAATCTTTCTAGTGTTTTTTCAAATACTTTAAACCCCTATCAAATGAACTTCAATTCATGATCTATCAATTACATATTGATTAGGCATGTCCCTAGGGTCTACCCTCCAAATTTGAGCTCATTCTGAGGTCTCTAACCCCAAAAACTGAATTGAAACCCAAAGGCTATAAAACCTTCAAATATTTATGGCCTATGCCACTAAACCTGCTACCCAATGGATTTTGACCTTGGAGCTTTCTCCAAACCCTTGATTATCATATGTTGAATATTAAACTACATTTTGGTGGACCTACTTTGACCCCTAGTTTACCAGGGGTCAAAATGCCCCTTAAGGGAAATTTTGATATTTTCTCTAAACTTCAATATGGCTCAGTCAAATCAAACCCTAGAACCTCCTCCAATGCTTTCTAAACACTATTAAGAGTGCATAGGACTCAAACCCAGGCCTTGGGTCATCCTGGTTGACCAAATCAACATAGCTTGACCAAATGGTCCCTTAAGGGTTTAAATGGTCGATTTGACCCAAATGATCTTCCTAGCCCTTGGAACCACCTCCAATAGACTCAAAATTTCATTTCAAACTTATTGAGCTTAAATTTAGGTCTTGGGTCAACCTAGTTGACTAAGCCAACCTAGGTTGACCTAATACTCCCTTAAGGGTCCAAATGGGTGTTTCCAACCCATTTGGTCAAATTGATTTCTTCAAACCCTTAAAACTTTTCCAAAGCATAGTTCCAATATATTCAAACCCATCATGAGTCAAATCAAAAGTATTTTGACCAAGTAAACTCATAAAAAATTTGGTCAAAGTCACGTAGGCTTTCCTTTAACTCATGGTGACTTGGTCAAACTCTCACTCCATAGCTTTGAGCTTCCTCAAGACTACTCTAATCAATTAGCATGAATAATTGACTGCCACCTCATCAGTCAAAGGCATAGTTGACTTGTCAAAGTAGTCAACCAAGACAAATTACATGCCTGTGTGGCTTTGCCACCTTGGCAAGCAAAATCATCCTAATAAATCCATATCTTCATGCATTTGGGAGGCTAAAATAGATACATGGCATCATCCTATTGATCATTTAATGCAGTAAGCAAAGCTAGCAATCATAGGTTGGGCTAACTAAGTTTTACTCAACTCAAACTCTTGAAATTTTCTCCAACCATCCAAAATGACCAATTCTAGTTGCAATTATCCTCTCCCAGTTTTCCCTCAGCTCGTCCATCTATAAATAAGCCCCCCATCCAGCCATTGAAATGGTGGTTAAAAGTTTGAAAGTCTAGTTTGAGAATAGAGAGAGAGAGAGAAAGAGCAAGAAAGGATAATTTTTGTAGCTGATCCTAAACTATCCACCAACAGCTTTTAGACTCGTGAAGAAAGTTGTAGAGGATTCAAATACCTTTCCAACAAGCCCAAGTACACCAAAATAGATCCACAGGATTATATGATATCTCAAACTTTCTCTAAAATTTCAATTTGAAACTGTAGAAAATCTACAACACTTGAAGCCTCCAAACTTCAGGTGTTGGAAGATTAGGTTACCATAAACATGTGTTTCAAATTTCATCCAATTTGGATGAGTATTTTGAAAGTTATGGTGTTTGATGTTTTTAGTTCAATTATAATTGAATCCATCTAAATTAATTAGAGGCATCTGATCCTTAAGCGAGATCAGACGGCTCAGCATCTGCCACGTTGCCCCTCCCGGATCGCACGACTTTACTAGGCTTTGAACACGGGTTGATTCGAATTATGGGAGAAGAGTGGCACGCCCTAGGCCGTCAGATCAAATCCAAATCAATTCTGACAACCAAGATCAATCGCTAATGTGGTTTAGTCAAAATCACATCTGCAGTTATGGTTCAACGCGTCTGAGGACACTTATCGGCTTCTGACATAGTGGCGCTGCCATTTTTGCTCAAATTGAATTAAAAAATTTAATTAAATGCCCAAAAACTTCAAAATTCATAGAAAATCCATTTGTTTCACCAAATTTGATGTTCTTGAACTCCTTGGAAAGGGCTTTAGCCATACTATTTATTAAAATTAAAATTAAAGTGTTTTGATGAGTGGATTGTGAGTTATTTGATATTATTTAAAATTTATTTTTAGCCATTTTCTCATAGTCCTGTGATCAAATTGAGCCTAAATTTTGGTGAAATATTTTTGAGCATCTTAAGCATTCCTTGCATTTTTCCTAGTTCGAGATGCTTAAATGATTGTTGTGATGTGAATTTTCAAGGTAATGGGTCCATTTTGGACCCAAAACTTTGAAAATTTATAGCTCTCCAAATTGATAGAATTAAGTTATCTGATTGCTGTGGTAAGCTTACATATGTCCCAGGGTTAGGTGACCAAAATTTCAAACCTATTTGAACACTAGAGACACCTAAGAAAAATAATTAAGGAAAAAGTCTTATTAACTTAGAAAAATTCTAGGAAATTATACATAGATCCAATAAAGATGAAACTTCATAATATTGAACTTAGTGACATTTTACACCTTAGATCCAAATTTCACTAGATTTGGAGGTCATTAGGTTATAAAATTAATCAAATCAAAATTCAGCCTTTTTTAGGACCTAAAATATTCAAAAAAATATAATAAATCAAAAACAAATCTAAATATTACACATAATATCTCATATTGACCAAAATTTGATTCTCTATTTAGTAAAAATAAAAACCCCATCACTGGACTTATAATTTAACTTTAGTTTAAGTTTTAGTGAAAATTAATAATTAATTAAATAAAATAATTAAAAATTATAAAAATCCCAAATAAATTTTAAACACCTGAAAACACTCCCATGGAACATCCTTGACCTTTGGGAGTGATTCCATGCAGTTTAGAATAAGTTTGGATCAAAACAATCATAACCTCCATAATTAAGTAATTTAAAAAATCATTAATTAACCAAACTTTAAAAAATCATAATTAATTCAAATTAATTCTAAAAATTTCAAATAATATATCAAATCAACCAGAATTCAATCCTTAATAAAAAAATTAAAATCACTTCAATTTGACTTCAATTTTGAGGATAATTTAATTTTAAGTAAAAAATTAATATTTAAATAAATTAATTAATTAAGAATAATTAAAAAATTCCATAAAATCCCAAAACACTTGGGAATCTCTCCATAGGTCATTCTTGACCTTAGGAGTTAATTTCATGGAGTTGGGAGTTCATTTGGAGCAAAATTATTCAAAGGCCCTTAATTAAATAAATTAAATAATTCAAATAAATACAAAAAATTTGCAAAATCATAACTAATTATAGAAAACTCCAAATTAAGAAAACTCAAAGACATAGTACTCCATATAAGGCCTAATATTTATTAAAAATATCAGATCATCAAAAATTACTTAAAAATCAAAAAGTTAACTTTTCGGTCAATTTTAGTTCAAATTCCAATTGAAACTTCAAAAACACATAACTTTATATAGAAAACTCTAAATCCAACAAACTCAAAGTCTAATTACTCATTGAAAGGTCTAATATTTAATAAAAATATTAAAACTCCAGAAATCATTTTGAGTATAAAAGTCTAATTTGACCCCTTAATTAATAGATTAAAATAATCCAGAAAATATTAAAATTTGATAATGAATTTTAAATTCTTGAAAATGTTAAGTCAATGTTAAAATTACTCAACAAACCCCTTAATAAATAATAACCACTCTAAAGATGAAGTTTTTAAGATGGACTACTCTAGGCTACGGGGCTACGTATCCTAAGTTGGCTTTATTCTTCGAGCCTGGTGGCACAACACCACGAATGGATTCAATGGAGTGTTAAAACTTAAAATTGATTGATTATTAATTATCCACTCAAACTTAAAATCATTAATCTCCTTATATCAACCAAGTTTTTAGGATGGACTACTCCTGGCTACTAGGCTATGTGTCATAAGGAGGCTTTGTTCGTCGAGCCTGGTGGCACAACGCCACGAACTGTTTGATAGCAAACTTAAATTAATTCGAACTTTTAAAATTAGTAATTGATCCAATTATTAAAATATTTTGTTACTTTAATTGCTAACTACTTAAATTCATTTAATTAATTAATAATAAAAATGCATTTTAAAATAAACCTTAACACATTAATATTTAAACTTTAACCAAATTTTCCCTCCAAACTTTAACAAACCTAAATCTTAGACAACTTAAATCAATTACCGGATATAGGACATATCTAAACCACATAATCTACTACACACACTTAGATGGTTTGCTAGGGCACCACTTTTAGATCTAGGTTAGGTCGGTGTTTACTTTTCTATTGTGCACCGGGATTTTTGAGCTTTCATTGCATGCTGGTTAATAATAATGCTATAATTGTTTATTTAATTTCCACACTATGTGATGTCATTGATAGGTGTTATATTTGCTCTTAGGATATGGGTAATTTAAAAGCTGATACAATCTTATGCAAGTGGCTATGCTCATACAAGGCATTAAAATTAATGGAGGCAAAGTTAAATTTAAATTAATCAAATTTCTGCAGGTGCTCCAGAATACTAAGTCCCCCTTTAAAATTTAAAAGAACATAGACAAGTGTGGCTGGTTTAAGCATTTTAAATTTCATTATATTAACTGCTTGTGATGATTTAAATATAATTGCTTAGGATAACCCTGCAGGTTCTTTGAGTCTAGATTTTCACTTTTCATTAAGTGTAATTTGAATTTATTGAGTTGTAAATCAAAGTGATATTTGAGAGGGGATATATAAGTATCCAACTTAGATTCCAAAGAGGAGAGAATATCCCTCATGAGAGAGTTCTCCTTCATTTGGAAGACTAAGTTAGGATAATTTCAAATATCTAAAGGGAAAAGAAATACCCCTTTCAAGGGAAAATTTCTTTTCATTTGGATATCTAGACTTGAGGGATCCCAGAAGTTCACAGAAGGATGAAGAAGTGGAGATCAAGAAGAATCCCATTCTTAAATTCACTTGAGTCTTAGGATTAAAATTCAGGTTATTGTCAGTGGTACTCGACCACTTTACTTTCTGTAGACCTTGGGTTGTAATATTAAAAGGCACTTTCCTATGGACATTTTATTTATTTAATTGATTTAATTATCTAATTAATTATTTGATGTTGATTGCAATATAGGATTGCATGCTTTTAGTAGTTTTTTAGAGCTCTTGCATGTCGATCTTTGTTTTAGCCTGGAACCCAATCGGAGGCTCATGAGGGAACGTTAAAATTCTTTTACTTAAACAAAAATAAAAATTTTTAAGCTCACATAGAAATCTAACATTTTAAGAAGTAAGCTCAGGTTTGTCTGGAGTTCTCATAACATATTTATTATATTATTCTTTCCTTTTATTAGGCACCTCCCTGCCTACGGGTTTTAGTAGACCACCTAGCCTATGAGGGCGCAGATCTGTCAAAAGGAATCTATGCAATCTTTAGGGAAAAAACCTATTTTAAAGCCTTTTTAAAAATTGCTTCATATATGATTTAAGCATTCATTGAGTGAACTAGCATGCACTTTATTAAAAATAAATTAAAATGAGTCAAAAAATTTAATTACATTTACTTTAAGTTTCATATTACCCAACATAAGTCAAAGGGCTAATTAAGGACTGATCTAGATGTCAGCCTTATTCTCAAAAACTTATCTTAATCAAACTTCCTACCACTCTAACATAAAAGACATGACTCATGGTTTTGAAGTGCCTAGATGGTTTAGCTAGCTCCCCAATCTAGGCCGGGGTATGTCCATATTTGCACTGCATTAGCTAGGTTCATGTTACTGATTTTTAGTGCCCAATCTAGACTTAGGTTCTGAGGCAGACTCAAGCTATAAGACCTCAACCTTCGAGAATTGAATCTCAACCTTCTAATAAAATTGATAATTTGAACTTAAATCTCTTTCAATTAAATTCAATCCTAACACTTAAGATAGATTGCGGTGCTTCTGAATTATTTCAGAATCCCAAATATGTCCTATTTTTTCTCCTTTGAATCTAGAAATAAGTGCTCAACCTTGATCTAATCCTTATTGAATTTCCAACCTCGCTTCCTTTGACATCAAGTCTTAAAATCTTAAAATAAAATTTCTACCGCTATTTTAATCAAGAATATTCGTAAAAAATTCTAATTTTTTATGATGTAATTAACTACAAGGGCTTGCGCTCGTAGGAGATTTAGAAACCCAGATCATTCTTCAAAATCAATTTTTTTGAAAGCCTTAATTATTTTTCGGCAAATTTAAGTCAAAATCAATGATCATTATCATCATTTTTAAATGATCAATAATGATTAATTTCTTCTTCCTTCAAGAAGATATATCAATTATTATTGTAACTTTGATTATGAATATAATGATAATTTATCTAAATTTTTGTTGTCAAATACCTGAGTAAATAATCATTTTGACCCTCCAAGGTTATATATAGTTCTTGCTCGAATTTGACTATGATAATTAAAATAAAATTTTAATCTTGCAAATTGAATCCATTAGGGAACGATATGTTTGCCTCTCGAGGTAATATATTATTCATAATGATGCGTTAAATTTGAGAATTAAAATTTAAGAAAATAAACCACCCAAAGATAATTAATCTTTTTAAAAGCTTAACACTTTTTAATCAAACAAAAAAAGAATGGTGACTCCGCTGGAGACAAATCTCTCTCTCCATCTTTAATAACGGTACAAATTTTATTGCATTGGTAGTTTTGACTACCTTTCCTTCTGTTGGTCCCTCTGCCCATTTCTTCCTTGGGTGAGTGTGGCCAACATCAATAAAATATGCTAAGAGAGAGGTGAGTGTAGGAAACCTCATTCTAAGTGAGGTTTTAACATTTTGCCTCCAAATCCATTGGTAGAGCAAAAGAGTTAAGCCAAACCCCTCAAAATCTTCCTATAGATGTTAGAAACCCGCATGCTTAAATCAATAAAGAATGTGTTAAGTTTCATAATAGGAGATCCTTCAACTTCAGAATCAGAGCTTCGATTCTCTAACTAAATTCAATCTTTTTCAAATCCCAATTTATTTCTATATTTTATCATTACATATCAAACTATAAGTCTTATAGTTTAGTATGTGTGATAGAATACAGACTTCTTTTCTACAACATACTCTTGTAGAAAAATATATACAATAAAAATTCAAATTCTCTTCAAAATTAAAGTTTACTCCTATATTTTATTAATGCATATCAGATTATAATTCCTATAATTTGATATACATAATAAAATATAAACTTCTTTTTAATTTTCAAATCCAAGATTCTATTTCAAATTTTCTATTTTCAAATCTCAGATAAATCAACCCTCTAAAATGGCTAGAAAGTTACTTTTCTTTGTTGACCGAGACCTCTATATTAAGGAACTGATTCACACTAGTACAATCTAGTTTGGGATAGGATTTAACTCCCTGAAGTTGTCTATCAATGGAAACACAATGGTTGATGTTCCTGCTAAAAGTTATAAGCATGCTCCTATAGTTTAGCTAGTAGTAGGGGCAGGGACTGATGTTCCCCCAATTCTTAAAATGGAGGCAGTTGTCGCCCCCATACCTATTGTACCCTCTACTTAGGAAGACAAAGAACAAAAACCTGTTACTGATACTGAAGTCAGTTCTGTGTTTAAAAAGGGATCTTCTACTACTGGAGCACTCTTTGGTAGCAAGAATGCTAGAAAGAACTATTTGAGGAGGGTGAGGAAGAAGATCACTAAATCATGGAAGATGGCCGAGCAGAAGGCCTTAACTAAAGTTGAACCTAAGGGTTTCGAGGAGCTGCCAATCTTTGCCTCTTCTCTACTACTGAAAGGAAGTCATTTCTACCCCCTCAAAGCTACTACAGGGGAGGAGAGAGCTGCCAGGATAGCTAGCACTCTGCCATATCCGATATATTACAGTGTTAAGAGGACTCCTAAGGAGAAGCAAACTCTGAAAGTTAGAGTGTTAAAAACATCATCCATACTTGTGCTACCCAAGTTGGCCAAACTAAAGAACAATACATGAGACAACTGAAAGGGGTGATCTCACATAAACTTGAGAAGGAAGCTTTAAAGGAAGAGAAGTCTAAAGCAAGGAACTTAACCCCTCAGCTAGTGTGGAGGAGCAAAAAATTTGTTAAGTAGCCTGCCACTTCTATGTTGGTGGATGGATATCACCGGGTGCCTCGCCTCCCATCTATAAAGATGGAGGAAATAATTTTAACGGGGTCTGGTAGGGGTCACCCTCATAGTGGTAGACCGTCGGTCCCTTCTTTAAGATTTTCTAAGCTGGCCCCTATGATAGCCAAATCTAAAGAGGTTATTAAGGATTTGAAATCCGTGAATATGAAGGGCAAGAGGCCCATGTCACCTAAAAAAGCATTACGTACCAAAGAAGTTGAGTAAATCTATTGGGAAAGAGATTCAAGATAGTTTTGATCTACCACCAGTGGATGTCCCTCGGCTCCCTGTTTAGGGAGGCGAGGACTCTACCCTTATTGATATTAGAGCTTTAACTCTCCAAAATTCTTTATCACCAATTACGGTGGCTATCCCTCTACCTATTAAGGATGCCACTTTCGTGACTACCAACCTCGGGATAGTCGGAGGGGAGGGAATAGTTTTAGATGTTGATGAAGAGATTCTAGACCAGCTAGTAACAGAAACAGTCATAGAGGAGGATATTAAAGTTGAACATATCCTCTCTAAGTTGGAAGGAGAGGAACTTAACCAAGTACTTAAATTTAAAAGATATTTATCGATCGACTCAGAAGCAACTGATGGCAGATTAGTCAATAAGGTAGCCCAGGATATCCATAAAATTCTCAAGAAGAAGGCGATCGAAGCCATTGATCTGAGAATAGATGATTTATTCTTAGAAGAAGAGTCAGTAGGAAACATTTGAAAGTTTGATAGGGATGTTAAGCCCTGATGAACTAGTCCTGAGGCTAACCAAGAGGGGGGGTGAATTGGTTATTTAAAAATTCAAGAACAACAGAAAAAATCTTTTCTATAATATAAAGCGGAAATAAGTAAATACTCAAACGAAAAGATTAAGCACAAGTTTCACCCATGTAGATAATTACAGAAAATTAAAGTGCAGAAAGTAATCAGAAAGAACACACCATATTTTTGTAGTGGTTCGGTTAACTTGACCTACGTCCATTCCCCAGAGTCTCCCTCTGGGTATTGTACTAACTCAAAGTGTCTCTCCTTTTGCTCCCACAGCAAGGCGGAGAAGCCTGTACAAAAATCTCCTTTCCACCGACACGGTGAGGCAGAGAACCCAACCTCCTTTTGCTTCCTCCTGAAGCATAGAGAACCTCGGACTCCTTTCGCTTCCTCCTTAAGCGGGCAGAGAACCCCGGATCTTCTTGCGAACGATCCTCTCACAAAGAACACCAACACGACGAATGATGATGAGCGGAGAAGATGACTCTGATCCTTACTTGGAGCAACCTTCATGAACCCCTCATGAACTCCCCCTTACAAGATCCTTTCTCTCTCTCCCAAACTCTTTGTCTCTCTCTAGGGTTTTTCTGGAAAGAAAAGTGGCAAAAGATTTTTCTTGTTGAAAGAAAAAGATCTTTTATAGGAGGGCTCAAAATTTGCCCTAAATCTCAACGGGTCGGCCTAGATCTTCCAGGACGATCGATAGATCGTCCTGTACGATCAGTTCAAAATTAGCTGTTTCAGCCTGGACAATCTGGCTCTTCTTGATGATCAGTGGAAAAAGTTGTTCATATCGTCCCGTATAATTCCACGATCGTCTAGGATGATTAGTGTAAATTGAGGAATTTTGTCCAGAAGACCGCTCTAGTTGTCCAGAGAAACTTGTGCTGGATGACCCAAAAATGACTTGATCATCTAGGACGATAAGGATATCGTCCCGTACGATTAGTTCAAAATATGCCCAAATCGTCCTGAGCACTGCTCTGGACGTACAGTTGAAACACACTAGAAGATCATGATCGTCCAGGACGATCCTGTGATCGTCCAGGATGATATGATCGTATCAATCAAATGTTAATTGTTTTCCTTAATTACTAGACTAATTTTGGCATGATTGTACTAGATCGTCTAGGATGATACACCTATAATCCGGGACGATCAGACCAAATATCTTAAAATAAAAACTTGCCTAACTTGATCTGGCAGCTGAGAATTTTTGATTTGAGGATATCATCCCGTACGATGTATGAATCATCAAGGATAATCTGCTTAGGGTTTCTATTTTAACTTGATCATCCAGGACGATGTCAATATCGTCTAGGATGATCTGAACAAAAAATTGAACAGAAACTCTAATCCACTCAAGCTCTCCCCCTGAGTGTGTGTGTGTAAGGTTACTTAGTTAGGGGATCAGTTACATTACAATTGACTCAAGAAAAGGAAAATAGTACATTTGGACACACTTGGACCCGATCTTGAGTTGGCTTGAGTTGCTCTTGATCTTTTGTACCTGAAATGAGTTAGCCAAGCAAAGCACAATAGAAACATGTTTGTCATCATCAAAACCAGATTTGCAACAACATTTATATGGTTGAAACTCGAGTGTCATCCAAGGATGTTGAGCCTTCAAAACCCCATCCTAGTAAGGAAGAGAGTTCAACAGCTCTTGGGTCAGATGAATCTGTAAAGGTCAGAGATGATGGCCAACATATCAAAACTCTAGAAACACAGATTGCTGAGATGTCCGTCAGCTTAAGGAAATGCAGGATCAGTTAATGAAGACTCAACAATCTCAGTTTGACCCGCTACAACTTATAGTTCAATTAGTGTTTGATCAGAATAGATAGCCAGAAATCAGTTTAAAAGTTCCTGAGCTAGTACTAATTCCCCTTGTTCAACCAATAATTCAGCATGTTCAACCTACAGTTCTCCCACCCAGCTCAACCTCAGATAGATATCAAACAGATGGTTGAGACACAGGTAAGGGAGGCCTTAGCTCACTCTCAAGGAACTGTGTCTATTCCAAAGGGTAGGCCCTACCCCAAAGAATATGACCAAGTTCCTTATCCAAAGGGCTTTATGCCACCTTCTTTTAAGATTTTCAATTGCATAGAAAACTCGAGTTAGTATTTAGCCCATTTTCATGCAAGCTGTTGCAATACAGGAGGGTCTGATGCTCTACTGTTTTGCCAATTTGTTAGTAATCTTTTTGGTATTGTTTTGAGTGGTATGCAGATCTACCAAATGGTTTAATGAAAATATTCATAGAGATTGAGGGTCTATTCTTAAAGAGATTCTCAGGAGCTTAGCAAAGAGTAATTGTTGGTGATCTCGTAGTTGAGAAACATAAACCAGGAGAGTCTCTGGTTGACTATATCTTGAGATGGAAAAATCTCTCGATGAAATGTGAGCCTCAATTACAAGAGCAACATGTAGTGGAAATTCTTATAAAGAATATTCATGGGCCTATTATTTTTCTATTGAAGGGATTCACTATTAAAACTTTTAAAAACTTCTCAATAAAGCTAATTATCTATAGGAAGAGGCTTCCAAAATATCATTCCTAAAGCAGGCTTTAGAGGAGAAGAAGACAAATAAGGCAGTGAAATCTTTTGAAAAGAGAAATGCTATGGTGTCTATAGTGGACAAAGGGAAGAAGCCTGTTATTCCTCAGTCCAATGGTCCTCCACCCCCACAAATCCAAAAACCTCCACCATTTTAGGTAACCCCCCAATCTACTAAGGAGCCTTACCTGATTTCTTTGAAAGAGAGATTGGCTCGTCCTTATCCATTTAAAAGGAATCGATAAGAAAAATTTTTAAGAGTCTTTTGAAGAAACCAAATTTTTGATTGCTAGAGGCCAAGAAGCTAGAAGAGGCAAATAAAAAAGATGATCCTAATTTTTGCCCCTATCATGGTATGTTGGGCCATGCAATCGAAGACATTTTTGTCTATAAAGACTGGCTTGAAAGGAACTTTCATCAAGGAAATATCATAATCCCAAAGGAGTACTTGGTCGATCTAGATCAGGGATTTATTGTCCATCTTATGTAAAAATTCAAACTTTTCTTTTTCAATTGAAGATGGTTGGGACATAGCCTTATCCCGAGCATTTAAAAAGTTCATTAATAAACTTGTTCAACTTTTTTAATAGTTACCGCCGAGAGCCCGGGGCTCGATATGAGAGGTTGACCCAGAGGCTTTACAGGAGGATGTTGGGACAGTTTCCTCTCTAGTAGTTATAGGAACTACTATAAATAAAAAGAATGAAAAGAATGACACTTTTGTAGAGAGAAAATCTTGTGATGAGAGATGTGTATGAATGGAAGATGGTGGATCGAAACCATTATCCCTTTGATGTTATCAGACCTTTCCTTTACCCCATCAAAGGCAAAGGGTCAAAAATCAATAAAAAAGAATGATCCTTCTGCAAATATTTTGATGATTAATACTAAGAATGTGATTAAAAATAATACTTCTATTGATAACAATCAAAGCTTAGCTGAGATCAACCAAGACATTCAAAAACTTAGTTCCCCAGATTTGACGTTCCAAGGGGGAAATGAATTTGAAGTCTTATCAGATGGTGACACCCCTGAAATAAACTTTCAAGGGAGTCCCGTCATGATAGACTTTTTATATTTGAATTCCCATTTAGAAAATGATAATTAATTGCCTAAGGAGAGAGTAGACCCAACTGCACTTTATCCTTCAAAGGACATTGCACAAGTACAATTATGAGGTGGTAAGGTCTTACCCCCTAGACTTCTTCCTCAGGAAAAAGGAAAGTAAGTTATTTTTGATAAACCAATTCAAATCCCTACTCAATAATCAAATCCTCCTTCAGATATACCAGATCATATACTTGATATTCCAAAAGTTGATTATAATGTCTTAGCTCATCTTAGGAAGTTGCCTGCCAAGTTGAGCATCTAAGATGCCCTTATCCTCTCTAAGGAGATGTGGGAATCCTTAATTAAAACACTTCTTGACCCAGTGATCTACTTAGCTCAGTTAGCATCAACTTCTGAAGAAGAAGCTTTGTATTTCAAGACAATCCCAGGAGTAATCTTTTCCAATGAGGATCTACTTCTAGGAACTGATGATCACAATCGCCCACTTTACATCACTGTAAATGTAGGCAAGTTTAAGTTATCTAGAGTTCTCACTGATCTGGGTGCATCAATCATTGTGATGAATATAAAGACTCTCGTATACCTTAGAGTTGATACTAGCAAGCTCTCAACCGACAAGTTAGTTCTTCGTGGGTTTAATGAAAAGGGCGAGAAGGCTTTAGGTTCAATTACCCTTCTTTTAGATATAAGAGAGCTAAACATAGAGGCAAAATTCTCTATAATTGATTCAGACATGTCCTTCAATGTGCTCTTAGGTAGGCCCTGGATCCATGAGTATAGGAAGATTCCATCTACCCTACATCAATGCATCAAGTACCATCGAGACGGCATTGAGTATGAAATTAAGGGTGATCTGCAACCATTCCCTATTCATGAGATCAGGATCTACGAAGATGCTGTATATTATGCATTGAAAGGGTCCACCATTTGTTCTAAGGCAGAGATCAACATTAAAGAGGGAAAAGTAGAAATTTTAAAGTCAAAAGCAATTCAAAAAGTAGAAAAAGTTGAGATAAAAAAAACAAAAATTAAGTAGAGAAGACAACATCAAGGGCATGGTTTTTAGGCCTCCAAATAGTCTACCTCAGTGAGGTGAAAGAATAGCCCAAAGATCATATGGTTGAGGCCGTCCTTTAGTTGAAAAAAGAAATTCCCCCATGTACATCAAACTAGAATCAAGTTCTAATGAAGAGTCAAGAAAGAGTGGTGCCAGAATTACTTTTGATTATCAAAGAATAAACCCTCCTTTAAAATTTGATCTCACCTTATATTCAGATAGTGACTACGAGGGCAATAATTCAAAAGTTTAAAATGACAAGCCTGAATTAACTCTTTATGAAAAGCTCAATAGGGCAGTTGAATCCTTAACCTTAACCCCACTGTCTACCGACAGCATCGTAGGGTTAGTGATTAAGGATGCCCTTAATCTAAATGGAGAAATAAGAAAAGTCCAGAAGGTCTTCCCTAGCTCCTCCTCTTCAAGGAATGAAGATGTAACCCTTGATGAGGAAGACTTTAATGAATTAATGGAATTACCTTTTGGCTACTTTCCTGCTGATATCAAAACTCTTATCTCTAAAGGTTTTATTCTGAGTCAATGGACTAAAGGTCAAGCTAGATACCACAAAAATATCTGGAATTCAAAAATCAATAAAAATTGGATAAGTGGTATTAGTTTTGATACCGTTAGTTTATTTGACGATGATGAATTTTGTGTAATGATAACTATTTATCCTAAATCTGAAAATGTCCCTACTGAAGTTTTTGATTTATTTAACAAATTTTATTTAAAGACTTTAGATGATTCTGATGACCTTCAAGTTCAAGATGCACCCCCTGAATTTAAGGAGGAAATTAAATCGACAGTTAATAAACTTAAGGAAATCAATCTTGGAATAGAAGATGACCCTCGACCCACTTTCATAAGTTCTTTATTGAGTAAGGATGAGTCTGAAGATCTAATTCAACTTATCTCTGAGTTTAAGGATTGCATCGCCTAGACATACGACAAAATGCTAGGTTTACCCGCTGACGTGGCAGTCCATAAACTTGGAATTAAGCACGATGTAATTCCTGTCAAATAAGCTCCTAGATGTATGCATCTGGAAATTAAACAAGTCATTTTTGAAGTCAAGAAACTGATCAAGGCTAGATTTATCTGAGAAGAACAATATCCCTTTTGGGTAGCCAGTGTCATACTAGTTCGAAAGAAAAATGGTCAAATCTGAGTCTGTGTTGACTATAGAGACCTGAATAAGGTGTGTCCCAATGATGAATTTCTTTTACCAATACCAGAACTTATGGTGGACATCGCCTCCTCACATGTTGTTTTTTCCTTTATGGATGGCTCATCTAGATATAACCAAATCAAGATGGCCTCAAAAAATGAGAGAAAACTGTATTCAGAAGTCCTATATGAATCTTCTATTATAAAGTGATGCCATTTGGCCTTAAAAATGTTGATGCAACTTATCAATGGGCCATGTCTCATATTTTTGATGACTTAATCCATAATCAAGTTGAATGCTACATTTATGATTTAGTTGTCAAAAGTAGAGTAAAAGATGCTCATCTTTATGATTTAAGAACTGTCTTCGAGCGATTACACCACTATGATCTGAAGATGAATCCTCTAAAATGCACTTTTTGGAGTTACTTCAAGGAAATTCTTAGGTTTTGTAGTGAGATACCGTGGAATTAAAATTTATCCAGCTGAAATAGAAGCCATTTTAAATATGCCACCTCCCAAGAGCCTTACTCAATTGAGATCTCTCTAAGGCAAATTAACGTATATAAGAAGGTTTATTTCAAATTTATTCATAAGATGTCAACCATTTTCTATCATTGCTATGCCAAATTCATTTGGGAGAGAAATGTCAATCTGCATTTGAAAATATCAAGTAATACTTGAAAAATCTGCCAGTTTTGGCAGCCCCTGTTCCGGGGAAACCCTTAATCCTTTACACTGTGGCCCTTAATGAGTCTCTCGGGGCCCTTCTAGCTCAAGTAAAGGATGAGGGGAAAGAAAATGCTCTCTACTACCTAAGTCATAGAGTTCTTCCAAGAGAAATTTGATACCGTACAATCAAGAAATATTGTCTTGTCTTAGTCTTTGTAGCATAAAAATTAAGGCATTATATGTTTTCTCATCAAGTTAATTTAATTTCTAGTATCAATCCCCTGCAATACCTTATGACCTGACCTAGGTTGTCAGGATGTTCAGCTCATTGGTCTATGGTATTACTTAAATTTGAAGTCACTTTCATTCTCCTACGTATTATAGAAGGATAGGCCGTTGCCGACTTCCTTGCAGCACATCTGCTGCCGGCGGAATCTCCTTTAAATGATGATTTACCTGATGAACAAATCATGAGTTATGAGGAATCCAATAATCAAGTCTGTGAAATATATTTTGATGGTGCAGCTTCCTCCTAGCAGGGTAATGCACATCAATCTACTATTCATAGAAAAGCAAGAATTGGCTTGATTTTTATAACACCAGATAAGGGAATAATACACTTTTCTTAACACTTATCAGTCCTTTGCACAAATAATGAGGCTGAGTATGAAGCTCTAATGACTGGTCTAAAACTTATAATCCTGATGGTGATTAAAGATATTAAAATCTTTGGTGACTCTCAACTAGTGATTAACCAAATTGCAGGGACCTATAAGGTTTTGAATCCTAAACTCTTGAAATACCACCAATACACTACGCACTTACTCGAATAAATTCCTGTTATAACTATGTTTAGGATTCCCCGTGGAAGTAATTCTTCAGCGGATACCCTAGCAAAGCTCGCAAAGAAATTTGCATATTCAGAAGAAGACTCTATTCCTATAGAAGTTCAGGGTCGAAAGACTCTGTCTCTTATACATTTGGAGTACATTAATAAATAATCTCCCTAGATCCTTTCAGCCTCTTCAATAATTAATGAAGAAGGCGATTAGAGACAACCATTGATCGATTACCTCAAAGAAGACAAGCTTCCCCATCATAGGTCACTTGTCAATCAAATCAAGAAATGTGCCCTATCGTATGTACTAGTCAACAATACGTTCTATCGTCGATCCGACCAGATGTGGCTCTAATATTTAGATAAATGAGAGGCCCTGAAGATCATTAATAAAGTCCATACGAGACTGTGTGGTGCTCATCAATTGAGTCCTAAGATGAAGTTAAAAATTAAAAGACTTGGTTACTACTGGCCTACGATTACTGAAGATTGCATGAAAATTACAAAATGTTGTCATCAATGCCAAATACATAGTGTGGTTTTACATCAGCCGTCTAACATGTTGTAACCCACAATAGCTTTATGGCCCTTTGAAAGTTGGGGAACGGACGTTATCGGGCCTATTGACCCTCCTTTTTCAAATGATCATCGCTTCATTTTAGCACCGACTGATTATTTTTCAAAATGGGCAGAAGCAATTCCCATATAAAATGTAACAACACGTCATATTATGAAATTCTTTCATGACCATATCGTATATCGATTCGGCGTGCCTCATAGAATCATATTCAATAATGGGCCTGCTTTCAAGTCTACAAAGATTAATACTTTTATAAGACACCATAATATTGATTAGAGATACTCAATAATCTATTATCCCCAAGCTAAAGGATTGGTTGAGGCCTTTAATAAAATTTTGGTACAAGTCATTAAAAAGACCCTTGAAGTAACTGATCCCCTAGCTAAGTAACCTTGCACACACACACTCAGGGAGAGAGCTTGAGTGAATTAGAGTTTTTATTCAAGTTTTTGTTCAGATCGTCCTGGACGATATTCCCATCGTCCTGGACTATCAACTAAAAACAGAAACCCTAATTAGGGCGACCAAGTTAAGTGTGTCTGATTAAGCAGATCATCCTAGACGATCATTGCATCGTACGGGATGATATGCTCAAATCAGAAATTCTCAGCCGCCAGATCAAATTAGGCAAATTTTTATTTTAAGATATTTGGTCTGATCGTCTCGGATGATATGTGTATCATCCTGGATGATCCAGTATAATCATGCCTAAATTAGTCTGGTTATTAAGAAAAGCAATTAATACTTGATTGATATGATCATATCGTCCTGGACGATCGCCTAGTGTGTTGCAGTTGTACGTCCAGAGCGGTGTTTAGGATGATTTGGGCACATTTTAAACTAATCGTACAGGACGATATCCTGATCGTCTTGGACTATCAAGTCATTTTTGGGTCATCCAGCACAAGTTTCTCTGGATGACCAAAGCGGTCTTCTGGACAAAATTTCTCAATTTACACTAATCGTCCCGGATGATTGCAGAATCGTAGGGAATGATATGAATAACTTTTTCTACAGATCGTCCAGAAGAGCCAAATCGTCTAGGCTGAAGCAGCTAATTTTGAACTGATCGTACAGGATGATCTATCGATCGTCCTGGATAATCTTAGCTGACCAGTTTAGATTTAGGGCAAATTTTGAGCCCTCCTATAAAATATCTTTTTCTTTCAACAAGAAAAATCTTTTGCTACTTTTCTTTTCAGAGAAACCCTAGAGAGAGAGAGTTTGGGAGAGAGAGAGAGGATCTTATGAGGGGGAGTTCGTGAGGGGTTCACAAAGGTTGCTCCAAGCAAGGATCAGAGTCGTCTTCTCCGCTCTTCGTCTTTCGTCGTGTTGGTGTTCTTTGGGAGAGGATTGTTTGCAAGAAGATCTGGGGTTCTCTGCCCACTTCAGAAGGAAGCAAAAGGAGCCTGAGATTCTCTGCCTGCTTCAGGAGGAAGTGAAAGGAGGTTAGGTTCTCTGCCTCACCGTATCGGTGGAAAGGAGGTTTTTGTACAGGCTTCTCCGCCTTGATGTGAGAGCAAAAGGAGAGACACTTTGAGTTAGTGCAATACCCAGAGGGGAGGCTCCGGGGAGTGGACGTATGTTAAGTTGACCGAACCACTATAAAATTCTGGTGTGTTCTTTCTGATTACTTTCTGCACTTTAGTTTTTCTGTGATTATCTGCTTGGGTGAAATTTGTGTTTAATCTTTTCGTTTGAGTATTTACTTAATTCTGCTTCATATCATAGAAAATATTTTTGATGTTGCTCTCGAATTTTTAAATAACCAATTCACCCCCCTCTTGGTTAGCCTCGGTACTAGTTCATCAGGGCTTAACATTTCTATCGAACTTTCAAGTGGTATTAGAGCAGGATTCATAAAATCTAGTTTTGAAAAACTTTTAAATTTGATCCATGACTAACTTTGGTAATCGTAATACTGCTGAAGGTTATTCAATTACATGATCGCCATTGTTTGATAACATACCTTTTAATTTTTGAAAAACTCGCATGTCCACTTTTCTTCAATCAATTGATTATCGCATGCGGATGCTAGTTAAGGATGGATACAAACCACCTTTTAGGATGATTAACAATGTTAAAACTGAACTGCCCTTTACTGATTGGACTTTTGATGATCGTGATTTAGCACAATTGAATGCCAAATGTTTGAATTATTTTTTCTGTGCTTTAAAATCTGAGGATTACATGCGTGTCTCTACGTGTACAACTGGTAAGGAAATTTGGGATAGATTGTGCATCATGTATGAAGGTACAACTGAAGTTAAACAGTCTAGGTTAAATATTTTACTTCATGACTATGAACTATTTCACATGAAACCTACTGAAACCATTTTTGAAATGTATACGAGATTCACTCAAATCGTCACTTCTTTGCATGCCTTAGGTAGAGAACTTACAAACTATGAAAGAGTGAACAAAATACTCAGATGTTTGCCTTCTTCATATGATGCTAAGATAACTGCCATCAATGAATCTAAAGATTTGAATACTTACTCTATTGATAGCTTACTTGGATGCTCATTGCTTACGAGCAAGGGGTGAACCAAAGATAGCTTGATGCAGGTGAGAAGAAGAAGGAGAAAAAAGTGACACTGAAGGCCAACGAGAGTGAAACTAGTGCTTCCAGGTCTGATAGCGATGACGTTGTCTTGATCACTAGGCAATTCAAAAGTTTTCTAAGGAAGAAACATAAGAACTTTTAGAAGTGGAACAAGAGTAAGTCCAACAAAAATTTTAAGGGTTCATCTGACACTGTTTGTTTTGAATACAGGAAGCCCGGACACATTAAGGCTGATTGTCCTAAACTTAAAACTCACCCAAGCAAGGAGAAGGGTGAGGAGAAACACAAGTTCAGGAAGGACAAGAAGCGGATTCAGAAAGCATTCTGGGCAGATTTTGCATCCGACTCTTCTGAAAATTCAATTTGCTTAAAAACTGCTGCTGATGAGTCTTGTTTGTGGCATAGGAGATTGTGTCATGCCAGTATGAAAACCCTTAGGAGAGTCACCCAAAAGGACTTAGTTAGAGGTGTGCCCAAGCTTAAGTTCGCTAAGGACCACCTGTTTGATGCATGTCAGTTAGGGAAGCAAGTCCAGTCTTCTTTTCACTCTATTAAGGACATTAGCACCTCTAGACCTTTAGAAATCCTTCACATGGATCTCTTTGGACCCATTAGCACTGCCAGCTTAGGGGGGAAAGTCTATGGGTTTGTGATTGTAGATGACTATTCGAGGTTCACTTGGATTAAATTTCTGTCACACAAATTTGAGTCATTTGATGAGTTTAAGTCCTTCTCCACTTGGATTCAAAGGAAGTTAGGTTGTGAGATCTTGACTATTCATAGTGATCATGGTCGAGAGTTTGAAAATGTGAAGTTTGGAAGTTTCTGTGAGGAGCAAGGTATTAGTCATAATTTTTCATCTCCTAGGATCCCTCAGCAGAACGGGGTAGCTGAAAGGAAGAATAGGACCTTAGTGGAAGCCGCTAGAGCCATGCTTGCTGAGTATTCACTTCCAAAATACTTTTGGGCTGAAGTGATAAACACTGCATGTTATGTGCTGAATAGGGTGAATGTGAGAACAAAACTGAACAGGACACCTTATGAGATCATTAAGGGTAGAACTCCAAACCTGTCTCACCTCCATGCTTTGGCTGTAAGATTTTTATTCTGAACAACAAGAAATCATCCTTAGGAAAGTTTGACCCCAAATCTGATGAAGGAGTGTTCTTAGGCTATTCTAGTGTGGGGAAATCCTTTAGGGTGTTCAATAAAAGGACTTTGGTGGTGGAAGAGACAACTCATGTGGTGTTTGATGAATCTGATCCTAAGGTGACTAGAGTTGAGGAAGAAGAAGAGGTAGAGGAGATTACCCAAGGGGTTGGAAATGTAAATCTGGAGGAGAGGGTAGAACCTCAAACCACACTGCCTAGAGATTGGAGATATTCTTCGAGTCATCCTAAAGAACTGATCTTAGGAGACCCTTCTGAAGGTGTTAGGACTAGGCATGAACTTAGGAAGGAAGTAAACCACTCTGCCTTTATCTCAATGACTGAACCCACCAACATCAATCAAGCCCTTTCGGATGAGTTTTGGATCTTAGCTATGTAGGAAGAATTGAATCAATTTGTAAGGAATAATGTTTGGGAGTTAGTGGAAAGACCTAGAAATTAATGTATTATGGGAACCAAGTGGTTCTTTAAGAATAAGATGAATGATTCTGGTGTGGTGGTTAGGAATAAGGCAAGATTGGTGGCTAAGGGGTATAATCAGATTGAAGGGATTGATTTTGAGGAGACCTTTGCCCCTGTAGCTAAATTGGAAGCCATTAGAGTGCTACTAGCCTTTGCCTGTTATAAGGGATTTAAGCTGTTTCAAATGGATGTCAAGAGTGCCTTTTTAAATGAGGTAATAAAAGAGGATGTTTTTGTAGAATAACCCCCAGGTTTTGAGAGTTCACAATATCCAAATCATGTTTATAAATTAAAAAAAGGCCTTATATTGATTGAAACAGGCACCTAGAGCATGGTATGAGAGGCTTAGCACATTCCTGTTAGAAAGAGAATTTATTAAGGGGAGCGTAGACACCACCCTTTTTCTGAGGAGAGTAGGGGATGACTTACTCATTGTCCAGATCTATGTTGATGATATAATTTTGGGATCTTCTGATAAATATTTATGTGATGTGTTTTCTAAAATAATGAGTAAGGAGTTTGAGATGAGTATGATGGGAGAATTGTCCTACTTTTTGGGGTTTAGCATAAGTCAAATGGATGGTGGAATCTTTCTCATTCAATCTAAATACACTAAGGATATTTTGAAGAAATATGAAATGGACAAAGCCAAGCCAATCAATACCCCTATGAGCTCCTTTGTTCAGTTAGATAAGGATTCAAGTGGAAAATCTTTTGATCAAAAGAAGTATAGAGGAATAATTGGATCACTGCTTTACCTCACTGCTAGCCGACCTGATATCATGTTTAGTGTCTGTCTTTGTGCTAGATTTCAGGCTGATCCTAAAGAGTCCCACCTGACTGCTATTAAGAGAATTCTTAGATATCTTTTAGGGACCCCAAACCTAGGAATCTGGTACCCTAGGCACAACACCTCTTTTGAGATTATTGGATATTCTGATTCTAACTTTGCAGGGTGTAGGGTGGATAGAAAGAGCACTTCTGGAACTTGTCAATTCATAGGACAGTCTTTAGTCTCCTGGTCTAGTAGAAAATAGAACTCAGTTGCACTTTCCACTACTGAAGCTGAGTACATTACCTTAAGGAGTTGTGTGGCCCAAGTTCTTTGGTTGAAGCAACAAGTCTTGGATTTAGGATTACCTGTGGGCATAATTTCTGTTCTGTGTGATAATACTAGTGTCATCTTCATCTCTAAGAATCTAATCCAACATTCTAGAACCAAACATATTGATATAAGACATCACTTCATTAGGGACCATGTTACGAAAGGAGACATTGAGCTACATCATGTAGCAACTGAAAATCAGCTGACTGACATATTCACTAAACCACTGGCCTTTGACTTATTCAGCATTTTGAGGACCAGATTAGGAGTGATTGATATAAATGCTTGATTTTGATGACTACCGATTCTTGATTTTTCTGATTTTTTATTCTGTTTCAGTTAGTTAGCTGTTTGATTTGATTACCTGTTTTCTGTTATTTTTTTATTTTTATTTTCTTTGTTGATTTTTGTTTTAGCCTTGGTGTTAGTTTGACTTGAGTATTTATTTTGATGTGAGTTTCTACCTATTTTTATTTACTAGTTCATCTCCTTTATTTACTGTCTTATGCTTTTGAAAATCTGATCACTGCTCACTACTTCTGATAAACTGAATTTCTGACTGAGAGTTTTACCTTATTTTTATTTTGAAGCTGGTAAGCAGTGATTGATTCCACTGGATCGGTTAAAGGGAAGAAACATTGATGATTGTTTCTCTTCCTCTAACTTCTTTGCTGGTGTATTATTTCTTTTGGATAAATATCCTCTTCAAAATTAAAATTTTAGTTTTTGAAATAGAGATTTATTTTATCTTCCTACAGTAATCTACCTTATATCAATAGTGTTTTCAAAGTCTTGAGTCATTATTTTGATTTTCTAAACCAAGTGATTGCACTTATCATACGACGTATGGCTTTTGTTTTGTGAATTACTCTTCCTTATTGTGGATAGCATCTCCTATGTCTGGAAGGTAATTTTATAGCTGAGATCCTTTAACGATTTTGAGAGGGAGAAAGCATACAAAAGATGTGCAGTGCGTCAAATAAATTGAAAAAGAGGCACAAAATGAGCCCAAAGCTGAAAAGATGTGAAATGTCGCCAAACTAAAAGATACACAAAGTGTATCAAAAATCAAAAGATGCGCAAATCATCAAATAAATTGAAAAGAGGCACAAAATGAGCCCAAACTATGCTTTCTTCCTTTTCAGATCGTTAAATGTCTTAGAAAAATTTGTGCGCCACTTAATATTTTCAAAAGCTTGAGTTTGAAAATTCTGATTTCTGATTTAATACTTTGTAACACTTTTATATCAGATATTTTTCTGGAATGAGGCCTGAATGGATCTCTTTTCGAATCTAATTCCTTTTCTTCTGAATTGAATTTTTGTTTTAAAAGAGATTTGCATCGATAAGGTGCCCGAGGTGGGAGTTACGAAAGTCAATTTTTCCAACTTTTTCTGGATTTCAGCGCTGTCAATCGTCTTCTTATTGATTTTTGGATCTAAAATCAAGGAAAATTTCTGATTTACTGGAGCAGCTTGATCAAAAAAAAATCGTTGCTTTTGTGTTCTTGTTTCACGTTTTCTTTCCTTTGGTTTTGTTTTTTTCATTTTAATGGTTTTATTTTTGGGATCCTGATTGTTCATCTCCTTCACAATTACTTCAACCCACCACAACCACCTCCTTCTGATCAGGATCCACCTCCATTTTAGTGTTATGTTTTGTAGCTGTTGTTTCTGTGTTTTGTTTGTACTGTTGGTTCTGTTTGCCCTCCTCCTTTTTGTGATGTCAAAAGGGGGAGTCAGTTGTAGTAGTTTTTTTTCTTGTTATATTTGTACTTATATTTCCTGTACTGCTCTGGCTGTTCAATAAAAATTGGAAAAAAATTGTTTTACGATCTCCTAGTTCTTTTATTTTTTAAACTACTACACATATGTTTGCCATCATCAAAAAGGGGGAGATTATTGCAAATCTGGTTTTGATGATGACAAATATGTTTCTATTATGTTTTGCTTGGCTAACCCATTTCAGGCACAAAAGATCACGAGCAACTCAAGCCAACTCAAGATCGGGTCCAAGTGTGTCTAAGTGTACTATTTTCCTTTTCTTGAGTCAATTGTAATGTAACTGATCCCCTAGCTAAGTAACCTTGCACACACACACTCAGGGGGAGAGCTTGAGTGAATTAGAGTTTTTGTTCAAGTTTTTGTTCAGATCATCCTGGATGATATTCCCATCATCCTAGACTATCAAGTAAAAACAGAAACCCTAATTAGGGCGACCAAGTTAAGTGTGTCTGATTAAGCATATCATCCAGGATGATCATTGCATCGTACGGGATGATATGCTTAAATCAGAAATTCTCAGCCGCCAGATCAAGTTAGGAAAGTTTTTATTTTAAGATATTTGGTCTGATCGTCCCGGACGATAAGTGTATCATCCTGGACGATCTAGTACAATCATGCCTAAATTAGTCTGATAATTAAGGAAAGAAATTAATACTTAATTGATACGATCATATCGTCCTGGACGATCGCAGGATCATCCTGGACGAACATGATCGTCTAGTGTGTTTCAGCTGTACGTCCAGAGTGGTGCTTAGGACTATTTGGGCACATTTTGAACTAATCGTACAAGATGATATCCTGATCGTCCTGGACTATCAAGTCATTTTGGGTCGTCCAGCACAAGTTTCTTTAGATGACCAGAGTGGTCTTCTGGATGAAATTCCTCAATTTACACTAATTGTCTCGGACGATCGTAGAATCATATGGGATGATATGAACAACTTTTTTACTGTTCGTCCAGAAGAGCCAGATCATCTAGGCTGAAGCAGCTAATTTTGAACTGATCATACAGGATGATCTATCGATCGTCCTGGACGATCTTAGCCGACCAATTGAGATTTAGGGTAAATTTTGAGCCCTCTTATAAAATATCTTTTTCTTTCAACAAGAAAAATCTTTTGCCACTTTTCTTTATAGAGAAACCCTAGAGAGAGAGAGTTTGGGAGAGGGAGAGGATCTTATGAGGGGGAGTTTGTGAGGGGTTCACGAAGGTTGCTCCAAGCAAGGATCAGAGTCTTCTTCTCCGCTCGTCGTCTTTCGTCGTGTTAGTGTTCTTTGGGAGAGGATCGTTCACAAGAAGATCTGGGGTTCTCTGCCCGCTTCAGGAGGAAGCAAAAGAAGTCCGAGGTTCTCTGCCTGCTTCAGGAGGAAGCAAAAGGAGGTTAGGTTCTCTGCCTCACCGTGTCGGTCGAAAGGAGGTTTTTGTACAGGCTTCTCCGCCTTGCTGTGGGAGCAAAAGGAGAGACACTTTTAGTTAGTGCAATACCCGGAGGGGAGGCTCCGGGGAGTGGACGTAGGTCAAGTTGATCGAACCACTATAAAATTTTGGTGTGTTCTTTCTGATTACTTTCTGCACTTTAGTTTTTCTGTGATTATCTACTTGGGTGAAATTTGTGTTTAATCTTTCTGTTTGAGTATTTACTTGTTTCTGCTGCATATCATAGAAAAGATTTTTGCTGTTGCTCTCAAATTTTTAAATAACCAATTCACCCCCCTCTTGGTTAGCCTCGGGACTAGTTCATCAGGGCTTAACATCCCTATCGAACTTTCAATAACAACAAAATGAAATGCTCAACTCTAGTTAAAAGAACTTTAAAGGCTTGAAGAATGCTGTCTCCAAGCTCAACAAAACCTACAGTTATATAGAACATGAATGATTCAAGCTCATGATAAGTTAGTGTGACCCTTCCAAGTAGGAGACTTGGTCTTGGTTCTTCGGAGGCCTATCTTAGCTTACTGAAAGGTCAGTGGGAAGTTTAAACCAACCTAGGAAGGACCCTTCATTATAGAAATAGTCTACGAAGGAGGCTCGTATCAGCTAGTAGATTGTAAAGGAAATCACCTGATGTTACCTATAAATGAGCAATTTTTTAAGAAATTCTATGCTTGATGTAGCTCGATCTTTCAATCAATAAAATGTTTAAGTTGACTCAATTTTATTTAAATTTTTAAGTTCCAAAATCTTATTTTCCTTTTCTTAAGGTAAGATGTGAGTCCCCATGCTTCCTTTCTGCTAGTGGTAGAGCAAGCCCTTTATGGCACTATCCTAGCATTAAAAAAAATCAAACTCGGGTTAGATAGTTTCTGTCAAAATCCTTAGATGTTTAGGTAGACTATCTCCTTGGCTAGTCCCCTTAGAAAGTTGTGAGTCCCCATGCTTTCTAACTAGGTTAGCCAGTGAAAACCCAAAAGAAAGTTAACCTTTTAGGAGTAGGTGTGAGTCCACATGCTTCCTACCTCCTAGAATCTTGACTAACTAATGATGGATTTAAGCCTGTTGGGCCCCATCGTAGTAAGTCACCTTCTAATGTTTAAGGATAGGTATGAGTCCCCGTGCCTCCTTTCCTTAGGATTAGACCTACTAGTGATGGAGCACTCCGTCTATGGCACCATCCTAGTTTCAAAATCTTGATTTAATCCTCTGTGTAGAGTAAGTTTCATCCCCACGTGATCACCCACTAGTGATGGAGTATACCCTCTATGGTACCATCCTAGTTTTAAAATCTTGATTCGATCCTCTGTGTGAAGCTAGTTTCCTCCCTACATGATCAACCACTAGTGATGGGGCACACCCTCTGTGATACCATCCTAGTTTCAAAATATTGATTCGATCCTCTATGTGGACCAAGTTTCCTCCCCACATAATCACCCACTAGTGATGGAGTACACCCTTTGTGGTACCATCCTAGTTTTAAAATCTTGATTCGATCTTCTATATGGAGCATGTTTTTTCCCCATATGATCACCCACTAGTAATGGAGTACACCCTATATGGTACCATCCTAGTTTTAAATCTTGATTTGATCCTGGTGGAGTAAATTTCCTCCCCACATGATCACCCACTAGTGATGGAGTACACCCTCTGTAGTACCATCTTAGTTTTAAAATATTAATTTAATCCTTTATGTGGAGCGAGTTTCCTCTCTATATGATTATCGACTAGTGATGGAGCACGCCCTCTGTGGAACCATCCTAGACTTCAAATTTCAAATCCCATCATCTATGGGAAGCAATGCTTCCTTCCCAAAAGATCTTCCAATTTTCTTTACCTTAATGACAGATATGAGTCATCGCATTTTCATTCTTTCCTTATAATTAGATCTACTAATGGTAGAGTATGCCATCTGTGGCATTACCCTAGTATCAATTCAAACCATGATTCTTTGGGAATAGCTTTCTACTTTTCTTTAGAATCAAAATTCCATACTTAACCTTTCAATTCGGTCAATGCCAATATATACATTAGAACTTCGTTCTATTACACATATTAGGGGCCCATTTATTAACCTCAATTTTGTATGAGGTGACTAGAGCCAATCCAAACCCTAGGATCTACCTAGACCCTAGATTAATTCGGACCCTAGGATCTACCCAAATCTTAGATCAATCTAGATCAAATCTAGATTTTTAGACCAAAATCTAAGGTTCAAAGGCCCTATCCTAAAAACTTTTTCTAGTGATTTTTTAAATACTTCAAACCCTAGTCAAATGATTCCTGATTCATGATATATCAATTGCATTTTGATTAGGCATGTCCCTAGGGTCTACCCTCTAAATTTGAGCTCATTCTGAGGTCTCTAACCCTAGAAACTGAATTGAAAATCAAAGGCTATAAAACCTTCAAATATTTACGGCACCTACTACATAATGGATTTTGACCTTGGAGCTTTCTCCAAACCCTTTGATCACATCCAAACCCTTGATTATCATATGTTGAACATTAAACTACATTTTGGTGGACCTACTTTGACCCCTAGTTAGCCAGGGGTTAAAATGACCAAAATGCCCCTCAAGGGCAATTTTGATATTTTCTCTAAACTTTAATATAGCCCAGTCAAATCAAATCTTAGAACCTCCTCCAATACATCTTAAATACCATTAGGAGTGCATAGAACTCAAACCTAGGCCTTGGGTCAACCTGGTTGACCAAGTCAACATAGGTTGACCAAATGGTCCCTTAAGGGTTTAAATGGTCGATTTGACCCAAATGATCTTCCTAGCCCTTAGGACCACCTCCAATATACTCAAAATATCATTTCAAACTTATTGAGCTTAAATTCAGGTCCTGTGTCAACCTGGTTGACCAATTATACCTAGGTTGACCTAATACTCCCTTAAGGGTCCAAATGGGTTGGGTCAAATTGATTTCTTCAAACCCTCAAACCTTTTCCAAATCATAGTTCCAATATATCCAAACCCATCATGAGTCAAATAAAATGTACTTTTACCAAGTCAACTCATGAAAAACTTGGTCAAAGTCACTTAAGCTTTCCTTTAACTCATGGTGACTTGGTTAAACTCTCACTCCATAGCCTTGACCTTCCTCAAGACTACTCTAATCAATTAGCATGAATATTTGACAGCCACCTCATCAGTCAATAGCATAGTTGACTTGTCAAAGTAGTCAACCAAGCCAAATTACATGCCTATGTAGCTTCTCCACCTTGGCAAGCCAAATCATCCTAATAAATCCAAATCCTCATGCATTTGGGAGGCTCAAAGAGATACATGGTAGCACCCTAGAGCTCATTTAATGCATTAAGAAAAGCTAGCATTCATAGGTTGGGCTAACCACGTTTTACTCAACTCAAACTCTTGAAATTTTTTCCAACCATCCAAAAAGACCAATTCCAACTACAATTATCCTCTCCCAGCTTTCCCTCAGCTCCTCCATCTATAAATAATGCCCCAGCCATTGGAATGGTGGTTGAAAATTTGAAAGCCTAGTTTGAGAAGAGAGAGAGAGAAAGAGAGAGAATGAACAATTACTATAGTAGATCCTAAACCAGCCACCAACATCTTTTGGACCCTTGAAGAAAGTTGTAGAGGATTCAAATTTCTTTCCAACAAGCCCAAGAACACAAAAATCCATCCACAAGATTGTAAGATATCTCAACTTTTCTCTAAATTTTCAATTTAAAACTATAGAAAATCTACAACACTTGAAGCCTCCAAACTTAAGGTGTTGGAAGATTAGGTTACCATAAACTTATGTTTCAAATTTCATCCAATTTGGATGAGTATTTTGAAAGTTATGGGTGTTTGAAGTTTTTAGTTCAATTTGAATTGAATCCATTTGAATGAATCACAGCCGTCTGATCCTTACTTAAGCGAGATTGGACGGCTCCACATCTTCCATGTTGCCCCCCCCCCCCCCCCCCCCCTCCACCACGTGACTTCCCCTGGCTTCGAACACAGACTGATTCGAATTGCGGGAGAAGAGTGGCGCGCCCTAGGCCGTCGGATCAAATTCAGATCATATCCGACAGCCAAGATCAATCGCTGACGTTGTTTAGTCAAAACCTCATCCACGATTACGGTTCGACACGTCCTAGGACACGTGTCAGCTTCTAACAAGGCGGCGCTGCAATTTTTGCTCAAATTGAATTAAACAATTCAATTAAATGCCTAGAAATTTCAAAAATTCATAGAAAATATATGTTTTCACCAAATTTGATATTCTTGGACTCATTGGAAAGGGCTTGAACCCTACTATTTATTAAAAATAAAATCAAAGTATTTTAATAATTTGATTGTGAGTTATTTGAAATTGTGTAAAATCTATTTTTAGCAATTTTCTCATAATCGTGTGATCAAATTGAGCTCAAATTTTGGTGAAATATTTTTGAGCATCTTGGGCAATCCCTACATTTTTCCTAGGTTCAGATGCTTAAGGGATTACTATGATGTGAAATTTCAACGTAATACATCCATTTTAAACCCAAAACTTTAAAAATTCATAAATCTCCAAATTGATAGAATTAGGTTATCTGATTGTTGTGGTATGCTTGCATATGTCCCAAGGTTAGGTGACCAAAATTTTAAACCTATTTGAACACTAGAGACACCTAAAAAAATAATTAAGGAAAAGGTCTAATTAACTTAGAAAACTTCCAGGAAATTATACATTTAGAACATTGAACTTAGTGACATGTTACACCTTATATCCAAATTTCACTAGATTTGGAGGTCATTAGGTCACAAAATTAATCAAATCAAAATTCAGCCTTTTTTAGGACCCATATTATGAAATTCTTCTGTAACCATATCCAATTAATTATTTGATGCTAATTATGATATAGGATTGCATGCTTTTAGTAGTTTTTTGGAACTCTTGCATGTCGATCTTTATTTTAGCCTGAAACCCGATCGGGGCTCGTGAGGGAACACCAAAATTCTTTTACTTAAATAAAATTAAAATTTTTAAGTTCACATAGAAATCTAATGTTTTAAGAAGTAAGCCTGGGTTTGCCGGGAGTTCTCATAACTTATTTGTTGCATTATTCTTTCCTTTTTTTTTTTTTTTTTGAAGAGTGCATAAAGCAGATTCATTAAAACAAAATAAAGAAATTACATACTAATAGCATCACACTCCTCCTTTAACAATTGATAAAAGGAAGGAGGAATGTTGTTCAAACTAAAGTCATCCCACATAAAACTATCACTAAGAGCATAGTTAGCACAGTAATCTGCTAACTTATTGTAATCTCTATTTACCCAATTAAAAATAATAAAATCAATTTTTTTAATGAAAGAGAGAAAATCAAGTTCAGTTCCCGAGATTCGTCTATCCATATTGTTGAAGTTATGTTGCAAGCTCTTAATCACATTTGCATTATCTCCTTCAATAATGATACCCTTGAATTGCATCCTCCATTAATGAAGAACAGCTTTTAAGATGAGATAGCCTTCATCTCTAAATGAGCTACATCCCAGTGGACGTTATTTACTCTAAAGGCTAACCGAAATCTTCCTTTGTGATCCCAAACCACCGTTCCCATTCCAGCATTATAAGACTTTAACAAGGCAGCATCTACATTTATCTTTATCCAATCGGGTGGAGGAGGATGCCAAAACTTTTTTGACAACTGAAGAGGTTGATTAACATCCCACAGGCCCGAATTAGTTCTATTAGCCATAGAAATGGAAGTCACTCCCAGCGCCTCGGCTGCAATCCATCTGCTGCTATCTTCTTTGCCTTGATGAATAAGTTTGTTTCTTGACTTCCAACATAGGAAAACCAGAGAACAATAAAGAGTAGCAATGAACTTCTTTAAATTTGCATTACGATTCAACCAACTACAGCAGTCCTTAAGGTTCCCAAAAACTGGAATTGGAAATCCCCATTGATTTAATATACCAAAACTTTGAATTAACTTAGAGAAAGATACCACCACATGTTCAATGTCTTCAGTTCTCCTGCAACCCGTAGGACATAAATTTCCCACTTTTAATCTCCTATCCTCCAGGAATTTGAAAGTGGGAATAGCCTTGTAAAATATGCGCCACCAGAAAACTTCAACTCTTGAGTTTAGTTTTAATTTTCTGATCCAAGGCCAATATAAAAATCTCGCCGAATTGCTTTCCACCTGATCAAAAGCAATAGCAGAAATAGATCTACCAGTGTTCTGATACATAAGTTCTACTTGATCCTTATAGCCAAGATCAATTTGAACATTACATATCAATCTGACTAAATCTTCCCCAACCACTTGGATAAGTTTCTCGGTGTCCCACTGTCCATTATTAATAAACTGATCTACGGTAGTATCTTTGGTAATAAGATTTGAGATAAAAGTAGGCCATTTGTTTAATGGTTTATCCAAAATCCAAACATCCTCTAGCACCCTGACATTTCTGCCATTGGAGATCTTCCATCTTATGATTGAATTGAGAGCTTTGGCACCACTTGAGATGATCCTCCAAGCATTAGACCTGTTCTGCTTTACTTCAGAATTCCAGCAAGACATCCCATATTTTGGTTCCAAAACTTTATGCAGGAAGGAGTCATTGTCATTGATAAACTTCCAAGAAACCTTTGCTCTTAACGCATCCACCTTTTTAATAGAAGAATGGAGTCCACGACCCCCCAGCTGAACCGACCTACACAAGGACTCCCAACATACATAATGCATACCATTCCCACTTCCATTCTTGTGCCAAATAAAATTCCTGCATGCCTTATCAACTTCTTCCAGAATACCATTCGGAATTAAAGCATGAGTACAATGGAACACCGGTATAGTAAGAAGAATAGATTTCGTAAGAGTAAATCTTCCAGGTAATGAAATAAACTTACTTCTCCAAGTGTTTAACTTCCCCATAACATTTTCCAACATAAAACTGAAATTAGAAGCCACTAATCTTCTCAAGGCAATTTTTACACCCAAATAAAAAATTCTTTAACTGTTTTGAAGCCCATAACCCGAGCTATACTCTTCCTTCTTCTTTTTTTCACCACTTTACCAAATAGCATGGAAGATTTAGAGAAGTTAAACTTCTGTCCCGTCCACAAACAATAATCCCAAAGAATACCCCTAATTCTCTTAACTACTCTTACATTAGCTTCAGAGAATATTAATATGTCATCTCCATAAAGCAGATGCGAGATCCTTGGAGCATTAGGATGAATTTTAATCCCTATCTCATTCTCTCTTTGGATTAAAGCATTAGACAACAGCTGAGAGCAAAGAATAAAGAGGAATGGAGATAGTGGACAACCTTGATGAAAACCACTATGAGCAGAGATCCAATTAGAAGAGTTCCCATTAATAAGAATAGAAAATTTTTGATTTTCCACACACTCCATGATCAGCCTAGAGAAATGTATAGGGAAGCCAAAATACTTCAAGATTTGTTCAAGAGTTTTCCAAGACATACTATCATAAGCCTGTTCCATATCTATCTTGAAAGCAACCAGTCCTCTAGTAGCTTTAGAGTATCTAAATTTATGAAAGATTTCATGAGAAATAAGCACCTGATCTGAGATAGATCTACCCTTGATGAAGGCTACTTGGTTTACCGAAATCAATTTGGGAAGGATTGGAGCAATTCTATTGAGAAGAATCTTAGCAGCAAGCTTATAGATGGTTTTGCACAGACTTATAGGTCTGAAATTTATAGGAGTAGTAGGATTTTTAACCTTTGGAATGAGTAGCACTTGAGTCTCTTTCCAATTGTCCTCCATATTACCCGTGTCAAAGAAGTTCTTTAACGCATTCCATATATCAATTCTAATAATGGACCAATAGGTTTTAACAAAAGAATGAGAAATATCGTCAATGCCAGGTGATATACCTCCACCAAAGTCGTTGACTACTTTGATCACTTCTTCCATGGACAGCTCCGAGTTAAGGATATCCTTCTCCATGTCATCCAGCACACTTCTTGGATAAGGCCACTTCTCCAAAGAGCAAGATCTAGCCTCCTATTTCTTTTCAAAGTATTTATGAAAAATCTCTTTAATCAGCCTTTGCTCCTCCATAACCACTCCTTGCTCATCCTTGATTTTGAAAATATGATTGGCATTCCTTCTAGCACTAGCAAAAGAATGGAAAATTTTAGTGTTTAAATCACCTTCCTTGATCCACTTTGCTTTTGCCCGTTGCCTCCACCATGTGTTCAGCTAGGCTAGAGTACTACTTAGCTCATTGACCTTCACTCTAAGAATAAGAGTTTGTTCTTCACATAAGTCACCAGCTGAAGAATCCTCCATTTGTAATTGAAGAATTTCCTTCATAAGCTTGTCTTTTTTCTGCTGCAGGTTTTCCAGCTTAGCTCTACTCCAATAGTATAGAGCCTTCAAGGACCTCCTGAATTTAATGGTAAGAATATCCTAATGAACTCCACCAATCTTCTTATTCCAGGCATTTCTAACAATGGCATTTGAGGCAAAGTGAGAAGCCCAAGTGTCTTCAAACTTGATATTGAATTTTGGTTTCAGAGCATATTTCCCAATCTCCATCACAATTAGACAATGGTCCGATGCCACTCTAGGGAGATGACGGACAACCAAAAAATGAGAAGAATTAATAGCCGTCGTGTTGATAAAACATCTGTCCAACCTTTCTAGAATACAAGCTCCCCCTGATTTGTTATTGCACCAAGTAAACAAAGGACCCGTAAACTCTACTTCATGAAAGTCATTATTAGTTACAAAAAGCTTCATCCCCTTCGGACCTTGTGAAAAGGCAAATCTTCTCCCACCTTTTTTCTCATTGCTTGAAAGAATGCAGTTAAAGTCTCCCCCCAAAACTGAAGGAAGATCTTTGGAAGAAAACCCCTCCAAATTTTTCCAAAGTTCTCTTCTTGAGTACAAGTTTTTCTTTCCATAGATTGTGGAAATCCTCCAAACTTCCTTATTATGAATTTCTAAATCTCCAATCACACATTGAAAGGAAGAATGCAAGGTATTAAATGAAGCAACCGTAGTATTCCAAAGCACCAAAATTCCTCCTGATAATCCATTAGAAGGAAAATGGAAAAAGTTCCAATCCTCACCAATAAGTAAATTAATGTCCTTTCTCTCCATAGAAGATACTTTTGTCTCCAATAAACCAATAAACATGACACCATTATTTTTTACAAACTCTTTAAGATATAAAGAAGCACGTATTTTCCTTGCTCCTCTACAATTCCAAAAAGCTATGGAATTCATTGATTGGTAGGGGAGTTAACCCCAACACCCTTGCTTCTATTTCCCACATCCATCTTTCTAGTTCTAGTCATAATTTTAATTAGGCCAAGTTTTTTCAGCTCCTTACCCAATTTTCTTTTGATTGGATTAGATCCAGTTTTCATGATCTCCTGTTCACTAGTCAAGCCAACCTGGATTGCTGATTTATCATTACAGTTGCTTACAACTGTCCTGTCTGGTATATCAACAGCATTTGTGATTTCATCTTCCAAATTGTTCAGAACCTCAAACTTATTATTATTCAAAGTCCCCTTCGAAGGAGTTGAATTCCCAGAATTCCTTACTTCAGCTTCACCTGTAGCAGCTCCCTCAATGTCTTCCAGATTCTCTTCAAATAATTCCCCCTCTTCCAATGCTTTGCCAATACAAGCATCAACCGGGTTATATATGATAGCAGTTGAGTCCTTTTTAACAGACTCAATTGGAAACATTTTTTGAGCGCTTTCTTCCTTGCCTACATCCTTCTTAGCATTATTCCAAGAAGCAGCTATTCTCCATGTAGAAACAGGGGTAGCTTTACTTTTAATTTTTATAGAACTTTGGTCTCTAGTCACAGAAAATTTCCTTCTCTTCCCATACTTGACATGAACCCAAGGTCCATAGCCATGTTTCGAATTTTCCTCCTGGCCCACACTATCAATAACCACCTTTTCTTTATCAGCTACCTCCACTGCTAGAGACTTTTTAGTTTCTTCATTCACCACCAATTTATTCTCAGGATAGTTATTGACTAGGTGACCAATTTTTCCGCATTTGAAGCAAAGCTTAAAAACCTTTTCATATTCAATTTTTTGAAAGAATCTAGTAGATTCTCCCTCCACCCAAACACCTAATGGAAGTTGCTTATCCAGCTCAATTCGCACACAAACTCTAGCAAATTCTCTCCTATTTCATTGCAACATGTTTCCATCCAATATAAAAGGCTTTCCCACTTGAGACGCAATTCTACATATGTTGATATCATCCCAGCAATGCAGTGGTAAATTGGGTAATCTTATCCACATAGGTGCAGATAAGCCCTTCAAAGAATCAGGAGAAAAGGTTGGCGCCCACTTATCAATCCCAATTATGTTACCTTTAACAAACCAAGGTCCTTCTGTTAAAATTGAATCCATGACTAGTGCTTCCTCACAGGTGCAGAGAATCCAATCTCTTCCTAGCATTGTGAGTTGAAATCTTCCAAAGCCGCTCCATTGTCTTCTCAATTCCTGATTAATGACATAGAAAGGGATATTATCACCAAAGACTTTAATAACTAAAGCCTTCTCCAAATTTTTAGTATTTTCCAATACAATCCCCATATGCAATTTCACAGCCTTTCCATCTTCTGACAGAAATGATCCCAGTTCCAACAAATCAACTTTTACATTGCTCTTCCTATTCCAGGCATTTGGAAGAGAATTACTCATCTTATTAAAAGAATCAGGCGGGACAACCTGGTTACAATCCTGCTTTAGATAATTCAATTCTCCTGATTCACAGTTACAAACCTCATTCAGATCCTTGACTGTACCCTTATCTTTACTAGCTTCGCTCTAGCATTGCTCATTTGTTGATTCTCATAATGTGATTTAGAATGTAACAAAGGATACCCAATAGCAAGACCACCTGGTTCTCTTTCCTTCAAGTTACGAAACTTACCCTGATCAGAGAATGATTCGTCAATAGTCAAGGGAGCCATTGCTTCATTACCACCAGAGATCTGTTCTCTCATAGATGTCGAAGAATCTCCATTCAAAAGTTTCTTAGCATTGACACAATCTTCCTTGTTAATAGAATTCATGGCATTCGCATTTATCACACTGTCGATATTGACAGGGATTGCATTTGAAATACCAAATCTATTAATAAAGATTTTCATGCCTAATGAAGAAGCTTCAAAATCATTTAATGGAGAAATATCTTGAGAGACTAGAACTTTCGGCTTTTTAAAATCAGAAAAACTAGAAATGGACTTTCCCTTACCATCAACAAAATTGATCTTCTCTTATTGAACAAAAGCACCTTCCCTTATAATTAGGGCCCCCTTATACGTATTTCTCCGAGGTGGAGAACTTTCCTGAATTGAATCTGAAAACTGTTTGTCAATTATTCCTTTCTCCGACGGATGGCCGACGAGCATCCATTCGGCTTTGGGACGGGATGTGCCGGCGAGACCACCAGCCCCCTAGTTTCCCGCCATGAAAACGCAAATGAAAATTTGAAATAAGTTTTCGGCTTCTCTCTCTAGAAAACCAGAGCTTCTCTCTCTAGAAAACCTGTCAATGATTCCTTTCTCCCTTGATATTTACTTTAAGTTTCAGTATTCTTTCCTTTTGTTAGGCACCTCCCTACCTGCGGGTTCTGGCAAACCACCTGGTCTATGAGGGTGCAGTTTTGTCAAGGGGAATCTGTATAATCTCTAGGATAAAATTATTTTTTAAGCCTTTTTAAAACTATTTCATCCTTATTTAAGCAATTTAATCGAGTCAACTAGTATATATTGCATTAGATACAAACTTAAAAAGTGTCTAAATCTTTAATTGTATTTACTTTGAGTTTCATTTTACCTAACATATGTTAAGTGGCTAATTAAGATTTGCTCTAAATGTCGGCCCTATTCTCAAAAACTTAACTTAATCAACGTCCTTACTCACTCTTTCATAAGTGACCAAACACATGGTTTTGAAGTAGTTAGGTGGTTAGCTGGCTCCTTAATTCAGGCCGGGATAAGTCCAGATTCAGTATTGCATTAGCTAGGTTCGGGTTATTAATTTTTAATACCCAATTTAGACTTAGGTTTTGAGGTAAGTTCACACTATAAGACCTCAACCTTTGGGAATTGAATCACAACCTTTTAATAAAATTGATAATTCAAATTAAAATCTCTTTCAATTCAAATTCAAGCCCAACACTTAGAATAGGTTGGGGTGTTTCTGAAGTGATTCAAAATCTCAAAACACCTCCTACCACTCCTTTCTTGGCCTCTAGAAATAAATTCTCATCTCGATCTAATCCTAATTGGATTTTCAATCCTCACCTCCCTTGATATCAAACTTTAAAATCTCAAAATAAAATTTCTACCGTTATTTTAATCGAGAGTATTCGTATGAAACTCCAGTTTCTTACAATGTAATTAACTATGAGGGCTTGTGCTGGTAGGAGATTTAGAAACCTAGATCAAAATTTCAAACTCAATTTTTTAAAACTTTATTAATTATCTTTGAGAAAATTTAAGTGAAAATTAGCGATCATTATTGTCATTTTCAAATGATCAATAATAATTAATATTTTCTTCCCTCAGGAAGATATATCAATTATTATTATAATTTTGATTATGAAATTAATGATAATTTATCCAAATTATCGTAGTTAAATACCTGAGTGAATAATTATTTTGACCCTCCGAGGTCATATGTAGTTCTTGCTCGAATTTGACTACGATAATCAGGATAAAATTTTAATCCTGTAAATTGAACCCATTAAGGAATGGTATGCTCATCTCATGAGATGATATATCATTCATAATGATGCTTTCAATTTTAAAATTAAAATTTAAGAAATTAAATTGCCCAAAGATAATTAACCTTTTTCAAAATAACACTTTTTAATTCAAACAGGTTTGCGATGAGTTCTCATAACATATTTGTTGTATTATTCTTTCCTTTTGTTAGGCACCTCCATACCTGCCAGTTCTGGCAGATCACCTGGCCTATAAGGGCACATATCTGTCAAGGGAAATCTGTGCAATCTTTGGGAAAAAATATATTTTTAAGCCTTTTAAAAAATTACTTCATATATGATTTAAGCATTCATTGAGTCAACTAGCATGCACTGCATTAGAAATAAATTAAAATGAGTCAAAATTTTTAATTATATTTACTTTAAGTTTCATATTACCCAATATTAGTCAAAGGGCCAATTAAGGACTGTTTTAGATGTCGGCCATATTCTCAAAAACTTATTTTAATCAAACATCCCTACCACTCTAATATAAAAGGCCGAACTCATGGTTTTGAAGAGCCTAGATGGTTTAGCTGGCTCCCCAATCCAAGTTGGGGTAAGTCCAGATTTGCACTACATTAGCTAGGTTCTGGTTACTGATTTTTAGTGCCCAATCTAGACTTAGGTTCTGAGGTAGGCTCAGGCTATAAGACCTCAACCTTTAGGTATTGAATCCCAACCTTCTAATAAAATTGATAATTTGAACTTAAATCTCTTTCAATCAAATTCAAGCCCAACACTTAAGATAGATTGAGGTGCTTTTGCAGAATCTCAAATGCCTTCTATTTTTCCTTCTTTGATTCTAGAAATAAGTGCTCAACCTTGATCCAATCCTTATTGAATTTCCAACATTGCTTCCTTTGACATCAAGTCTTGAAATCATAAAATAAAATTTCTACTGCTATTTTAATCAATAGTACTCATAGAAAATTCTAATTTTCTACGATATAATTAACTATGAGGGCTTGCGCTCGTAGGAGATCTAGAAACCCAAATCTTTTTAAAATCATTTTTGGGCAAATTTAAGTCAAAATCAACAATCATTATCGTCATTTTCAAATGATCAATAATGATTGATATCTTCTTCCTTCAAGAAGATATATCAATTATTATTATAACTTTGATTATGAATATAATGATAATTTATCCAAATTTTTGTAGTCAAATATCTGAGTGAATGATCATTTTGACCCTCCTGGGTTATATGTAATTCTTGCTCGAATTTGACTACGATAATCAAAATAAAATTTTAATCCTGTAAATTGAACCAATTAGGGAACGATATTTTTGCCTATCGAGGTAATATATTATTCATAATGATGCGTTTAATGTCATAATTAAATTTTAAGAAATTAAATCACCAAAAGATAATTAATCCTTTCAAAAGCTCAACACTTTTTAATCAAATAATAAATTCCTTCATCTCCTAAGCATTTTCACACCTCTATTGAAGTGACATCAGGTCCAACTACTTTTGTACACTTCATTTTCTTTAAATGTTCTTTTACTTCAACTTTAATAATACGATGATAAAAATAAAAAATATATTTTCATTTAGAGTGCAAATGTCAATAAAGATAATCGTATTCTGACAATCTTTATTGAAAAATTTATTAAAATATCTCATCTACGTATATTGAATATCCTCTTCTAATAAAAATGCTTTTCTATTTTCATCCTTAATGCGCTTTACATGAATTGGATTCTTACTACTCATATCTCTTTGCTTGGTTAACTTATACATACATCTTTCACCCTATCAAATCTATTATATAAACCATTAAAAGAAAAAAAATCCTTGAATTGTATATTATTTTCTTAGACTCCTTATGTTCCCTCTATATATTTCCCAATTTTTTGAGATTTTACATATTAATCAATTTTTATAACAAAGTATTTTTTATATTTTCTTACGCCTTTTGATTCCACCACCAATAATTTGAAAGTATGAGATGTGCCAAGAGGGGGGGTGAATTGGTATTTTAAAAATTTAACCCTACACAAGAGTTCTAATTTTTTTTGTATTTTCAAAACATAATTTAACGACTAATGTGCGGAAGCAAATACAACGTTCACAACGATGAAATTGATAGTTCAATTTAGATTTTACACTACAATATTTAAATACCGATTTTTCACCAAGCAATTAAAACGCACAAATTTAAAGCATGAAAAGTAAAGTACGGTAAACAGGAAAAAACACACCAGAGATTTTTATAGTGGTTCAGTCACTTGACCTACGTCCACTCCCCGGAGTCCTCTACTCCGGGATTTGCACTAGTAAAAGTTGACTCTCCTTTTGCCCCCACAGCAAGGCGGAGAAGCCTTTACAATACTCACTTTCACCTCCCTCGGTGCGGCGAAATACCAAACACTATGTCACCCTCCGGGTGACGGCAGCGGACCTTCTCCTTTTTCTCCCTCCTGGAGATGGCAGAGTACCTTGGCGATATTGATCTTGAAGTGACTCTTCCCTCGAGAACTTTCTTGAAGCTTCCAAAGCCACAAGAGGAGCAAAGCATGCAGCTAGCTTGGAGCCACCGTGTGATCCCCTCACACTACTTCTCCCTCACGCTCAAGCTCACCTTCACCTTCCTCTCTCAAGCTCTAGATCTCTTCAAAAACTTCTCTCTACCGAATCCCCTTCTTTTCCTCCAAGCCTCTCACAGCAAAAGGATTGATCAACAACTCCTTAAAGAAAATTTTAAGTTGTTTTTATATCAGGCTTCAGAAAATCCTAAAAGTTTCAACTTTTGCGTTTCTGTTAGTACAGTACGATTTATAATTGTACAGTACGATCAGTTCAATTACAGCTCCGTCCAGTATGAGTACAGACGAATAGGTATCGAATTTTATTCATATCGTACAGTACGATATGTATATCGTACAGTACGATACTGTTGATTCGTACTGTTCGTACGGGACGAACTGTGGGACGAACCTCGGGATGAAAGAACTCGTCTCTGTCAGTCGTCCAGCACTCATTTAATCGTACAGTACGAATAGTGTTTTTCATGATATCGTCCTGTACGATAATAATATCGTCCAGGACGAATAGTTCAAAAATTCTTGGGATCGTCTGGTACGATCGCTGGGATGAAGGAAATCGTCTCTGACAATCGTCCAACACTCCACCAGTCGTACAGTACGATCAGTTCATTTCTTGATATCATCCTGTACGATATGAATATCATCCAGGACGAACAGAACAAAAAACCTTGGTTTCGTCTGGTACGATCTCTGGGACGAATGAAATCGTCTCTGTAAGTCGTACAGTACAATATACGATCGTACAGTACGATCTACATATAAAATAGAAACCAACGTTTATTTCCTGATTAGGGAGATAATTTTGGCAAGTTTTAATTAATCGTACAGTATGAACATTATCGTACAGTACGATCAGTTCAGAAAATCAAATTCAAAAACTTACCAAACTTATTCTGGCGACTAGGGTTTCACAATTACATATTATCATACAGTACGATATTGATCGTACAGTACGATAAGTTTGTAAACTTAATCATTCGAAAATTAGCCGTTAGCCTGAGTATTTTTAATTAATCGTACAGTACGATCCAAGGTCGTACAGTACGATGTGCTTAAAAAAAATTAATCATTTTAAAAGAAAATTCACCCCCTGTGTGTGTGCATGGTTGCTCCTTTCACATGCATGCTTCTGTGGCAGACTCAAAAAGAAAAAATAAAGAAATAAAAATTACAGACTCTTCAACATCCTATTCTACTAGATTTGAGTCTCCAGCAATCTTTAGCAGTGTGCATCTGACCTGAAATGTTAGTGCTCATATACAAAGATTAAATATTTATAATCTGACGGAAGTCTATATGTACTCAGTAAGTATTATTTGTCACCATCAAAATTAAGTGCTCGGGATCCTGGATTTCAACAATCTCCCCCTTTTTAATGGTGTCAAATAATATTTTCTGATGGACAGATGTTCTGACTTCTTTAGCTCCCCCTCAGAAGAGTAGCTTATTAATTTTTAAATAGGAGGAGAAGAAACAGTTTTTTTTTTTATAACATAAATAAAACAATAAGATAAAAAAAAAACAAATGTAGTGAGAACATAAACAACCAATAGCATTTAATAGTAAGCAAAAACATAATACATAACACACAGAAAAGTCTCCCCCTTTTGACAGCACCAAAAAGGGAAGAAAAAGAAAAAACAAGTACACTGATAACAAACAGAAAACAGAAACATCTACAACAACCTAAAAATCTGGATCCTGATCCGGAGGTGGTGATGGAGGGTCGGGAAACAGCTGGTGGTATTGATGAAGGGAGGCGAAATGGTGATCGATCGATGTGAAGCGCTCCCTAAACCATTTCATATTCGTGTCATGCTCCTGATGTTGCTGAGCAATGTGGGCATCCAACCGAGTCTCCAGACGATCAAGTCGTCGAATAATGTCGTCGTGAGGGTAGTCGGGAGGAGCAAGGCCATGTGGTTGGATTGGTGGTGGCGGAGGTGCTTCAGCAGGAGCAGCAGCATCCTCGTCATCAAACTCGGGATCGGTGGGAGCGGCCCCCCGATGGAACAAGATACGAAAGGAGGCATCCGAGTAAAAGATAGGAAGGTGATCAGGAGGGAGCGGATAATGAAGTTGGTATTTTGCATCTAGAATGTAGCCTATGACATGCCCTAAAGAAAGGTTCAGTTTACGACGGGCACCGGGATATCGGAAGGCAGACAAGGTATGAATGTAGTCAAACACCATTTGGGCTTCATTAAATTTTGTGCCAGACATAATGAGATAGGTGACGACAGAAAGTAGGGGAGTAATATGGATGCGATCTCCAGCCTTAGGTATAATAGATGTGCGTAGGACATGCTAGATAACGCGGGCATTTTGATTTAAGGTTTGGACCAGGGGTAGGTGTTGATTGGAGGGGACACCTCTAAGGGTCATATTTACTGACGTCCAATCATAGTCGTGGGAGATCATGGATTGGGGACAAGGGCCGTCAGTGGACAGCCCGATGTGCTCAGCAATGTCGTTGATGGTGATAACGACATTCTATTTACATACATAGGATGTGAAGGTAGTGTTTTCAAGGTCGACTCGGATATTGGCAAAAAACTCAAACAAGAGTTCGGAGTGAAACGGAAAAGCAAGAGTCAGAAGGAATTGAAGGCTAGTGGAGGCGAACAGATTCATCACCTCAAAATTTAGGGCGGCCTGATTGAGCATGCGGGATGGAGTGAACTTTGCCTCCTTGATTTGGATATACGCTTTTTCGTCCGTAGCGGAGAGAAAATGATCATCGAAGCACCGAGAGGAGGAAGAGCTCCCGACGATCATACGACCGTGCTTACTGGACCCAGACATTTTGGAAGAAAGGATTGGATGAATGAGAAAATTCAGAGGGATTGAAGGTGAGGAGAGTTGGCAAAGAATCCCTCCCATTTTATAGAATTTAAGGGATATCGTACAGTACGATTGAGCATCGTACAGTACGATATGCGTAATAATGTCGTCTGGACGACTTTTCAGAAAAGTGAGTCAAATCGTACAGTACGATCAGTATCGTACTGTACGAACGTGAGTGTAAGGCGTTCGTCCCAATGAGTCGTCTGAATGACTTTTGACCAAAAGTGTTCGTACAGTACGAACAGGTGTTCGTACAGTACGATAGGCAATAATGTTCGTACCGGCCGATTTAAATTCGTCCTAATCCGTTTGACACGTGGATCGTACAGTACGATTGGTATGTCGTACAGTACGATGACCAATAATTAGTATCGTACAGTACGAGTGGTGAATCGTACAGTACGATAGGTATAAGACATGAAAGATATGGACCGTGAATGGTAATGGATGGTTGAGATTGGAGTGATTTGAACCTTATCGTACAGTACGATAGTGTATTATACAGTACGATTGTCAAAGAAGATCAAGGTTTGAGAGCAACATGGGAAGAGGATCAGGAATCCAATTTTTTTTTGTTTTTTTTTTTTTTGTATTTTTTTTTTAAATTTTAACAAAAACAAAACAACCACAAACCATATATTTTTTTTGTTACATTAGGCGTGAATGTCTATGACACCTAATTTGGTTCGTAAAGTGCTAAATGTGTCATAACCCAATGGTTTTATGAAAATGTCTGCCAATTGATCTTCAGTAGCAACGTGGTGCAGTTCAATATCTCCTTTGGCTACATGATCTCTAATGAAATGATGTCTAATGTCTATATGTTTGGTTCGTGAGTGTTAAATGGGATTTTTGGATATGCAAATTGCACTAGTGTTGTCACACATGATCGGAATGGTTCCTACAGGTAGTCCTAGATCTACAAGCTGTTGTTTTAACCACAACACTTGTGCAACACAGCTACCTACCGCTATATATTCCACTTCGGCTGTGGATAGGGCTACTGAATTTTGTTTCCTACTGGACCATGAAACTAATGATTGTCCAATGAATTGACAAGTGCCAGAGGTGCTTTTTCTATCTACCTTACATCCTGCAAAGTCTGAATCTGAGTATCCTAAGATTTCAAAAGAAGTGTTGTGTCTAGGATACCAAATTCCTAAGTTCGGGGTGCCTAGAAGATATCTAAGAATTCTTTTGACAGCAGTCATGTGAGATTCTTTCGGGTTAGCTTGAAAACGAGCACAGAGACACATACTAAACATTATGTCTGGTCTACTGGCAGTCAGATAGAGAAGCGATCCAATTATTCTCCTATACCTCTTTTGATCTACAGACTTCCCACTGGGATCTTTATCCAATTGAATATTAGAGCTCATGGGTGTATTCCTAGCCTTACCATTGTCCATTTCATATTTTTTCAAAATATCGTTGACGTACTTAGACTGGCTAAGAAATGTTCCACCTTCCGTTTGTTTTACACTAAATCCAAGGAAGTAACTAAGTTCGCCCATCATGCTCATTTCAAACTCGTCGCTCATTATTTTTGAAAATTCATTACATAGGTTTTTCTCCGTCGATCCGAACAATATGTCATCTACATAAATCTGAACAATGAGTACTTCAACTCCTACCTTCTTCAAAAATAAGGTGGTGTCCACACTACCCTTTACAAAGCCTCTATCTAGTAGGAACGTACTAAGTCTTTCATACCAGGCTCTAGGTGCTTGTTTTAACCCGTACAGTGCCTTTTTCAATTTGAACATGTGGTTTGGAAATTATGAGTTTTCAAACCCCGGAGGTTGCTCCACATACACATCTTCCTTGATTACTCCATTCAGGAAGGCACTCTTTACATCCATTTGATACAGCTTAAAATCCCTAAAACAAGCAAAAGCTAACAGTACCCGGATGGCTTCTAGTCTAGCTACCGGAGCAAAGGTTTCTTCAAAATCTATTCCTTCAATTTGGTTATACCCCTTCGCTACTAACCTAGCCTTGTTTCTTACTACTATTCCTGAGTCATTCATCTTATTTTTAAAGACCCACTTAGTTCCAACCACACTTTGCTCTTTAGGCCTTTTGACTAACTCCCATACATCATTCCTAACGAATTAGTTCAACTCTTCTTGCATTGCTAGGATCCAAAATTCATCTCCTAAGGCTTGATCTATACTCGTGGGTTCAATCATAGATATGAATGCAGAATGGCTAACCTCTTTCATATGTCCATGCCTAGTTTTTACCCCTTCTGATGGGTCTCCTAAGATCAGCTCTCTAGGATGACTAGAAGAAAATTTCCAATCTTTAGGCAGATATTCCTGAGGTTCCGCTCTAGTCTCTATGGTAATGGTTTCTACTCCCCGTATAACCTCAACTTCTTCTTCTTCATGATTAGGTTCAGATGTCTTATTGGATTCATCAAATACCACATGAGTGGACTCTTCTACTACTAGGGTTCTCTTATTGAATATTCTATAGGCTTTACCTACAGATGAGTAGCATAGGAAAACCCCTTCATCAGATTTAGGATCGAACTTTCCTAAGGGTGACTTGCCATTGATTAGGATGAAGCATTTGCACCCGAAAACGTGTAAGTGGGAAAGATTGGGTGTCCTACCCTTAAGCAACTCATAGGGTGTCTTATTAAGTTTGGATCTAACATTTACCCTATTTAATACATAGCATGCGGTATTTACTGCTTCTGCCCAAAAGTATCTAGGGAGAGTGTATTCAGCTAACATAGCCCTAGCAGCTTCAACTAAAGTTCTATTCTTTCTTTCTGCTATTCCATTTTGCTGAGGAGTTCTAGGGGCAGAGAAATTATGTTCTATTCCAACCTCTTTACAAAAAGATTCAAACTTATCATTCTCAAATTCCCCACCGTGATCACTATGAATTGTTGAAATTACACACCCTAATTTCCTTTGAATCCAAGTGGAGAAAACTCTAAATTCTTCAAATGACTCACTCTTATGAGCTAGGAATTTCACCCAAGTAAACCTAGAGTATTCATCTACTATTACAAACCCATACAACTTCCCTCCTAGGCTGGCTGTACTAACAGGTCCGAACAGGTCCATGTGGAGAGTTTCTAGTGGCCTAGTGGTGCTGATCTCCTTGATTGCATGAAATGAAGATTTAACTTGTTTTCCTAATTGGCAAGCATCACAAAGATGGTCCTTAGTAAAGTCTAACTTTGGTATGCCTCTAACTAAGTCTTTCTGAGTGATGTTCCTAAGTGTTTTCATACTAGCATGGCATAGTCTCCTATGCCATAGCCAAGAGTCATCTGCTATTGTTTTCAGACACAAGGAGTTTGAGGTTTCAATACAGTTCAAGTCTAACATGTAAACATTGTTTATACGTTTTCCTTCTAACACAAGTGAATCATTTAAACTAATCATGTATTTGTTAGACAGAAATTTTATATCAAAGCCCTTGTCACATAGTTGACTTATACTTAAAAGATTGTGCTTTAAACCATCCACTAAAAGTACATTCTCAATAATTAAATTTTTAGTATTTCCAATGATACCTGAGCCCACCACTTTTCTGGTGGTGTTGTCTCCCAAAGTTACCTTGTCTCCTGACCTGGCCTCCAGTGTCACGAACTGCTTCATGTCTCCAGTCATGTGTCTCGAGCAGCCACTGTCCAGGTACCACATGCTCTTACTAGGTCTTTTGTGAGAGCATCCCTACAATGTCAATCATGGATTAGCTTTGGGAACCCAAGTGAGTTTGGGTTCCACATCATGCTTATATGAATGAAATGTATGCATGTTATGCTGTGATGATTGCGATTTTGGTCTCCACACTAGATGTGTCCTATAGTGAATTGAGCACGTGCGAGCTATGTGACCTAGCATGCCACAAGAATAACATCTAACACCTGGAAATGGGTTCACTAATCTACGAGGGTGGTAGTGCCTATTTCTGGGTTTGGATGATGCATGCCGTGCTGGTTTTGAATGAGATGATTCACATGGTGGAGGCTGAAAGAATTCAGCAAACGTGGGAGGTTTTTTGTTATTCTCGTATGCATGAAGTTTTTCATTTAAAAATTTATTCTCTTGGTTAAGACTAGCGTATTTGAATCTCAATACATGCTCACTACTACTAAGTTCCCCTGATAGTTCTTTTAGTTCCTTAAATGCATTATCTAATTCAACATGTGATAATTTCAAGGTATCGTGTGCAGTGGTTAACTCAATATGCTTCTTGTTTAATGCATCGTATTCATCAAGCAAAGACATATGATCTTTATCTAAGTCAGAAAAATTCTTTACTACACTAGCATGCTCCTTTTGTAAAGTACTAAACTCAGTATTAAGACTAACATGCTTTTTCTTCAATTTTTTATACGAGTCATGGATTTTTTCAGAAATAACAAGCAGTTCATCGTAAGACAGTTGACATACCTCATCTTGATCGGATTGATCAAGATTATCATTAGTCATAAGACACAGATTCGTTACCTCCTCCTCTGCTTCTTCTTCCGATGATTCTGAGGCAGAGTCGGCCCAAAATGCTTTCTGAGTCTTAAACTTGCCCTTCTTGAACTTTGATCTTTCCTCACCCTTCTCCTTGGTTTGATGAGTTTTGATGTTGGGGCAATCAGCTCGGAGATGACCGGGTTTCCTGCACTCAAAGCAAATTGTTTCAGATGCAACCTTAGTATACTTTGAGTTCTTACCTTTGTTCTAATTGCTTTGATGATGGCGCTGCTTTCTTTTCAGAAAATTTTTGAACTGACGAGTCATCAAAGCTATGTCGTCATCTTCCTCCGCTGCTGAGCTGTCACTTTCAGAATTGTTTGCTTTTAAAGCCACTGCTCGCTCCTTTTTCTTTTCACCTGCATCACTTTGTCGTTGACTCACTCCTTGCTCGTAGGCAATGAGTGACCCAAGCAAATTATCAATAGAATAAACATTTAGGTCTTTTGACTCAGTTATTGCAGTGATTTTAGCATCGTATGAGCTAGACAAACATCGCAGTATTTTGTTTACTTTTTCCGAGTTAGACAACTCTCTTCCTAAAGCATGCAGTGATGTTACAATCTGGGTGAATCGAGTGTACATATCAGATATAGTTTCACTAGGTTTCATGCGGAATAGTTCGTAATCATGTAACAGTATGTTCAACCTAGATTGTTTGACCTCACTAGTTCCTTCGTACGTGATACACAGTTTGTCCCAAATTTGTTTACCAGTAGTACAAGTTGATACTCGCATATAGTCTTCTGATTTTAATGCGCAAAAGAAACAGTTTAGACATTTAGCATTTAGTTGTGCAAATTCTCTATCCTCAATGCTCCATTCATTAAATGACAGTTCAGTTTTAACTCCATTCAACATACGAAATGGTGCAGAATAACCTTCTTGGAATAACATCCACATGCGATAGTCTAAAGACTGTAAAAATGTAGACATGCGTATTTTCCAAAAATCAAACGGTATGTTGTCAAATAAAGGTGGACGAGTTATGGAATAACCCTCCGTAGTGTTACTGTTACCAAATTGAGCCATGGATCTTACGTTTCTAGGTTTTCTAAAACACTATTTTGAAACCCCGCTTTGATACCACTTGAAAGTACGAGATGTGCCAAGAGGGGGGGTGAATTGGTATTTTAAAAATTTAACCCTACACAAGAGTTCTAATTTTTTTTGTATTTTCAAAACATAATTTAACGACTAATGTGCGGAAGCAAATACAACGTTCACAATGATGAAATTGATAGTTCAATTTAGATTTTACACTAAAATATTTAAATACTCATTTTTCACCAAGCAATTAAAACGCACAAATTTAAAGCATGAAAAGTAAAGTACGGTAAACAAGAAAAAACACACCAGAGATTTTTATAGTGGTTCGGTCACTTGACCTACGTCCACTCCCCGGAGTCCTCTACTCCGGGATTTGCACTAGTAAAAGTTGACTCTCCTTTTGCCCCCACAGCAAGGTGGAGAAGCCTTTACAATACTCACTTTCACCTCCCTTGGTGCGGTGGAATACCAAACGCTATGTCACCCTCCCGGCAGCGGACCTTCTCCTTTTTCTCCCTCATGGAGATGGCAGAGTACCTTGGCGATGCTGATCTTGAAGTGACTCTTCCCTCGAGAACTTTCTTGAAGCTTCCAAAGCCACAAGAGGAGCAAATCATGCAGCTAGCTTGGAGCCACCGTGTGATCCCCTCACACTACTTCTCCCTCACGCTCAAGCTCACCTTCACCTTCCTCTCTCAATCTCTAGATCTCTCCAAAAACTTCTCTCTACCGAATCCCCTTCTTTTTCCTCCAAGCCTCTCACAGCAAAAGGATTGATCAACAACTCCTTAAAGAAAATTTTAAGTTGTTTTTATATCAGGCTTCAGAAAACCCTAAAAGTTTCAACTTTTGCGTTTCTATTAGTACAGTACGATTTATAATCGTACAGTACGATCAGTTCAATTACAGCTCCGTCCAGTACGAGTACAGACGAACAGGTATCGAATTTTATTCATATCGTACAGTACGATATGTATATCGTACAGTACGATACTGTTGATTCGTACTGTTCGTACGGGACGAACTGTGGGACGAACCTCGGGACGAAAGAACTCGTCTCTGTCAGTCGTCCAGCACTCATTTAATCGTACAGTATGAATAGTGTTTTTCATGATATCGTCCTATACGATAATAATATCGTCTAGGACGAATAGTTCAAAAATTTTTGGGATCGTCTGGTACGATCGCTGGGACGAAGGAAATCGTCTCTGACAATCGTCCAGCACTCCACCAGTCGTACAATACGATCAGTTCATTTCTTGATATCGTCCTGTACGATATGAATATCGTCCAGGATGAACAGAACAAAAAATCTTGGTTTCGCCTGGTACGATCTCTGGGACGAATGAAATCGTCTCTGTAAGTCGTACAGTACGATATACGATCGTACAGTACGATCTACATATAAAATAGAAACCAACGTTTATTTCCTGATTAGGGAGATAATTTTGGCAAGTTTTAATTAATCGTACAGTACGAACATTATCGTATAGTACGATCAGTTCAGAAAATCAAATTCAAAAACTTACCAAACTTATTCTGGCGGCTAGGGTTTCACAATTACATATTATCGTACAGTACGATATTGATCGTACAGTACGATAAGTTTGTAAACTTAATCATTCAAAAATTAGCCGTTAGCCTGAGTATTTTTAATTAATCGTACAGTACGATCCAAGATCGTACAGTACGATGTGCTTAAAAAAAAATTAATCATTTTAAAAGAAAATTCTCCCCCTGTGTGTGTGCATGGTTGCTCCTTTCACATGCATGCTTCTGTGGCAGACTCAAAAAGAAAAAATAAAGAAATAAAAATTACAGACTCTTCAACATCCTATTCTACCCGATTTGAGTCTCCAGCAATCTTTAGCAGTGTGCATCTGACCTGAAATGTTAGTGCTCATATACAAAGATTAAACATTTGTAATCTGACGGAAGTCTATATGTACTCAGTAAGTATTAGTTGTCACCATCAAAATTAAGTGCTCGGGATCCTGGATTTCAACATAATTTTTATTATTAGGACCTTTTCTTTTTGATATTCCAAAATGCATTTTGCAACATTCGTAATATCACTAGCTATTTTTTCCCACATAATATTAGTTTCTTCATACATAATCAAAATCTTAAGATCTTGAATCTTAGTCACAAAAATATTCTTATTAGCATTCTTTAAATGCCCCCATCTAATCTTAGGATAATATTTTATTTTATTTTGTATATTCTGGTCATTCATCTTAATTTTTATAACTAATAAGTGATATTAGATATATGAACTTTCACTAGGAATGACTTTATAATCTTTGTACTCTAAACGATCTATTTTTTTATAAAAAATTAATCAATCTAAGTTTTACTATATCCATTATTATCATTGATGAGATGCTCATGTCTTTTCTTAAATAAAATATTAGTAATTACAAAATTATAAGTTAAAGAAAAATCTAAGATTGTCTTACCAACTTCATTAGTCGCTTCAAATCTATAGCCACCATGCATGCTTTTAAAATCTTCTAACACTCTACCAACATGTCCATTTAATTCTCCTCCAATAAAAACTCTTTATTTAAGAGATATCATTTTTATTAATTATTCAAAGTAATTCTAAAAGTTTTATTTTAAATATATATCCAAACATACTTGAGAAGCATAAACACTTATAATAATAATCTTTAAAGCTACAATTCTATCTTCATTTTTTTAGTTTATACAACATTATCCTTAAAATGCTTATCTATATTCACACATTCACGATTTCTTATATGACTCTTACCTGAATATCATAATTTAAATTATAAACTATCAATCTCATTAGCCTTCTCTCCAACCTATTTAATTTCTTGAATGCATATAATATTTATCTTCCTATGAATAAAAAAATCTTAAATCCATTAATTTGCTCATAAAAAAACCAATATTCCTGATTTTAATTTTATGAACTAACTTCTTGCCACAACCATCCATGATATGAGAACCCTTGCTTATTTAACACAATACTTGGGAGCCGGTGCAGCGGCCCTAGTACACTTCTCGTTGTATTTAGGCCATACAAGACATCACTTTTACAAATCGCACTAGTATTAACACAATATATTAAAGGATTCATGTCATAATATTTTGACAAGTTTTATGCTGGTTGAAGACTATCAAACACAACCCTTCATATTTCTCATCCAAGGCTTTGGACCTGACATCGATAGTATTTGAAAACTTTCTTATCACGCCACCCCAAACCCCACTTGGCCCATGTATTCAACAACATTGCTAATTTTAATTCTCTTAGGTCAGATTTGATTTATCTTTTTAATGTCCCTGAAATAAGAGAATTTAGGCACTTTGGTTGCAATGGAGATGCTTAGTAAAGTATTGATTATCTTATTTTTTTGCTATTTGTGACTTACAAGTTTATAAATGGCATATTGGCATTAAATTGGTGCAAAATCTTGTCCATTAAAAGAGAAGAATAAAATTAAGTGTTATATAAATGCAAATGCTCAGGTGGATGAGTGGCTTTGTATTTAGAGACATAATGCAAAATAAATATATATCCATGAAAAGACTAAAGTAGCTCCAATTATAGATAAGATTAGAGAGTCGCTTTAGATGATTTGGTAACATAAAACGTCAACCTTCCAATGACTCAAGAGAGTAGATTTGGTTACATAAAACGTCAACCTTCCAATGACTCAAGAGAGTAGATGTATTAGATATGACCTTTGTTTAAAAAGGTAAAAATAGATTTAAAAGACTAGGATATAAAGTATTAAAAATAATATTTTTTTTATTAAGTTTAAATAAGACTTTGACTCTTAATAAAATGCAAAGAATAATGATTGATATAACTAACACCACAGAGCTATAAAGACTTCTGAGTGAAAAATAAAAAAAATGATTAAATATGTAATATATATAATTTAGAAAATAGTATAAATGCTACTTATAAAACAACTTAATTGAAAAAAAAAAATTTTGTATGACGTAGGATTATTATAAATCATCAATTAGTTTGACACTTACATTATCATAATTTAAAATTGAATTTTCTTCTTATTTTGATTCATTGACGCCGTTTAATAAATAAGAGTGCAATAGCTACTGATGAAATAAACCATTCTAGCCTAACATTCAAAATTTTAAATCACATTAAAAATATAATTAATATTAACTTTTAATATATATAAAAAATTTTATATTTTAAACATAAATACATAAAAGCTATGTTACCATGGAAATCCCCCTAAATTTTATCCCTACTATTTTACTACTGGTCGAGCAGAATCATTATTTCTGCCAGGATTTCTGCTGTACAAACCATCCCTGGTACTGATTGGCGTTGAATTCTCGAAATTATGCTGTGGAAGCCACATCCCTGCTGCCCATTTGAGTAGAATTCTAGTAACGCATTACATGCACTCACAAACCTAAAGTGAAGTAATACACGACCATTCATATATCTAATGACATGTGATTTATGAGTATGAAACTATAATCATTTGTATTATACATATAAACTATAATCATTCAAACTAAGTTACCATGAAATCTCTCAGCTACACTTTGATGCCACTGAGCAAGCTTTATATGGTAAGCTTCGTTTGATTATTCTGTACCTATTCTAAAAAAATAGTTTTGAAACTGCTATTTGAGATAACGAAATCTTCTAACAAAAAAATTCATATAAAAAACTTTTTAAAACAGTACAAAATTATATTTATACAAAAGTGGCACGTACAATCAATGACCAAAAAAATTTCTGCCGTTCGATACACAACAACATCAAGCCTTTGTCCCACTAAACCGAAAAGGCGAAATTAAACTGTCTCAAATGAGGCCTTAATTGAATTGCAAGCAGTTTTTTTGAAAGCATCTGACATAACACAGAATCATCTGAACCCAAGGAAAAAAAAAATTTTTTCTTTTTTTTTTTTAATTCTTAATTTTCTGAATCTTAATACCAATGAATCTTAATACCAATATGTGCATCAGTCTAGATCTCAATATTAATTATAAAACAAAGATGAATTCTTCAATCAAGATATTTTCTATCCAAATTTGTATTCCAGCTATGTTATCCTTCTCAAGCTGTTTTCCATATTATTAAATTCTTAGAATGAACACATAAAAAACTCCAAAACTTTGGCATGGCATGAATTTTTCAAGAAAAATATTTAAAAAAAGAAAGAAAGAATATAATAGTCATCCTGCAAATTCAAAAAAAAAAAACAACAGATAACAGTCCAATAAAGTCGGAGTAGTGTAGGCTCATACACTGAAAAGAAAAGAGTTAAATGCAAGTGAAGTAAGTTCGCTACAGAAACTTGAATCAACGGTATGAAGATCCTCAGCAGTTTGTTGAGAAGTGAACATTTCTGGCTCATAGGACTCCTGCCTATATTTTTAATTGCAAGGGGAATTCCAATCAGACATAATTCAAGTTCAGAGCATGTATAGAAAGAAAAATAAACCAGAGGATGTAATCAATAAGCAGAGGTGAGATGCATTAAACTCCAGGTGTAGACTGACTGCTATGGAAGTTATTATTCAATTAGGTCATCTATTTAAGTATCAAATTGCTCTTCCCTCAGATTTATTTCTACTTAAAGGTCCTAATTAATTTTATTTTACAATGCTTACCAGATAGAAATACAAGGTTGCTGGAGGACCAGGATAAAGTAGTCATGGATAAAAACTTCAAAATCTAAAAAATAAATAGAAATAAACAATGGAACTAAAATTAATTAAGCATAAACAACATTAACTAATCAAGATAAAGTGCTGTGAGAAGGAAATATAAACATAGATTCATTACAACGGAAGCATTCCTATCATCATCTGGAGGCAGGCAATATATATTAGCAAAACAATTAGCTGGAAACAGGGACAAAAGAGGAGCTTGCAACCAGATAATCTAAAGATAAAACTGAAACTTTAGACAGAATGGCCGTAAAAAAAGATTAAACAGATAAATTTAAATTAAACATATCATAATCAATGAAAGAAACCAGCTTTATCACCACAAAATCTCAGAAATAATTCTTTTCAGAAGAATAGATAATAAAGTGCTCCACATTTAGTAATTTAAGTTAACAAAAGAGAGAATATCATGTTATCACAACACTATTCCATCCATTCCCATAAGGGTCGGACATGAAAAATTATACTGAGCAAAAATGTGCATAAAATGAGCCTCAAATCTCTTAGATATACTTTAAGCTGAGTATAATATATAAATAATTAAGTCAAAGTAGATCAAAGGGCTTTGAGCCCCATCTTGACTAATTTTTGGTCAGGACAATCTGATAATTTTTTTTTCAAAAAGATATGAAGAATGGATATGCTTTTCTGTGCAGTGTCTCATTATGTTATATTCTCACTAGACATTTGCAAGAGGATGTACTTGGTGTATGCTTTTTGCTGATGATATTCTTCTTGTTGATAAGACTAGAGAGGGAGTTGAAAGTAAACTTGAATTATGAAGGTCAACCTTAGAGTCTAAAGGTTTTCACTTGAGTAGATCTAAAACGGAATATATGAAGTGTAATTTTAGTAGTAATAGACCTAGTAAGGGGATTGTGACTTTGGGCGATCAAGTCATTAATAAGAGTTCACATTTTAGATATCTTGGATTTATTGTTCAGAATGATGGTGAAATAGATGGGAATATTATCGGCAAAATTCAAGTTGGATGGTTGAAGTGGAGGAATGCATCAGGCTTGTTGTGTGATAGAAAAGTCTCCCTCAAACTTAAGGGAAAATTCTATAAGATGGTGCTGAGACCTGCAATGTTTTATGATGCCGAATGTTGGCCATTAAAAGAGAAGCATAATACTAAGTGTTGCAGAGATGAGGATGCTCAGGTGGATGAGTGACTTTACCCTTAGAGATAGGATACGAAATGAGCATATACGTGAAAAGGTTGGAGTAGCTCCAATGGAAGATGAGATTAGAGAGAGTCGCCTTAGATGGTTTGGTCACATAAAAGGGCGGCCTTCCGATGACCCGGTTAGGAAAATAGAGGTATTAGATTTGACTTATGTTAAGAAAGGTAGAGGTAGACCTAAAAAGACTTGATTAGAAAATATTAGAAATGATCTTTCTTTATTAGATTTAAACGAGAATTTGATTTTTAACATGACAAAATGGAGAAAAAGAATTCATATAGCCGACCCCACGTAGTGGGATAAAGGCTTGATGATGTTGTTGTTATTGTTGTTCATTTATATTTTCCAAATGGTATTTTATACTGTCAACTCTGAAAGCCAAATCACAACAAATTAGTTCACTGCGATGTGTTCAATTAATTCTAATCCCATCTTTTTAAATGATCGTTCCCATTCTACTCTTAATAGCTTTGTCACACATCCATTTCTACAGCACTCAACCTGTTTGTTTATGAATTCTTTGTTTCCAAACAAACTGAACATAAATCTAAATCAGTGCAACAACAATTTTATAAATTAACCTTTCATCTCATCATGATTTCATTTTTAAGTCATAATAATTTCACTTGCATCATACTCATATGTTATATCTCTAACCACCCAATTTTTGCATCAAATAACTATTCTCATTCCTTCTGTATATAATAAATTTAAAAATATTTCAATATATAAATCTAAATATCACTAAATCTTTCAAAATTTTCCGCCAATCATTATAAATTTCATCCAAAAAAGTTAGTCAGTTTTCAATTTTGATTTACTAATCCTATGGCCTCAGCGTATAAAAGTACCACTCCCACCCCCCCACCCCCACCCCAACCACCAATTATTCCAACACCAAAGCATAACAGCAAATTCATCCAGTATGGAGTTGGGTATTCTCATTCGCAAAGACTCCATTCAGTAAGTGTGAATCCGTTTCCTTTTTTTTTTGTTTAACTTGAGCAGCATCTACTTTAAAACTACCGCACTCTGGAAAAGAAGTGCATCTTAAGGTGCATTCCTGCTCTGGCTCCCACATAAAGATAATATGGGTTTTCCCAACTCAACTGTGTTGACTTCCCTTTACCAAGCACATAAAACTGACATAAAACATGCTCACTATATACTAACAGTCATTTAAATCAAATGAGAACATCTGCATACAAGGAAAAGAGTGTTTGGAGCTCGTTCTTCAGAATATGCGCAATTTGAATACAATAAAACTATTCCTACATAGGAAAGTTCTCAAACAAGCTATGAAGACAAGAAGTCGAAATACTTTTAAAGAGAGATGGAGCCAAACCATTCCTAATGTTAAAAATCTCTGCCCATCTAGTCAACTTGAAAAATGGTCAACCTAGAAAACACATCAAGTGCATGGCTGAAGGGTGCTTTAACGGAAATGTTCCAAGTGCAGTTGGAAACCTGAGAAAACGGTTATTTGAAACCATCACAACAGTAAATGGAACAGCAACTAGAAAGAATTGATTTTTTAATCTTCCAATCAATATAAAGCCCTACTGCAACAACCATAAAAGGACTACTCCATTGGAAAAAAGCAGCAGCTTATTTCCCATTTTAATTGTTAAAGCAAGGTAATAAACATTCTATCTAGAATTCTTTTGCAACATTGACAACCCAAGAAAATGTGACCAGCCAGGAAGTCATAAATACATCCACATAGAAATTAATAAGTAAATACTACATCTAGGATTCCAGAAATGCCACTCAAAATGTATGGGTGTATCTTTAGCATATGCTAACCTGAAACTGACGACACATGACCCCCAAGAAAAGCAGACAGAATATAATAGCAATAAACAGGATTAAAAAAACACACTCTGAGTTAAGCATGCTTCTCCTCTCTTTCCCTATTCCACTGCTCAATCCTAGCCCTCCGCTCCTCGCTTCCTTCTCTAACTGGGCTCCTAGACCGTCTTGGACTCCGATGCCTTCGTCTCATTCCATCATCATGCCTACCTCCATCATCATACCTTCCATACCTATCTCCACCCCTCCTTGCACGAAAGTCCCTTTCACGATTATCGTGCTCACGGTACTCCCTCCGAATTTGTGGACTAGGGCTCCTGCTTCGGCTACGGCTACCCATAGACCTCCTGTATCGTCCAAAAAGCTTCCTCCTCAACTCCCTCCCGATCTGCTTCACATGCATAAAGTTGCAATACCCACCTCTATTGCAACTATTTTCCTCAAACTGACGACATGTGGCCTCCCGAAAGTCAGTAACAGGTGAGAAGTCAACAATTATTGGACGTCCTGAATAAAATCTCCCTTGAAGTGCCCTCAGAGCTGCGGCTGCCTGATCCTCCTCCTTGAATTGAACGTATACATTACCTACCATGTGATCAGCAAGGTTATCACAAATGTTGAGACTCTCAATCTCACCAAACTTGCTCAGCTCCTCAAAGATATCCTCATAGAAGTCCTCAAAATGCTCTTGGATCTTTCGGGGATCAATTGGCTGACCCTGGGCATCAACACCAGGAGTGATCATGTCTGGCCGCTGGTACATATTTGACAGTAGAAGGGTGGGGGAAATGGTTGGCCTATTGTGGAGACGGGAGCATCGATCGCCATGGCGGCAAGCTCCAATCTTGAAGTAGAATGGGCAGTTGACACGGTCTTTCTCAGTTCCAAATATTGATGCAAGATGCTCAGCCATCACAGTTAGCTAATTATCAGATAAACACTTCAGCCACCTGAAAAACCCTAGTTATGCATGAAACAAAAATCAGAATTCATTTCACAGAAGTGCAAAGAAAAAAGACTTAAACTAATTAGAAAGTAAAATGACAGCAAAAAATCAGAGAGGAAGAGACACAGAGATTCTCAGCTAGAAACAGTACAACGAAAGGTTTAAAGAAAACATTCAACAGACAATAAAAACTACATAGCAAATCTAAAAGAAAACAAAAGTAGAATATAGCATATCATCATCATCATCTGCAGCATTAGGCGTGTCCATGCTAATTGTCGAAAAATACTCTCCTTCCTCATCGTTCTTTCTTTCAACATAGAAAGGGAAAAAATGACAATAATAATAAACTTATTAAGAAAGGTTACCATTTCAGGGCAACGAACGTGTATAACCTTCGCTTTCAACACACTATAGACAAACGAAGGATGGTTAGTGCTCAGAAATCAAAGAATTAAAAAATAAAAAAAGATCTGCGTAACAGGAAAACCCTAATGTTTGAGATCAGAGATATTTAAAAAAAACCCAATAGTTCTAGCGTGCATATTTGAATCAAATGGACTAATAAATCAGATAACAGCTGATTTCTTTAACTAAAAGGGGCCTATCCAGGGATCGAAAGCCTAACTCAACCAAGTATCAAAACGACTTCGAGTTCCTAAAAGCGGTTATTACGAACTGCAAACAAATCCGAAAAAGAGAAAAATGAAGAAAGGGCCATTGGTGTTTCTAAGGAAACTCACCTCTTTAGGCGACCTAGGAAGGAGAGAACCGACGTAGAGGTAGCGAGCGGTAAAGAGGGCCGGTTAGGGTTCCGCCGGTGGTAAGTCACTGGGTGCGAAAACGATCAAGGTCTGCTATTTGCAATCCGGACGCGGTACGGCTTTAAATAAAACATCATCCGTAAGGTACCGATCATAGCCTTTCATTTTTAGGCTAATATGATCAGACGGCCAATATTTCATAGAGCCTTTAGCCCTCCATGCGAAATTTTAAGATTGAACGCCGTGAAAGAAAGGAAAACCCGAAATTCATTTTGGATTTTTAAGAAAATGCAGAGTAAAAATTTTTTAAGTAAATTTTAAATTAATTTGTATTTTTTTACTTAAAACATAAGATTGTACATTATTTTTTAAGAGAATCAGAAATATTTTTTGTGATTTCTTCTTATTAATTACTGTTTATTATTAACAGATAAAAAAATGTTAAGTGATGGTAGTAATAGTAAATATGAAATTATTTTTTGTTTACATGCTTTTAAATGAAATATGAAAATGAGAAAATAATATTTATATTTTGTGATTATTATGATTGTTAGTGTAAGGTTAGATATATTTATAAATAAGTTTGTTAATTTATAATAGATTTTATAATCTGTTGATTTGAATAATAATTTTGATTTCAAAATTTATTAATAGTTATTAGATAGATTATTTAAATAATTTTTTGTTTTAATATAGAAATAAAATAAATTAAAAATAAATAGAATTTTAATTCTAAATATGTGTATGTTTTGCATTTCTAATTATAATTCTAAATATATATATAAATTAACTAGATAATTTAACAATTATTGATTTCAAAATATGTTTGTGTTTTGTTAATTTAAAAAAATAAAATAGTTTGATGATGTTAAATGCAATATGTGTGTTTTGTAATTGAATCAAGAATTAGTAGCCAAAAAATTAATATTTAGTCTTTAATATATTCAATTTTATATATACAAATTTAATTCAAATCTTTTAAAAATTATATTATTAATTAACATAGGTTGAATAATTAATCTTTAAATAATTAATATGAATATATAAATCTATATTGGTTATTAAATGATTGAATAATATTGATGGCATTGGATTCCTGGCACAATTATTGTTTGTAGCATTAGATCATGTATTTGTTATATTATTCATTAAGATAAGCTAGTTGATATTATTACCAGCATCAACCTGTCGTATTAAGTGAGTTGTAAAGCTATATTAGCTAATTAATTATTCTTGTTGCAGCAATCTATCACATAATACTAACAGTTGCAATCTGTCATATTAGGTAATTTTTTATTTTTATTATTATTGTCTAGTTTCTTCAATATTCAGGTGCAGGTGCAGTTAAGCATTGGGTGGAGGTCCTTATGCTAAATTTATTTTGCCAAGAAAATGAGTTCTTTAAGTTTGTCCTTTTTCTTCATAATGAATTAGCCAAGTTTTGAGAATATAGAGGCATCCTTGCAAAAGAAAAGCAAACACGTGTAGGAATGTATGGCTAGGTTTTCAGATAGTCTAAACAAAATTGTTAAGTGTTGCATGCTTGTTTGGACAAAAGTTAGTGATACTTTTGCATTTGCATGCTGAAGTTATGAAGAAAAACGCTCATAAGACAGGAGATTTCGTTAAAAGTTATCAACTGGAGATATGTACAGCATAAGCTCTATGAGTATACTCATCATATGGTTAGCCTTCATTATCTTCAGATGTGTTATCATGAGTTACGACGTGAAAGAGAATGAGGTAATTTGGCTGATATACAAAGGGCACCAGTAGATATTGAACATATTATTCTTTGTCATCCATGGGTATCAGGTGAAGATGATTTCATTTTGGATTTCTGTAAGAATCGAATGAATAAGTTGTTGCCTGGTGGTAAGTCAATGAAGTTTTTAGATGGTGCAGACTAAAAAGATCTACAATTTAAGTTCTAGATTTACTTCCATTGTTGTCCAACTTAAACTCAACTCCAAACACATTCGTGTATGCTACTTAAGGAGAAGTAATACATTGTTATCTTGTATTACTCTATAGTGATGTAATCATCATTACTTTTTTTTGCTTGTTGTTGTCTAGGGTTAATATTAGTCATTAGTAAATGTTTAACCTTAATTATATCTGCATCATTGATAAGTGAACAATGTTATGTCTATATAATTAAATGCCAGGTCATATCTTCTCCCTATTAAGGACAATTATTTTACAGTCATCACTCTATGAATTTTTAAATAACTCATTCAATATATCTCAATTGAACTGATATTTACTGGAAAGGTACCATAGATAAAAATAATATATTGAATATACCAGAGATATTACACTTCCAAATAATCACATTATTATAATTTTCTAGGCAAAATCTAATTCCTCCTCCGCCATGGGATCATATTTGTGCCAAGTATATATCTGGAAGTTTTACGCCTAAACCTCCTCTAGAGTTATGGTTCTTCTTCTTGTATACCCTTTGTCTCTTCTTGTGCAAGGCCTACATGTCATTGCGATTGATGGAAGAGTAATTCATGCTTGATTGGAGATTTTGACAAGCCTAAGGGGTCCATCCAACTAGGGATACTCATGTCATATGAAGGTCGCGTAATGTTTGAAGTTGTACCTATCCCACCAGTACCATCCCATTGTTCATAAGAAAATTCCACCCCTATAACTTATTTTGCAGCAGTCAATGAACCATCCCCCCATAACCATAATAACACTTCTTTTGCGGTGATATAAGGCCTTACATGTTTAGTTGATCCTACGTACATCAAATACCTTAGAAGATCTACTTGTGCCTGTGCTTTCATTAGTACTCTAATATTTACAAGGTGGAGCATGTGACATGTTGCAAATCTGGTTTCAAAAAGTACAGTTTTGATGATGACAAACATGTTTGTATTCTGTTTTGCTTGGCTAATCTATTTCAGGTACAAAAGATCAAAAGCAACTCAAGCCAACTCAAGATCGGGTCCAAGTGTGTCTAAATATAATATTTTCCTTTTCTTGAGTCAAATGTAATGTAATTGATTCCCTAGCTAAGTAACCTTACACATACACACTCAGAGGGAGAGCTTAAGTGAATTAGAGTTTCTATTCAATTTTTGTTCAGATCGTCCTGGACGATATTGACATCGTCCTATATGGTCAAGTGAAAATAGAAACCCTAATTAGGGTGACCAAGTTAAGTCTGTCTGATTAAGCTGATCGTCCTGGATGATCCATACATCGTACGAGATGATAGGCTCAAATCAAAAATTCTCAGCCGCCAAATCAAGTTAGGCAAGTTTTATTTTTAGAGATTTGATATGATCGTCCCGAACGATACGTGTATCGTCCTAGACGATCCAGTACAATCATGCCTAAATTAGTCTGGTGATTAAGTAAAGCAATTAATATTTAATTGATATGATCATATCGTCCGGAATGATCGCAAGATTGTCTGGGATGATCATGATCGCCCAGTGTGTTTCACCTGTATGTCCAAAGTGGTGATCAGGACGATTTTGGCACTTTTTGAACTAATCGTATAGGACGATATCCATATTGTCCTGGACGATCAAGTCATTTTAGGTCGTCCAGCACAAGTTTCTTTGGATGACCAGAGCGATCTTCTGGACGAAATTCCTGAATTTACTTTAATCGTCCCGGACGATCGCAGAATCGTACGGGACGATCCAAATAATTTTTTTTACTAATCGTCCAGAAGAGCCAGATCGTTTAGGCTGAAATAGGTGATTTTGAACTGATCGTACAGAACGATCTATCGATCGTCCTGGACGATATTGGCCGACCAGTTGAGATTTAGGGCAAATTTTGAGCCCTCCTATAAAATATCTTTTTCTTCCAACAAGAAAAAATTTTTTGCCACCTTCCTTTACAGAGAAACCCTAGAGAGAGAGAGTTTTGGAGAGAGAGAGAGAGGATCTTGTGAGGGGGAGTTTGTGAGGGATTCATAAAGGTTACTCCAAGCAAGGATCAGAGTCATCTTCTCCGTTCGTCGTCTCTTGTCTTGTTTGTGTTTTCTGTGGGAGGATTGTTCGCAAGAAGATCCAGGTTCTCTGCCCATTTTAGGAGGAACCGAAAGGAGTTCAGGTTCTCTGCCTGCTTCAGGAGGAAGCGAAAGGAGTCTGAGGTTCTCTTCCTGCTTCAGGAGGAAGCGAAATGCGGTTAAGTTCTCTACCTCACTGTGTCGGTGGAAAGGAGTTTTTGTACAGGCTTCTCTGCCTTGCTGTGGGAGCAGAAGGAGAGTTACTTTGAGTTAGTGCAATACCCGGAGGGGAGGCTCCGGGGAGTGGATGTAGGTCAAGTTGACCGAACCACTATAAAATTTGGTATGTTCTTTCTGATTATTTTTTGCACTTTAGTTTTCTGTGATTCTCTGCTTGGGTGAAATCTGTGTTTGATCTTTTCATTTATGAGTTTACTTGTTTCCGCTGCAAATCAGTAAAAAGATTTTTTCCTGTTGCTCTCAAATTTTTTAAATAACCAATTCACCCCCCCTCTTGGTTAGCCTCGGAACTAGTTCATCAGGGCTTAACATCCCTATCAAACTTTTAAGTGGTATCAGAGCGGGGTTCATAAAATCTAGTTTTGAAAAACTTTTGAATTTGATTCATGGCTAACTTTGGTAATTATAATACTGGTGAAGGTTATTCAATTACACGATCGCCATTATTTGATAACACACCTTTTAATTTTTGGAAAACTCGCATGTCCACTTTTCTTCAATCAATTGATTATCGCATGTGGATGCTTGTTAAGGATGGCTATGAACCACCGTTTAGAATGATTAACAATGTTAAAACTGAACTGCCTTTCACTGATTGAACTTTTGATGATCGTGACTTAGCCCAACTGAATGCCAAATATTTAAACTATTTTTTCTATGCTTTAAAATCTGAGGATTACATGCGTGTTTCTATTTGTACAACTGGCAAAAAAATTTAGGATAGATTGTGCATCACTTATGAAGGTACAACTGAAGTCAAACAGTCTAGGTTAAATATATTGCTGCATAACTACGAACTTTTTTGCATGAAACCTACTGAGTCTATTTCTGAAATGTATACTAGGTTCACTCAAATTATCACTTCTTTACATGCTCTAGGAAGATAACTTACAAATTATAAAAAGGTGAACAAGATTTTGAGATGTTTGCCTTCTTCATTTGATGCTAAAATAACTGTAATTACTGAATCGAAAGACTTGAACAATTATTCTATTGACAACTTATTTGGGTCACTCATTGGTTATGAGTAACGGGTGAACTAAAGACAGCTTGATGCAGGTGAGAAGAAGAAGGAGAAACTATGACGCTGAAGGCCAACAAAACTGACACTGATTCTTCCGGGTCTGATAGTGATGATGTTTCCTTAATCACTAGGTAATTCAAAATCTTTCTAAGAAAGAAACATAAGAACTTTCAGAAGTGGAACAAGGGTAAGTCTAGTAAAAATTTTAAGGGTTCATCTAATACTGTTTATTTTGAATGCAAGAAGCCTGAACACATTAAAGCTGATTGTCCTACACTTAAAGCTCACCCGATCAAGAAAAAGGGTGAGGAGAAACCAAAATTCAGGAAGGATAAGAAAAGGATTCAAAAGGCAATCTGGGCAGATTCCACATCCGACTATTCTGAGACTGAAGCTGAAGAGGAGGAAACAAACTTGTGTTTGATGGTAGATGATCATCCTGGTCAATCTGATTAGGAATAGGTATATGAGCTTACTTACGATCAATTATTTAAAGTGTCTAAAAGAATTCATGTATTGTATAGGAAGCTTAAGAAAACCTATGCTAGCCTGAAACTAGAATTTCTGAATTTGCAAAAAGAGCATGATTCTGTAGTTAAAGATCATTCCACACTTGATAACAATCACATATCTTTACTTGATGAATTTGATGAATTGAATAAAAGTATTCTGATATGATTACTGAGCATGATTTATTAAAAATCTTGCATGTTGATTTAGAAAGAGCTTTTAAAGAATTAGACAATATGGCATGTGAAGTGGAGAGTAGTAATGGAGCTTTAAAATTTGAAATTGCAAGTTTGAAGAAAAAAAATAAATTTCTGAAAGTTAAAATCAGTGCTTTTGAGAAAAATAAAACACCTCCTATTTTTGAACAGTTTTATGCACCTCCACCTTTTGAAAAATCTGTTTCAAAATCATCAAAGCATTTTTCATACAAACCTAGGAAGAGTCATTATCACCCACGTAGATTAGTTAACCCTTTTCCTGGTGTTAGATATTTTTCTTGTGGTATGTTAGGACACATTTCTCACACCTACATTGTTCACCGTAGTACACATTGGGTGTGGAGACCCAAATTGTCTGTTTCACAGCACAACACATATGCATTGCATTCTTCTTTTCATAAGAAGGAACCCAAACCTGTTTGGGTTCCTAAATCTGACGTTTGATAATTTTGTAGGTGTGCTCTCACACAAGATCTCGTGAGAGCATGTGGTACCTGGACAACGGATGTTCAAGACATATGACTGGAGATACAAATCAGTTCATTTTACTGGAGGCCAGGGCTGGAGGCAAGGTTACACTTAGAGATAACACCACCAGGAGGGTGGTAGGTTCAGGTATAATTGGTGATTCAAAGAATTTTATGATTGATAATATTTTACTTATAGATGGACTGAAACACAACCTACTGAGCATCAGTCAACTCTGTGACAAAGGATACAACATCAAATTCCTGCCCACTTGCTGCATTATAAGCTTGAATGATAAAATTATTTTGTAGGGACAACGGATCAACCATGTCTACATGCTGGATGTAAGTTGCTTTAAAGCTGATGTTTCAATTTGCTTAAAAATTACTGCTGATGAGTTTTAGTTGTGGCACAGGAGATTATGTCATTGCAGTGTGAAAACCCTTAGGTGAGTCACCCAAAAGGACTTAGTTAGAGGTGTCCCCAAGCTTAAGTTCACTAAGGACCACCTGTGTGATGCCTGTCAATTTGGGAAGTAAGTCCAGTCCTCCTTTCACTCTGTTAAGGACATTAGCACCTCTAAACCTTTAGAAATCCTTTACATGGATCTCTTCGGACCCATTAGCACTGCCAGCTTAGGAGAGAAAGTCTATGGTTTTGTGATTGTTGATGATTACTCGAGGTTCACTTGGATTAAATTTTTGTCACATAAATCTGAGTCATTTGATGAATCTAAGTCCTTTTCCACTTGGATTTAGAGGAAGTTAGGTTGTGAGATCTTGACTATTCATAGTGATTATGGTGGAGAGTTTGAAAATATGAAGTTTGGAAGTTTCTGTGAGGAGCAAGGGATTAGTCACAATTTTTTAGCTCCTAGGACCTCTCAGTAGAACGGGGTAGCTGAAAGGAAGAACAAGACCTTTGTGGAAGCTGCTAGAGCCATGCTTGTAGAGTATTCACTTCCAAAATACTTTTAGGCTGAAGAGGTGAACATTACCTATTATGTGCTGAATAGGATGAATATTAGATCCAATCTGAATAAGACATCTTATGAGATCATTAAGGGTAGAACTCCAAACCTGTCCCACCTCTATGTCTTTGGCTGTAAGGTTTTCATTATGAACAATGAGAAATCATCCTTAGGAAAGTTTGACCCCAAATCTGATGAAGGAGTGTTCTTAGGCTATTCTAGTGTGGGAAAATCCTTTAGGGTGTTTAATAAGAGGACTTTGATGGTGGAAGAGATAACTCATGTGGTGTTTGATGAATCTAATCCTAAGGTGACTAGAGTTGAGGAAGAAGAAGAGGTAGGGGAGATTACCCAAGGAGTTGAAAATATAAATCTGGAGGAAAGGGTAGAGCCTCAAACCACCTTACCTAGATATTGGAGATATTCTTCGAGTCATCATAAAGAATTGATCTTAGGAGACCCTTCTGAAGGTGTTAGGACTAGGCATGGACTTAGGAAGGAAGTAAACCACTCTGCCTTTATCTCAATGACTAAACCCACCAACATCAATCAAGCCCTTTCTGATGAGTTTTGGATTTTAGCTATATATGAAAAATTGAATCAATTTGTAAGGAATAATATTTGGGAGCTAGTAAAAAGACCTAGAAATCAAAGTATAATAGGAACCAAGTGGGTCTTTAAGAATAAGATGAATGATTATGGTATGGTGGTTAGGAATAAGGTAAGATTGGTGGCTAAGGGGTATAATCAGATTGAAGGGATTGATTTTGAGGAGACCTTTGCCCCTGTAGCTAGATTGGAAGCCATTAGGGTGCTACTAGCCTTTGCCTGTTATAAGGGATTTAAGCTGTTTCAAATGGATGTCAAGAGTGCCTTTTTAAATGGGGTAATAAAAGAGGATATTTTTGTAGAACAACCCCAAGGTTTTGAGAGTTCTCAATATCCAAATCATATTTACAAATTAAAAAAGGCCTTATATGGATTGAAACAGACACCCAGAGCTTGGTATGAGAGGCTTAGCACATTCCTGTTAGAAAGAGAGTTTGTTAAGGGGAGCGTAGACACCACCCTTTTTCTAAGGAGAGTAGGCGATGATTTACTCATTATCCAGATCTATGTTGATGATATAATTTTTGGATCCTCTGATAAATATTTATGTGATGAGTTTTCTAAAATAATGAGTAAGGAGTTTGAGATGAGTATGATGGAAGAATTGTCTTACTTTTTAGGGTTTAGCATAAGGAAAATGAATAATGGAACCTTTCTCAATCAATCTAAATACACTAAGGACATTTTGAAAAAAATATGAAATGGACAAAGCCAAGCCAATCAACACTCCCATGAGCTCCTCTGTTCAGTTAGATAAGGATTCAAGTGGAAAATCTGTTGATCAGAAGAAGTATAAAGGAATAATTGGATCACTGCTTTACCTGACTGCTAACTGACCTGATATCATGTTTAGTGTTTATCTTTGTGCTAGGTTTCAAGCTGATCCTAAAGAGTCCCACCTGACTACTGTTAAGAGAATTCTTAGATATCTTTTAGGGACCCCAAACCTAGGAATCTGGTACCCTAGGCACAGCACCTCTTTTGAGATTTTTGGATATTCTTATTCTGACTTTGCAAGGTGTAGGGTGGATAGAAAGAGCACTTCTGGAACTTGTCAATTAATAGGACAGTCTTTAGTCTCCTGGTCCAGTAGAAAATAGAATTCAGTTGCACTTTCTACTGCAGAAGCTAAGTACATTGCCTTAGGAAGTTGTGTGGCGCAAGTTCTTTGGTCGAAGCAACAAGTCTTGGATTTAGGATTACTTGTGGGCACAATTTCTATTCTGTGTGATAATACTAGTGCCATCTGCATTTCTAAGAATCCAATCCAATATTCTAGAACCAAACACATTGATATAAGGCATCACTTCATTAGGGACCATATTACAAAAGGGGATATTGAGCTACATCATGTAGCAACTGAAAATCAGCTGGCTGACATATTTACTAAACCACTGGCCTTTGACTCATTCAGTATTTTGAGGACCAGATTAGGTATGATTGACATAAATGCTTGACTATGATGAATACTGAATTCTAATTAATCTAATTTTCATTCTATTTCTGTTAGTTAGTTGTTTGATTTGATTATCTATTTTCTGTTGAGTTTTATTTTTCTGCTGATTTTTATTTTAATCTTATTGTTAGTTTGATTCGAATATTTATTTTGATGCAATTTCCTGCTTGCTTGTTACTTACTATTTTATGCTTTTCAAAATCTGATCACTGCTCACTACTGCTGATTAACTGGATTTATGAATGAAAATTTTGCCTTATTTTTTGGTTTGGAAGGTTGTAAGCAGTGATTGATTCCACTAGATCTGTTAAAGGAAAGAAACATCGATGATTATTTTTCTTTCTCTAACTCCTTTAATGGTGTATTATTTCTTTTGGATAAAAATTTTCTTCAAAATTAAAAAGTTAGTTTTTGAAATAGAGATCTATTTTATCTTCCTACAGTAATCTACCTCATATGAATAGTATTTTCAAAGTTTTGCGTCATTATTATGATTTTCTGAACCAAGTGATTGCACCTATCATATAATGTATGGTTTTGCTTTGTGAATTACTCTTCCTTATTATGGAGAGTGAGTTTTATCGTCTCCTATGTCTAGAAGAAAATTTCACAGCTGAGACTCTTTAACGATTATGAAAGGAAGAAAGCTTATAAAAGATGCGCAGTGCGCCAAACAAATTGAAAAAGAGGCATAAAATGAGCCCAAAGCTGAAAAGATATGAAATATCGCCAAACTGAAAGATACACAAAGTGTATCAAAAATCAAAAGATGCGCAAAGCGCCAAACAAATTGAAAAAGAGGCACAAAATGAGCCCAAACCAAGCTTTCTTCCCTTTCAGATCGTTAAATGTCTTAGAAAAATTCGTGCGCCACTTAATATTTTCAAAAGCTTGAGTTTGAAAATCTTGATTTCTAATTTCTTACTTTGTAATACTATTATATCAGATATTTTCCTGGAATGAGGCTTGAAAGGATCTCTTTTTAAATCCAATTTCTTTTCTTTTGAATTGGATTTTTATTTTGAAAGAAATTTGCATCTACAAGGTGTCCTAGATGGGAGTTACGAAAGTTGATTTTCTAACTTTTCTGGATTTCAGTGCTGTCGATCGTCTTCTTATTAGTTTTTAGATTCAAAATCAAGGAAGAATTCTGATTTACTGGAGCAGATCGATTAAAAAAATCATTATTTTTATGTGTTTTTGTGTTTCTCGTTTCGATTTTTATTTACTCTGCTTTTATTTTTTCATTTTATTGTATGTGTTTTTGGGATCCTTGATCTTTCATCTCCATCCTCCATCTTTTTCACTTTTTTTTTCATATTGTCCTAGACGATCTCCACATCGTCCTGGACAATCTTCTTCAGCCTAGACGATTCATAAATCATCCTGGACGATCCATTCAAATTATCCCCACTCTGATCATACTGCTGAGATACACCAATTATTGAAAGGCTAAAAAACTTTGTAAGCCAATATCTAAATCAAGGAACAAATTAGATAAGGAAATAAAATTTTTTTCAAAACTCTTTTCATCAAATAAATCTAATAGAAGATTAATGCAAAGTAATGAATTTATCAAAAAGACATATGGGTTTTCTAAACTTTAGAGATTTATAAGAAGGGAAGCTAACTTTTTGTGGGCTCATTTTGTGTCTCTTTTTATTTTGGCGCTCTTTACGCATCTTTTAATTTTTATTACACTTTATGTATCTTTTCAATTTGGCAACATTGCGTATCTTTTCAGCTTTAGGCTTATTTTGTGCCTCTTTTGATTTTTGTAATTTATCTCCTTTCCAAATCTTTAAAATCATCAAACCCTATTCTTATGATAAAGACGAACAACCTGATTAAGATAGTCTTTGAAGTAGGTTCATTAACTTGCAAAAGATCCCGATGAGATAGAAAAAATGTAGGGAGATAAAAAAATCAATTTCAAAAACAAATTTATAATATGAAACAGATTTTGAATCAAAAGTGAAATAGCCTTATATAAAGAAATGAGATAGAGAGATAAAATCATAAGCTTCCTTCCTTTACCTGATTTTAAATAAATCAACCACAACTTACATAAATTTTTTAGAAAAACATAAGGTAAATTTTCCATTTTTAGAAAACATGATCTTTGAAAAAATAATTTTGATTTTCTAAAGTGTAAATGAAACAAAAGGTGATATGTGTGTGCTAATTAGAGAAACTGACAATCATATAGAAAAATAAAATAAAAAATTGCAAAAAAAAAATAAAAAGAATAAAAAGAAAAGTTAAAAAATAACAGAAAAAGTAAAAACATTCATACAAATAAAACAAACACAAACACACAAGAAAAACTTTAATTCACATAATCTCGCTCATGGTCTAATGATTAAGAAGCTAGGTCTGCCCAGGAGATTTTTTGCTTTGTATTATTTGCCCTTATTACAATTTGCTTGGCTTTATCCTTTTCCTTTTCAGGAAGAGTTTTTAAGTTCAGGCACTGATTTTTTATATGTCCAGGTTTCCTACATCCAAAGCAAATAAGATCAGAAGAAATCTTAACATTCTTACCTTTTTTACCTTTGTTCCACTTTTGTTGATGTTGATGCTTATGCTTTAGTAGACTTTTTTATTTATTTGTAATTGATGCTAACTCTTTACTTTCATCATCTTCTGAGTCATTTTCATCCATGCCTTCAGCTTTCAGTACTATAGTTTCACCTACATCCAAAAGCTTTTAACCCAAACCTTGCTCGTAGGCAATGAGTGAGCCAATCAGATTATCAATAGAATATTCATTCAACTTTTTTGATACATAAATAGCAACAACTTTGGCATCAAACTTATCAAGTAGGCAACGTAGAATTTTTTTAACCTTTTCAAAGTTTGAAAATTCTTTACCTAAAGCATGTAATGATGTCATAATTTGAGTAAACCTAATATACATATCTAAGATCATTTCATAAGGTTTCATGCTAAAAAGTTCATAATCATGCATTAGAATATTCAACTTAGATTTCTTAACTTCACTAGTTCCTTCATATGTAATGCACAGTTTATCCCAAATTTCTTTGTTAGTAGTACATGTAGATATTATCATATAATTATCAGAATTTAAAGCACATTAAAAATAATTCAAACATTTAGCATTTAATTGAGCATTGATCTGATCTACTCTACTCCATTCAGAAAAAGAAATATCAGTTTTGATTCCATCTACAATATGTGACAGTACATAATAATTAGTTTGAATCATATGCCACATGTGATAATCTATTGTTTTTAAGAAAGTAGACATACAAATTTTTCAAAAATTAAAAGTAATATTTTCAAATAAAGGTGGTCGGCTGATTGAATATCCTTCAGCAACTTAATGATTTCCAAAATTATCCATGGATCAAAATTCAAAAGTTTTTCAAAGTTTGATTTTATGAATCCCGCTTTGATATCACTTGAACGTTCGTTAGGGAGGTTACGACCTTGTGAACTAGTCCCAAGGCTAACCAAGAGGGGGGAGTGAATTAGATATTTTAAAAAAACTTCTTTAATAAAAATAAATATCTTTTTATATCTTACAATGGAAATAAATTAAATCAATAATAAAAAGATGAATCACAAATTTCACCCAAGCAGCCATAAAATAAAATACGAAAAATAATAAAAAAGAACACACCATATTTATAGTGGTTCAGTCCAACCTGACCTACATCCACTCCCCAGAGACACCCTCCGAGTATTACACTACACCTTTAGTGACTCTCCTTTAGCCCCCACAGCTAGGCCGAGAAGCCCTTATAAAATCACTTCCACCTTCCCCGGTACGGCGGAGTAGCCAGGCCTTTTGACACCAAAGAGATCTTCTTCTTCCCAAAACTTCCCTCGAGACTACCCTTGAATCCAATGGTACTTAGGTGCAAGTTTGCAGGAGCAACCGTGTGAACCCGCTCACACTCCCTCAAAAATCCCCCTTCCAAGGCTCTTCTCCCTCTCAAACTCCACCCATTCCTATCTCCCTTTCAAGCTCTCTCTTCAAGTTTTCTCTAGAAAAATGAAGCCTCAATGGCTACCAAATACTTTTATTAAGTGCCTTAAAAAAGCATAAATAGAGAGCTCAAAAAACCCTTCCAAATTAATTCTTGGGGAAAAGATCGTCCAAGATGATTGTAGGATCGTCAAGGATGATGTGCTCAAAAAGACGGATTCAAAAAACTCTAAAAACTCAATTTTGTCGCCAAAGATCATCCAAGATGATCGTAGGATATTCCAGGATAATGTGTAGAGTCTGACTTGATAGTCTTGGATAATCCCAGGATAGTCTAGGATGACCAGTACAAATTTTGCACAAATTATCCCGTACGATATACAGATCGTCCAGGACGATAGAATATCAAATTATGCATATTTGATTGAATAATCACAGCATTAATTTAGGCAACATTATCATAGGTCATCCAAGATGATCTAGATCGTATAGAATGATTAGAACAAAATTTGAATCTTAAATCCTTGCCTAAATTATCATGGCGGCTAGAGTTTTAACATAGTAAGGGATCGTCCAGGATGATATAAATATTGTCCAAGATGATTAGTTCAATGAACAGATCATCCAGGATGATCATGTGATCATCCAGTATGATTTATTCAAAAGTTGAACTTCTAGTTTTGACTAGATCTCACTCCCCCTGAGTATATGTGTACATGGTCACAAGCAAGCATACACCCTTATAGGACTTTACTTAAGAAAACAAAAAGTACATCAAGAAATGTTACAAATATCATCACATCATAACCTATTCTACCCATTCTTGAGCCCTAAAACTTTATTGGAAGATGCATGCTATTCTTGAAAAGTTAGTATACACACAAATAAATATACATTAAAAATGCTAAGAGATGTGAGTCATAATGTTTGTTATCATCAAAACATGAACTCGTGAGCCTGAGTCGCAACAATCTTCCCCTTTTTGATGATGGCAAACATTACTGGTTGAATTTGCAAACAAAAAGTATTTTCTCCTAATCTCCCCCTCACTAAGAAACGACTTTTTAAAATAGGGAGAAATTTGTTTTTATTTTAAAAAAATTACACAAATACAATAAATAAAAAAAATTTTCACAAATACAATAGTACGTTCTCCCCCTTTGACATTATCAAAAAGAAGAGGAGCATAGAAAAATTAAATAGAAAAAATAGACTAAAAATAGAAAAAATAGACTAAATTAATTAAAATTTAGAATTGATTTTAATTTTCATTGGTTATAGGACTGATTTAAAGGTGATTGCAATTTTTTATAATTTTTATATAATTCATTATGATTTTTGGAATTTTTCTTTTGGGGAAACCTATAGTGAGGCCTACACATTAATATAAAAGAAGGGTTATAAGGTCCTTAAAGGGAACCTTCAACTTACTAATGCTCGACAGAGCTACAAAAAAAGTTACAATAAAACTTAAAAGCTGATGGTTCCCCATACTAAGATTAACGAAATAATAGATGCCTCATTATTCTAATAGTCCTTCGTGTTGGCTCTGGCTTCTCTCAAGCGATTCTAGGTTTTCCATTTCGACGCCTCCTCCTACTAAATCGTGGCTTTATACATGGTTTTCTTTGTATGATTTCTTGTGATTACTAATTATTGTTTGTTTTCATGCCTTTGTTTTGGTGGTTTTTCATTTTTCTGTGTGTTTCGGGCGATGACGATGCCGTTATCTTCAAACCCGTGGGCTTCATCGATTCCTGATGGTAAATCTCGGTCTTTCCAAGACATTTTTACGGGTGGTATTTCACCTTCTAACTCGAAGTTATATTTGGTTCATTCTTCTTTTAAGGGATTACCTGCTTTAAAGTTTTATGATAAAGTTGTGTCGCAGCTTTCTATCCCTTTTGCCTTTACTTTGGTTGGAAAATTTGTTCTAAGAAGGCCGAATCTAGACATTATTCAAAAGTTTTTTCTCTCACTAAAACTATCTGGAACTTTCTCGGTTGGATTGTTGGACCAATGACACATTGCAATATAGCTCTCAAATGATTTAGACAATAGTAACATTTTCTCAAGAAGAACATACTATATTCAGGGTTGCCAAATGCGTTTGCTGAAGTGGACTCTTGATTTTGATGTTAGAAAGGAATCTTCAATAGCTCCTGCTTGGATATCCTTTTCTAATTGTAGACTTCATCTTTTTAACTCTTAGATTTATTTGCTTTAGGTTCCATTTTTGGTAGGCCATTACAGACGGATCAAGCTACCGCAGCTGTTTCTCAGCCATCTGTGGCTCGTGTTATGGTGGAAATGGACATTTCTAAGAAGCATCCTAAAGAAATCTAGATTGGCTCAGAGATTAATGGGTATCAACAAAAAGTTGAATTCGAAAACTTGCCTATTTTTTGTAACCATTGCAAAATGCATGGTCATAGCAATTCAGAATGTTTTATTTTGCATCCTCAATTATGTAATCAAAAGGAAATGAATAAAGATTCTAAAGGAAAAAATGTTTTAATTAATCATTCTTCTCACGGAAATACTAACCAAGTGCAAATGCAGGAAAGAATTATAGCATCGAATGGTAATCAGGTTGATGACAGATAATGGTGATAATGTCATGGTTTGCCTTATAGCACAAGGTTCCGATGAAGATGAAAATAAGAATGAGGATTGTATCCCACCTTCTAGTATGGAAGGAATGTAGGAGTCTCCTCACATTGTGTTTGGATCTGATGTTACTGCTAAGAATGGTTTGGTTAATTTGGAAAGTGTTGATGAACAAATGCTTGCTATCTCTTCGAAACAAAATTCCATGTCTCTTATTACTTCATTGCCATATGCTACTAACCATAACTTATTGGATCTTATGGGCAACAGTGATAAATGTTCTAATATATGTGCAGCTCAAGCTTTCATGAATGCCCAGGAAAATGAATCTGATGGTAATATGGAAGAGGGGGAATATGTGCAGGAGAACATGGAGGAGGCCGTTAATAACCAGAGGAATATTGATGAATTTTAAAACAATGGAGATGGTATGGATGATGTTAGTAATGCTTCAGATAGTTGCAGTGATTTTTAGAGGAAGGGTAAAGGTATAATTTGTATGAATTCTTCTCCTAGTAATGAGGATGTTTTTGGTAAAGATAGTGCTAAGCATGCTTACACTTCAGTCAAAAACAAGAAAAACAAAAAGTGAAAAATCAAAATGTTCAGTCTCCTAGAAGCACATGATCTCAAACTCTTAACAAATTGCATTTTAATGATTAAGTCGATTATTTGTAATGTCAGGGGTATTGGTTGCCCTTCGTCTAGGATTAGGGTTCTTAACTTATATCGCATTCATAATATTTATTTTCTTGTCTTATTAGAACCTCTTATTTCTATTTTCAAGCTGGATGAGACGACTAGGAGTCTTGGTTTTAATCATAATGTGGCTAATGTTTCTAACAAAATTTGGATTTTTTGGAAAGATCCTGTTAACATTGATGTTGTTGGTTATTTTACTCAAGTCTTACATTGCAAAATTGAGTATATGCAGTTTAATTTTTATGCTTCCCTTGTTTATGCATCTTCTTATCGTATTGTCAAGAAGGAACTTTGGAATCAACTTTTTGAGTTTAATGGTCTTATCAATTCTCCTTGGTTAGTTGGTGGAAATTTTAACACTATATCTAATCCTTCTGAAAGGATTGGTGGTTCTAACCTTATTTATCAAGCAATGGAAGATTTTAAAAGTATGATGATGGATTATAATCTTATTGATATTCGGTTCACTGGTAACCCTTTTACTTGGAATTGTGGGAATATGTGGCAACGTTTAGAACATGTTATTTTTAATGATTTATGGATAAATTCTAGTAATAACACTTTTATAGAGCACTTAAGTAAAACTTTTTTCGATCACTATCCTCTCCTGATTGGTATCAAAGCTAGACAGTCGGTCACTTCCCATACTTTTAGATTTCAAAATATGTGGATGTTAGACAATTCCTTCATGGATTTGGTTAAAGAGAATTTGGAGGCTCCTTTGCATCCTGACAATGATAGTGTTGGGATGAATAGATTTTGATTTAAACTCAAAAGGCTTAAGTATAAACTTAGTTGGTGGAATAGAAATGTGTTCAAAAATCTTTTTACTAATATTCTTTCTGCTGAAGAGATTGTTAGTTCCTATGAACTTCTTTGTCAGAATGATCCTTCAGATGTGGACTTAGTTAATTTGAAAGAAGCTAAAATTTGCTTATTTAAGCATCAAGAGCAAGAGGAGATGTATTGGAAGAAAAAATCCTCTTCTAAACACTTTATTGAAGGAGATAAGAATACTAAATATTTTCATTCTTTGGTCAAGAAGAATAGAACTAAAAGTTTTATTCACCAAATTAAGCTTCATGATGGGATCATTATTGAGGAGGAAGATGAGATTGCTAAGTCGGTTGTTGATCATTTTTCTAAGTTATTTAATAAAAACTTAACCCTCATCTGATTGATCACCCTGCTGAAGGCCGGTGGCCAGCCGCAGCCATCTCCAGGTTTGGAGTCTTTAAAGAAAACAGTAGCTGAGAATGCTCGACCCAAGAACTGGTTGAATCAAGATAACGTCCAGAAGAGGTGTTCTACTGGTATTGTGATCAGAGATTGTGATGAGGAAGTCCCTAAGGTAATTCATCATGTTGAGGGTAAGGGTAAAGGTATTGCTTTTGATTCGGAGTTTGATTCTCCGTGTTCTGATAAATTAAATGATTGTTTCTTATCGAATCCTTCTGAAAATCATGCGTCGTCTTTTGGATTGAAATTTTTTGTTAATAGGCTCGGGAATTCAAATGCAATCCCCGGCAACGGTGTGATAAATGCGAATTCCATGAGCTCTATTTACTAGAATATTCAATCTGCTGTTGTGGGGAGGCGGTACAGCAAAGAATTTCAGAAATTACTAGTTCATCGTTGAATAAAGGGTATGAAGATAAACTCTCTGTTCTAATGCCTGAGAAGGTTACAAAAAATATTGGAGTTAATAATCCATGGATTAAGTAGAATCATATTAGAGTTTCATTTGACAGTAAGGAAAAAGTTTTGACAGATGATGGCAAGGCTTTCAAGCTCAATCAAGAAAGTGAGTTATCTAATTCTATGGTCCTTAAAAACTCATTGGTTACAAAAGTTTTTGGGAAGGATGTTCCTCCGCATGTTGTAGCCATGGAATTAAGACGTCAATGGACCCAATTTGGTCAGTTTCACTTCACAACCCTTGGAATGGGTTGGTTCTTGTGTTCATTTAAAAGTACAGAAGCTATGGATGGAGTTCTCACTGGTGGTCCTTGGTTTGTCAACGGCCACATTGTTGGCTTGGATAAATGGAGTTCAGAATTCTCTCCACTATCAATGAAGGGACTGTCTTTGCCCATTTGGGTAAGGATGCCACACTTACCACTTCAATGTTGGGATGAAGGGAAAGTTGTTAGGATTGCTTCTATGGTTGGTTCACCTATGTTGTTGGATGGAAACATGTTTCAATGGGGAAGAAGAGAGTTTACTCGTGTTTGTGTTCGAATTAATCTGGACCAAGTGCTTCCCTTAGGAGTTTGGGTGGAGAGCATGACGGGCAGATTCTTTCAGAAGTTTGAATATGAGAGGATTGCCACATTCTGCTATGATTGTGGATTGATTGGGCATGTTAAGAAGGACTGCAGGGAGGGAGAAAGGGCTTAATTTTCTGTGAAAGAGGGGGCTCAGAAGCCTAGAACGGAAAGATTAGAAGATAAGGTGGGGACTGTGGATGAGAACGGCTCCTATGGGCCTTGGATTCATGTCAATTATAAAAGAAATAAGAAAGCGTCGCGAGGTAGAAACAGAGTTGACTCTGGTAATCTGAGAAAAATCGAGCAGTCTTTGGAAGGAGCTGCTCCTCCTAATGCTGAGATTGAGAATCCTATCTTGGTCCCGGCCTCAAATGTAGAGTTAGACGTTTCACGGGAATGTGAGGAAGGGGAGATTTTTCAGCCTAGTGGGAACAATATTGAAGACACAAGTGTTACTTTAAATCCTCAAGATCATGTTGCAGAACCTGAAGCTATTTTGAAAATCAAGGAATCTGATCCAGTTCAAGACAAGATTGAGGTGGCTAAACTGTTGGATTCGCTAGGGATGGCTTCAATTAATGAGGTTTCTTCTTCTTCTTCAATTGATATTCTTGGGAAGGATAACTTGCGAACTCAAGTAAGTCCTTCGAGACTACTTGCGAACTCAGGTTATTCCTATCAATTTGTAGAAACTAAGCTCCAGAGAGTTATGAAGTCCTTGGGGAAAGATAATATTGTCAATCATGGTAGGAGGAAGGGAGGAATTCGTAAAGGTAAGGAAGGGAACAATCCCTTCTCCTTTCATTAATGGCTTTAGCTTTTTGGAGCTGTAGGGGGGCAAGAAAGGTTGGTGCCTCCCACTATCTAAAAGAATTCGTGAAGGAGTATGATGTAATTTTTGTTGGCCTTTTAGAAACAAAATTATCTTCTTGTGATAGACTAGAATGCAACAAGCTTATTGGGAATGTGTGGGATTTCTTCATTTATCCGGCTGAAGGGCTCTCTGGAGGGATTATGATTTGTTGGAGAAGGGATTTGGTTATTTTTAAAGTTTTGGTGGCTTCTTCTCAAGTGGTGGTAGGTGAACTTGAAATTGTCAATAAGGGAATTTGGACCATAGCTACGGTTTATGGCAGTAATGATACTTATAAGAGGAGGAGCTTGTGGGACATCTTGAAAGGCTTTGTTGAAATTGATCAGCCCTTAGTCATTGGGGGAGATTTCGATTGTATTTTGTCCCAAGAGGATAAGAAGGGAGGAAAGAGGTTTTCTCTAAACCAAAGTGCTCTTGATATGAGTAATTTCATGGTTAAAGGTGGCCTACATGATGTGAGAACAATTGGTCCTAAGTACACTTGGTGTAACAACAAGAAAGGGGGTGCTAGAATACTTGAAAGGCTTGATAGATGCATCCTAAATTCTGCTGCATTGGAGATTATTCAAATGCCTATTTTGAGGCACCTGCAACGTATTGCATCCGACCACTGCCCAATCGTAATTAAGCTACGATATTCTATTTTCTGTAAGAAAAATCAGCTAAGGTATGAGGAGGTTTGGTCTTCATACCCGGCAGTAGCTGCAGTTGTATCAAAATCTTGGGGGAGAAGAGTACAGGGAGATGCTGCAACAGCACTCAACGTCAGATTTAGGAGAGCTTTGAAAGCTCTTTTTTTCTGGAGCAAGTCTAAGCATAAGGATCTTATGTCACAAAAGGAATATTAAAAAGGGATATCCTAATTCTTCATACTGAAGAATCGGAAGGTGGTAATTTACCGGATGATAAACTCTTGCTGTTGAAAGCTAAAGTCCATGAATTGAATATAACTCTTGCACGTCTTAACACCAGGTGGAAACAAAGAGCAAAGGCTAAGTGCCTTGCTGATGGTGATTCAAATTCAAAAGTTTTTCATACTTTTGCTTCTGGTAGGCGCAACAGTAACTGGATCCATCATATTAGGAATGAAGATGGGGAGCTGCTTGAGGACCAAAATCTAATAGAAGAAGTCATATGTAAGTTCTTTATGGAAAAATGGAAAGGAAAAAGCTGCAATTTAAAGGGATGGCCGAGACCTCTACAAGTGCTGGAAGAATCTGATAGAGAACACCTTCAATCGGATTTTAGGATTGAAGAGCTGGACAAGGTAGTTGCTCGTTTAGAAGCCAACATCTCTCCTGGAATTGACGGTATCTCTTATTCTTTTATTGAATCCTATTGGCATATAATCAGAGATGATGTTTGGAATGCGGTTTCTTCATTTTTTTTGACGGGCAATATGAATTCTACTTGGAAGGAGACTTTAGTGGTTCTTATTCCCAAAGTCGAGAACCCATGTCTTCCCTCTAACTATAGACCTATAAGTCTTTGCTTGTCTATTTACAAGTTAGTGGCCAAAATGCTTTTAAATAGATTGGTTGGGGTTATTCCTAAATTGATTTCTGAAGAACAAGCGGCCTTTGTTAAGGGACGGTCTATTTCAGATCATATTCTTCTTGCACAAGAAGTTATTAACAAATTTAGATTTTCTAAATCTAGAGATGGGCTCATGGATATAAAGATAGATATGGAACAGGCTTACGATAGTATGAGTTGGTCAACCCTTAAGCAATGTTTGGACAATCTGGGGTTTCCTGAAAATTTCTCCTCCCTACTACTTCAATGTGTTGTTGAACCGAAATTTGCATTACTTTTTAATGGTCAATGCACAAATTGGATTGAGGCTAAGAGGGGATTCAGATAAGGTTGTCCATTGTCCCCTTATTTGTTTATCTTATGCTCTCAACTTTTGACCAACGCTATTGCCCGTCGGGGGAGGTGCTTGGGCATCAAAGTCTCTCCTAGTGCTGAGAAAATTACTCATTTACTGTATGCTGATGACATTATACTGTTTCTAAGAGCAAATGTTAAGTGTGTTAAAAACTAGCAAATTATTGAAGGATTATTGCAAGTGGACATGGCAGAAAATCAATGTTCATAAATCCTCCATTCTCTTTGGTAAGTCGGTTCAAAAAGTAAGGAGAAGGTCTCTTGCTAAAACCTTAGGGTTCAAAGCAGTGGAAGAATTCTCTTATCTGGGTGTAAAGATTGCCTTGAGGAGATTGACATCAGCTGATTTCAACAACCTGTTGGTGAAATCTGCTAAATATCTTAATGCTTGGGGGAACAAATATATATCTCTTGCTGGGAGGCTTATTCTAGTTAAAACTGTGTTAACTACACTCCCTTATTTTCTTGCAACTCATTCTTTGATCTCGTTGGGAGTTCTTCATAATTTGGATAGGATGTGCAGGGACTTCTTGTGGGATAAGCTTGATGGCAGTAAGGGTTTGCATTATGTCTCTTGGGAAGTGCTGTGCAGACCGAAAAGACTTGGAGGCCAGGGAATTCAACCAATTGCTTCTAAAGTTGGAACTCTCCGAGCCAAGTTTTCCTGGAACCTTATCTTAAATTCTTCCTCCCTTCTCAACAGGGAGTTACATGCAAAACATGGGGAAAAATATGGGATTTTAACATAGAAAGAAGCAGCTCTTCTTCGGTAAGAATTATTATGGATGGGTTCAAATATCTGTTGGAGATTGCAAGGTGGAAAGTGTCCTCTGGATGTTTTATCAATACCTTTGAAGATGTGTGGATTTTTTATAAGCCCATTTCTAGATGGCCGACTTTTGTTGCAGTTTTGGAAGACAATCCACAAGGACTTGACAGTTTTATATGTAACGGGTTGTGGGATGATGAAAAATTGAAGCAAGTCTTTGGACAACAGTTAGTTGATACTATCAAACTAGTTCCTATTTCTCCTGATCTCGGGGATGATCAACTAGAGCTGTTGTTCAAATGCTCTGGTAAGTCTTTCTCTTCCTTGATTTTCCAGAAAATGTATGAGGGTGGAAGTGAAGACCTGCATTGGAATTGGAGGAAAAGATTAAAGCTCAGACCTCGGGTAGATCTTTTCTGGTGGCGGTTATACATCAATGCATTCCCTTCTAATGATTTCTTATTGTATAGAAGATTGGCTTTGTATAATGGGTGTCGAGAGGTTGTAATGAGGTGGAGAACAATGATCATATCGTAGTAAAATGTCTAAAACTTGCGGAAATCTTCAACATTATTAGAAGATGGGGTTTCAACTTACCTGTTTTTTCATCTTTTCATGATTGTTTAATGGGACTGTAATGCTTAGCGGATTCAAATGCATTCGTTGGTAATTTATACTGCTCTACGATTTTTTACAGCTGGAAGAGCAGAAATAAAGTTTTACATGGTGGTAAGGAAGATTGTCTTACGGTTATAGCTGCCAATGCAGTTAGTTTGGCAACAGCTTCGTTCAAAAGAAGTTCGGAATACTGGGACTCCAACCAGCTATCATAGTTGTCTTTATTTTGGATTCCCCCACCTCCCGAATGGATTAAGTTGAACATTGATGCTTCTTTAAAGAGCAATTACCAAGCTAATGTTGGTGGTGTCTTTAGAGATCGTAGAGGACGATTCATTTGTGCTTTCGGTCAGAATTGTTTGCATTGGGACTCAGCTCATTTGGAATTGATGGCCATCTTGTCGACTAAGAAGTTCATCCATGATTGGATGTATGATTGCAAAGGTATCATCATAGAGGGGGACAATAAGAATATCATTCAATTGCTTCAAAAGTTTCTTAATAAGAAGACATTCAAAGAAGGGAATCCTTTCATAGAAGATTTCTCCTTCCTCCTGCTCTTTAACCAAGTTTTATTTCATTATGTTAATAGAGGGTGTAATAAGTTAGCGGATTACTGTGCTAACTATGCGTGTTCTTTCAATTTTTTCTGGGATGACATCTCTTGTAATAAGGTTCCTCCTAGCTTCTTTGCTTTGCTTAAGGAGGATTGTGATTGTAGTTCAATCACTTAGGCTTTTGTAAGTAATTTATTTTAATAAATTACTTCATGCATCTTTCAAAAAAAAAAAATGATTGATCACCCTGAGCTTATCCCTAAAATCATTAATGAGGAGGACAACAATACTCTTACTCTTTTGCCTATGATGGAGGAAGTCAAGAAAACTATTTTTGATATAAATGTTGATTCTATAGATGGTCCTGATGGTTTTACTACCAATTTTTTTCAAAAGGCTTGGGATATCATTTGTGATGATTTATATGCTGCTATTTTGGATTTCTTTAATGAGAATTCTATTCCTATGTTTTTTTCTAGTACTTCTATTGTGCTTATTCCCAAGAAAATTGCTGCTAATACGTGGGATGATTTTCATCCTATTAGTTTGTATTCCTTTTTTTGTATGCATATTTCTAAAAAAATTTTGGATTGTTTATCCCCTATGCTTTCTTAAATTATTTCCCCTCATCAAATGGGTTTTGTTAAAGGTAGAGCCATTACTGAGAATATCCTTTTGGCGCAAGAAATTATTCAAGACCTCGACCTCAAAGTGAGAGGTGGTAACATGATTTTTAAATTAGATATTGCTAAAGCCTATGATACCATCAACTGGAATTTTTTGTATCACATTTTACAGCTTTTTGGTTTTAATTCCATTTTCATTAATTTGATCCATAACATTATTGAGGGTCCTTACTTTTACCTTATTTTTAATGGAAAAAGCAACAGTTTTTTAAAATCTTCTCATGGTATTTGGCAAGGTGATCCTCTTTCGCCTGGTCTTTTCATTATTGCAGCTGATTATTATTTTAGTGGTCTTACCAAGCTCTATGAAGCTCATCCTAACCTGTATTTCAGAACTTCTGGGGGTTTTCCTATCTCTCACTTATGCTGTGCTGATGATGTTATTATTTTTTCTAATGGTTATGTGAATATGGTTAGAATGCTTACTAGTTTCTTGAATAATTTTGAATTATTGAGTGGTTTAAACCTTAATAGAAATAAATGTTGTTTTATCGCCCCTAAGATTTTGCCTAGAATTAGTATTATGGCTATTAAAGGTATTACTTGTTTTTCGCAAGGTTCCCTTCTTTTAAAATATCTAGGTGTTCCTCTTTTCAAAGGTTGTAAAAGATCCTCCCTTTTTGATGATCTGATTACTACTGTGTAGAATAAACTTAACTCTGGGGAATTTAATTTTCATAGCTTTAGTGGTAGATTAGTTTTGATTAAAAGTCTTCTTTGTTCTTTCCCTATTTACATCATTCAAACTATTCAGCCTACTTTTGCTATTTGTGATAGACTGGAAAAATTAATTAATAAGTTTTTCTGGAAAGGTAAGAGTAGTAATTCTAAAATTATTTGGTCTTCTTGAAATAAGTGTTTTGGTGCTTTGGAGGAAGGTGGTTTGGGGTGTAAGAACATGGCGGATTTAGCTCATGGCTTTTCTTATAAACTTTGGTATAACTTTTGTGCTAAAACTAGTCTTTGGTCTAAGTTTATGATGTCTAAGTATTGTGTTGGAAATCACCCTACTATTTGTACTTATAAAATGGAGGATTCCAGGGTATGGAAAAGACTTTGTAGCATCAAATGGGAAGTGGAACCTTATATTCATTAGGGTATTGGTTGTGCTAATGTGATTTTTTGGCAAGACAATTGGTTGAATCAAACTTGTATTGATCAAATGCTCCAATCGGTCTATTCTTCTGTTATTAAGGTCAACTATTTTATTTCTAAAAATTTTTGGGATATTCACAAATTATTTCAGGTTATTCCTATGTTTATTATTAATTAGATCCTTCAAATTCCTTTAAATATTGATGCTAACGATCTTTTGTTATGCAATATGGCTAGCAATGGCATTTTTAGTATTAGGAAGGCTTGGAATACTTTTAGAACTAAACATGACTCTTTTAAAGTTTACACTATGTTATGGCATAAAAGTATTCCCACTTCTATTGCCACTTTTATTTGGAGAGTCTTGAATAATTTTGTTCCTACGGAAGACATCTTAATTAAATGTGGTTTTATTTTGGCTTCCAAGTGTTAATGTTGTTATCAAGTTGAGAATATGCATCATGTTTTTATTTCTGGTCCTATTTCTTCTAAAGTTTGGATTCATTTTGAGGATATTTTTAAACTTAATTATTTTAAGGGTAATATTTCTATCAAAGAGATCCTCAATCTATTGTTTACTAACTCTAGAGATCACATTACTAATCTTATTCCTTCTCTTATCATCTGGTACCTCTAGTTCAGTCAGAATATCTCTCTTTTAAATAGTATCATTATGAATCATGATTATATTATTAAAAATATGAAAGATAAAGTTTATAGGATGTTTTATGTTAATCTTCTGATCGCTAAGAATTTTAACGGCTTTTTCCATGTTGCTAAGGAATTTGGCATTGTACTACATGATAAGGATATCGACAAGTGGTATAGATTGATCTATTAGATTAAACCTCCCCAGAACATGTTCAAGTTAAATAGTGATGGCTCAGTTAAAGAGGACATGTGTGGTTGTGGTGGTCTCATTAGATATTATAATGGTAATTTTGTTGTTGCTTTTTCTAGTCCTCTTCCTACTTGCTCTGTTATTTATTTTGAACTTTCTGCTATCTCGTTTGGTTTAAAGTTATGTCTGTCCCTTGGTCTTGTTAATATTTGGATGAAGTTGATGTGTTACACATATTATTTTGCCTCAAAGATAGTGATGAGAAGATTTGTAGTCCTAAATTTTTTTATCTTATTAGGGAAATTAAATAGCTTTTAATTTTCTTTAATGTCATGTTGACTCATATCCAAAGAGAAGGTAATGCTTGTGCTAACTGGTTAGCTAATCATGGGTCTAACCTCAATTTTCTTACTGAATTTTCTTATAATCAGCTGCCCCCCTTTTTTAGAGGTATCAGTAGATTAGATAAACTTGGTTTTCCTTATGTTAGAAATTAAGTTTTGGTTTTGCTGGGTCAGTTTTCAGTCCTTCTATTATTCTGATTATTCATTTGGTTTACTAGATCTAAATGCTAAGAATGCTGACTATATTATTCCTCTCTTGGATATTGAGACTGGGTTGGTTTGTGTTGGGAATATTTTTCTTGGTATGAACTTGAGCATCAGTAACAATTGGTACTTATGTTTTGTGTCCTTTTTAATGGATGGGAATGATTATTTTGTTCTCATGCCTATCCACATTGCAGTTTTATTGTCCTGTCGGTGTTGTATTTTAGATCTTCCTTTAACTAGCAATCATTTTAGTTGGCAGATTTCTGGCCAGCTTTGGTTTGGCAAGTAGTCCAACAGTAATCTTCAATTACATTTCGATGCTTATAGTTGGGTGTGGCCTGTTATAAGCAGTGATTGAAGAACGTTTTATGCTGGCCATTACTGATGTGTTGCTCATCTTTTCCCTAGATTTATTTGATTCGTCTTATGGTCAGTTTGCATTCAGGGCATAACTGGGGGTTTTGTCCATCTGTGCTTTTTACGTGGCTTTATTGTTCCCATGTAGTGTTGCTTTCTCTTCAGCTGGTGGATGTTAAGGCTTTAGATAATTTGATCATGAGATTTTGTGGGGCTATTCGAGTGATGGTCTGTGGCTGTGTGGTATTTCTCATTCCATTTAAGTGTTTCCCTATCTATTATATTGCCTATTTCCTGTGCAGGTCTTTTGCATGCCACGGTGGGTTTAGGAGTAGACTGGAGCGGCACTTAGCTATTGTTCATGGTAGCATTATAGATACTACACACCTGAGCTTGTATGGTTGTTTCCATCTTAATTTTCCTTTTCATCCTTGATTTTTTTATAAGTTTTTTGTTAGGTTGTTTTTATGGTGCATTATATTTATTACCTTATCTGGTTGGAGGTGGATATCAGTTGGTTCAACTTTTTCTTTTTTTCATTTCTACTTATCTTAATGCAGCTACTAATATTATGTTTGGGTTTTTTGGCATTATGGTTAGGAATGGTTGCTATTTCATCATGGTTTACAAATGGATGCTTATCTAGTCTAATTTATTTAGGTTCTTTTGGCTTATCCTTTTACTGATTTTCTTGAATTCTAATGTGTTTATTTATAACCATGGGATCTCAGTCTCTGGTTATTGGAAGTATTTTGATGGTTTAATTTGGTTTGGTTTTCCTACTTGTGATGAGATGGGATGTGCTAAAGGGATTTACCTTGTTCCTATTCACTGTTGGGAATCCAATAGATTTATTTTAATCAATAATAATTTATCATGTTATTGCACTTTTCTTCTTGTTGCGTGCTTGTTTCTGTAGGTTGTTTTAAATGTTGCCAGGTTGACTAGTGGTTTTTTTTTGGGAGAAAGATCATGCTTCAAGTTTACCTTTATAATTTTTCTCTTTTTTGGAGTGTGGTCTTCTTGTCCCACTCTAGATTGTTCCTAGGTTATTTTGTACTCGTGCTTAGTAAGGACCTTGAGCTCGTAGGATTTTTTTGGCCTTTTTTTGTAGCTCATTAGAGTAGTAGAGAGCTCAAGGTCCTTTCTAAGGACTTTGTAATTTTTTTTTATTTAATGCGTAAGCCCCTGCTGCCCCCCCCCCCCCCCCCCCCCCCCCCAAAAAAAAAAAAAACCCTAATAACATTCTAGGGCTTCAACTAGACAACACCCAAAAGAGGAAGAAAAGATATAGCACAATCAGCTCAAACTTCCTAAAAAAAATTATCAAGACCATAAAATCCTCAATCCAAAGAACATGCAAGAAATAGGGACTACAAAAGAAAAGCAAGAATAGCATAGCATAGTAATAACAAAACAATTTAAAAAGAGTTTGGAATTAAAACCCATAAAAATATTCAGAAGATAGCATTAAACATTCAACATCTAGCATAAATAGGTAATCCTATAAATGTAGTAGTCCCCCATGAAACTTACAAAGATAGCTCAATAACAGCATTAAACCAACAACACCCCAGATAAGACAATCAATGCAAATATGCAGTTGGCCCACAACAACATTATAGAGAATACTTAAGACCAAGCAAAATAATGAGTCATTAGTCTATATAAAAATCCAGCTGAGATTGATAGAAACACTAACCCATCCAATACTTATACAAATATGGAAATACTTGCAGTTAAGGTCCACAAAATATATATTGAAGAGCGTAGGAAGATTTATAATAATAGACAAAGAATGGGTCAAAGAAACAACATATCTGAAATCATGGCAGCAAAACTGGAATAAGTCATCCTTAAAACCACATCTCATAATACCCCACATAGCATAATTCCATAAAAAAGCAAAAGCAAATACCCAAATAAAGGAAACTAAATGATTTAAACAAAAGGTAGCAGTTAAGCTCAGGGTTGTAGTATCCGTGCAACCATCATGAAATAACCTCAAATGCTACTCAAATCTGATCCCAATCCCACCATAGAATGCCCTCAAGTAGACGTAAACCATGAAAAAATTGTAAGTATAAATCATGAAGACAACACAACCACAGCTCCAACCCCATAAGCTAAAGGGGATATACTTAATGGCCCAGATGTGACTACAACAATCTGAAAAAAATAAGCCAGTGAGACCCAAAGAACTCCACAAACAACCTACTCAAACTAAAGAGGAACAACAGACAACAAACCTTGCTAAACTGAACAAAGAAATAGGCACCAGAAAACCAGCTAGAGAACTCCTCAAAAGGGAACGATGAGCAACACGTAGGGGTTAAATTAGGGATAAAATTATTACAATCATAGCTTAAACACCAACCACCAATACAGGTGACAGGAAAAAATAGCAGCAATAACTCCTGGAGAAGAGCACGATGAGAAAGCAGGTTACAAAGACTAAACATAGTAGGATATAAATTAATAGAGTTCACTGGGTCCACACCATCAATCCCAGTAATCACAAAATAAATGGAGTAGGAGCCCCACGATGAAAACCAACAAAATGAAAAACCAAAGCTATTCCAAAAACAAATGGTATTGGCCACATCAGAAGAAGAGCAAATGAGAATAATCAAATAAAAAAAAATAACTAAAGAGAACCAGGAAAAAAAATAAAACATCCACAAAAAATAAGGAACCACAACAAACAAAGAAGAACAAAAGAACATAATAGATTCAAACATATGGAAGGCCCATACGGTTAAGCCTAGCCAACCCCACAAGTTTGGTAGGAAGAGAGGACCCTATATATTCCAAAAATTCCTTTAAATTGCTACCCAAGTCAGCTAGAAAATTAGCTGCCGAATTACCTTCTCTGTAAATGTGTGTTATAAAATAATTGATGAGCGAAAACCACTATTTAATTTCGCTGATAGTATAGAAATAAGAGGGATTGGCATTAATTTTATCAATAATGTACTGAATCACAAGCTTAGCATCAACTTCAATCCAAACACTAATAATTCCTAAAGAAATACATAATTAAACACCATACTTTAAAGCCTGAAGTTCAGCCATAATGGTAGTGTTGATAGATGAGAGACTCGCAAAAGCCACAATGATTTGACCATTATAATCACGGATCAAACCACCACACCTAGCTTTCAAAGTTTTAAAGGAGCCATCAGTATTGAGTTTATAGAAACCTAGGGGAGGTTTAATTCTTCTAATAATAATGTCTTTATGATTATGGATATTAGAAGCAATATTAATATCAAAAAACTCAGCAATTTGAAAACAACCATTAAAACTACTCCTATTAATCCAATTAGACAAATATAACTGTCTCACTTTATCTTTAAAAATGCCCATCACATTCAAGGTAATGTTTTCATGTTTCGACTCATTTCTACTCTTCCAAAGAAACAAACAAATAATCACAAAATATTACAAATATGTCCTTTAGAGGAAACACACCAATCTTGCATGATACTCTATATACTGTTATACTCCTTACAAAATTGGGTATTAAAAAAATTATCAAAAAACAACCACACTTTCATAGCAATGGGACCATTAGCAAAAACATGATTCAAATTTTCCAAGTGAAAATAAAATTGGCATTTGGAAACAATATAAAACTCCTTTTGATTAAAATAGTATCCATAAAAATGTAATTATTAAAAATTCTCCAAATCAGAATAGAATAGGAAGCTGGAATACCTTTTTGCCAAATGGAAGAGAAAATCAAGATTTAGCTAGACAGTTCCTAACAGAATGATAAACTTCTTTGAACACAAAGCTACCATCATTAGATTTATTGAACAAAATGCAATCATTCTTATCAAGTTGAAGAGGAACTTTCAAAATTAGATTAATGAAAAAATCAGGCACCATTTTAGTGAGATAATCCACATTCCACATCCATCTTGAATAACATGAGAAACTTTTCAGGCACTATTAGTATAGGTATTAAGCAGATTATCAATAGAAAAGATGTCACCCAACCTGAAACCTCATTGAATGAAATTCTCAGCATCCCATTTAATGAAGCATAGCCCTTTCCAATTAAAAGAGTACCCTTTTTTAAAAGAGTAGATGAGAGGATGTTTTCCAACACAGTATTTAGAAACCATAAAATTGGCCCAAAGGCTTTTCTTAGCCCTAAAATTAAACCAAAGTTTATAAGAAAAATCAAGAGCCATATCACTAAAATTCTTAAAACCAAGCTTACCTTCATCTTGAACACTAGTACATTTGTTCCAAGAAGCCCAACAAATGGCAGATTTACCCATCTTTTGCTTCCTAGAGAAATTTGTTGAAAATTCTTTCAAGCCTGCTACAAACATTCATAGTTGGATATAAAGTATGAAATAAATATATAGGAATAGAATAAAGGACACTCATAATTAACACTAATTTGCCCCAAAAGAATGAAAATTAAAGGCCCAAGTAGAGAGCTTTTTGTGAATATTTGAAAAAAATGTCCCCAAATAAATGTGAACTCTTCTTTCCTTTGAAAAGAGCGGTGCCTAAGTATTTAAGGGGAAGATGCTTGTGCATAAAACCAAAATGATTCTGAATAGAATTGATTCTTTGATTGGAGATAGACTTAGCAGTGATAAAACAACTTTTAAGTGGATTAAAAATTAAACCACTAGCATTTTAAAATTGATGAAGAAATATGGAAAGAATGTTAAGCATTTTTTTGGAACCATTAGTAAAAATAATAAAATCCTTAGTAAAACTCAAATGAGACATAGGGAAACCACCCATAGTCTGGTACTTTAAAATGGGATATTTCCTAAAAACATTATTAAGACCTCTTGAAAGAAACTCCACCACCAAAATAAATAAAGCAGGGGATAAAGGATCCACCTGCTTGAGCCCATGAGCAGATTTAGAAAAACCATGACTCTTGCCATTGATAATGATAAAAAAGAAACAACATTCAATACTATTCTTAATGATTCTAATAAAATCATTACTAAAACCAAATACATTAAGCATGGTATAAAGAAAATCCTAATTGAGATTATCATAAGCTTTGGTAATATCAATTTTGAAAATAGCATTACCACCAGCAATTTTAGACTCCAAGTCATGAACTAATTCTTGAGCCAATAAAACATTATCAAATATAGAATGATCTTTAACAAAACCCATTTGCTCTAAAGAAATAATATTAGGAAGAAGTAAAGCTAATTTAGCCATAAGCAACTTGGCATTAAGCTTGATTAAAAAAGAGCAAAGACTCATTCCAGAAATTAGTGACATTACTTTTGGGAATTAAAGCTATAGAGGTGGAAGTAAAAAATTTAGGGTAAGGGTTGCCCATAAAGAAGTCAATGACAGCATTGACTAAGTCCCCTCTAATAATATGCCAAGTTTTTTGAAAACTTTAGTAGTAAAACCATATGAGCCAGCAACTGAATTAGTATTCATCTCTTTGATGATTAACCAAATTTCCTCAGCAGTAGGAATTTTCGTAAGCATATTATTATCTTCTTCAGAAATAATAGAAGAAATGAAAGAGAAATCCACATTCAAAACTGGATTGAAGTTTTTATTAAACACATTCTTAAAATAATCAATACCTGACTCATAAATCAAATCAAAAGATTCAATGTGAGAACCATCAGGATTAATAATTTTATGAATATAACTAGCAACTTTATTATGGTTGGCAATCTTATGAAAAGATTTGGTGTTTCTATCCCCCCTAACTAACAATTTAAAAGACGCTTTTTGTTTCCAAAAAACTTCTTGCATTTGAAGTTTGAATAAAATATCTTTGGTTTCATTCAATATGGAAAGGTTCTCTATAGAAGGATCAATTATGTAATTGTTATCAACCAAAACAACTTAATTCTCAGCTTACATAATATTCAAAATAGGTTCTTGAAAACATATTTATTCCACCAATTCAACTTCTGTTTAAGCCTCTTAAGCTTAAACCAAAGTCTAGCCATACCAACACTATTGTTAGAAGGAAATAAAGAAACATGCAAATTGCTCTCAACAATATTAAGAAAAGAATCATGAAGAAGCCACATGTTTTGAAATCTAAAAGAAGAATGATTACTATTATGCTGCATAGAAATATTCAAAAGAAGAGGAGAGTGGTCAGATAAAGTTCTAGATAAATGCTCAATATGAGTACTAGGAAATTTAGAAATCCATAAGTTATTAAAAAGAATAAGATCTAAACGTTGCCATAGTAGCTTGATTCTACATAAAAGTAGAGCCAGTAAAACCAATATCATATAAATTAGAGTTTAAAATCGTATCATTAAAGTCTTCCATAGCTTAAAAGTTGGGCAGATTCCCACAAACTCTCTTAGAAACATTCATAATAGTGTTAAAATCACAAACAACCATCCAAGGCTTAGAATTATTATTAGAGAAATCAGTGATTTAAGTCCATAAAATTCTCCTATCAATCCTAGAGCAAGAAGCATAAATAAAGGAAGCATAACAAGAAAATTGAAGAAAATTAATACTAATGTGCACAATTTGAGGATAATCATGAAGAATACTTAAAGTAATCCAATGTTTTCAAAAAATCCAAATTTTATTAGAACAATTACTCAAAGACTAATCAAAGCCCAAATTAATATGTATTGAATCCAGCTTCAAAGAAGAAGTTAAAGGCTTGAGGAAAACCAAAACGTTAATATTATGGATTCTGCATAAATTCTTCACCCTATCCCTAGAAGGGAGATTCCCACACCCCTAATATTCCAAATGAGGGCATTAACCATTGGAAGAAGAAAGATTAGAAGCTCGAGTAACTCTTAAAATTGGCCATCTAAGAGTTTATTATTTTTATTTTTCTTCTTACCAACTTTGGTAAAACCATTCTTGTTATTATTGGCATGTTGATGTGAAGGATGAGAGAATAAAGAAACATCATTTATTCTTTAAGATTTTCCTTTTAGAGACCCATCCCTAATAGGTAAAAATTCACCTTCCTCGATATATTCTTCCTCTCCATCATCCTCATTCTTGAAATGATGTCCATTAGTATGATTTAAAGTACATTAGTTTTGTATCAAAGCACCACCCTCTCCTTCATTGTGTGAATCTTTTCCATGTTTTCAATCCGAATCACATCCTTCATAAGTAAGCTAGTAATAGCCGTAGAGTCAACTTCAGTATTATGTAAAACTAAACCATCTGATTATTGTATATTTTGATATTCCAATATAGGAAGATTATCTAAATTTGCTACCTGATCACTAATAGGTATATCCAAAGGTATAGTTTCCAAGTTGTCCCGAACTGCCATAGGAACATTATTCACCTGTAAGGGAATGTGAGCCTCATTATTATTTGAATCCTTCATATTAGAAATATTGACAGCCTTCTCTCCCTTATTTCCTTTCTTAAGGTTGGGATGAGCCATAAAATATTCATTAAACGAATGACCATGAACTTTGAATTGAGAGCAAAAATTGGGTATATTTTCAAATTCAACCTTTTGTAGATAACCAGAAGCTTCAGATCCAATCCACACCTCTTTAAGATATTTTTTGGTAATGTCTAATTCCACAAGAATCTGAGAAACAGAGGGTCTATATCTTAAATTAGTGGCTTGGTCGGATTGAAGGGGACGATCAAATATGGATCCCAAAGCATGTAACACATGCAAGTTAAAGAAGTGTAACCTCAAATTAGGAAAAGAAAGCCAAACGGGAACTATAGGAGATTCCTCTTTAATGCAAAGTAAGGAGTCCACTTAAATAATCTCATTTGACAATTATTCATGTAATATGATCTTCTAGAAAAAATCCTACTATAGTCCAAGTCATTAGAAAGTTGAATCGCCACATGCCTAGCGTCCAACAGTCCAATAGAAAAAACCCCAGAAAGCTTAAGATTACCAAAAAATGACCTAATAAATCAAGGTTAAGGCATCTTAAGGAGAACTTTCCAACTACGTAAACTGATAAGGGGAGGCAAGCTTCATAATATCTTCTTCTGAAACCTATAAAGCATGAAATACTTTAAAAGAAGAAGTAGTAAATGAAAAACCAGACTCTTTCAAAGAAGCACTGCCCGCTAGAACATCACAGAAAGAGTGAGATTTAGAGGTAGAATAGTTACCAGAAACACCAAAGAAGCCTTTATTAAACCTGATGGAGCCCGCAGGAGGTATACCCTAAGGGAAGGGAGCAGATGAGGATGGACCAGCCGCCATGGCAAGAAAATAGGAAAAAACCAAAGGCTAAAAGGCCTCAGTCTAGATGAAACACCGATACGAAGCAAGAAAATGAAAGTAAATAACCAAAAACTCAAAAATCTATAGAAGAAAGCACAAAATGCTATAAAGGAACTCTGATCGCTAGAACCAGAGTGCATAGAGGAGAGTGAAAATGAACATTATAGATGATTTTTTGAAAAATTAGCCACAAACAGGGGCTAATTTTAGGGTTGGTAATTAACTTCCCTAATGATGCCTAATTAAGGTGAAATTAATTTTTCTGATTTATAATGTCACTAAGTTTTCTAGGCTTGAATTTAATCCTAATTAGAAGTGGGGAGAATTTTTTTATAATTTCTCTAAGTTCTCTAGGCCAAACCCTAAGTTCTCTAGTCCCTATTATTCAAATGGTTTGAAATTTGTGTCATCTAACCATTATAAGAAATTAAAAACACCATAGAAAATTTGTTATCTAAATATACATACACTAGGAGAATTGAATTTCCAAAGTTTTAGTTCAAATAATGACCCAAAACCTTGGAATTTAATTACAGTGCTAGGATGTGAGCAACATGCCCTTGTTCACCCTGTCCAAGGATGATTGCAAGATGACCATTGGTTAGGGAGTATATACTCCCTTTATATCGATCATCATACTCTAAAATTAATTTTAAACTAAATATTATCCTTGTTCCATACATCCCAAGATCATGAGAAGTGGTTAAGTGGTTGATTTATAATAATTTTTTAGAGTTCCAATCTATTTACGCATTTAATTAAATATCTGGCTAATGATTGGAGCAGTGATGCGAAGGCACAATCATTAGATAGTGGTGGTCATACACGCATCGTATGCAGGTGAGCCACTTAACCTTGTCGGTTATGATCACGGTCATCTAATCTGCATGATTTGGGATAGACAGTCATGATTTGGTTAGATGAGAAACCCAACAGTGTATATTTTCAAATAGGTCAATCGAATGATTAGTTTAACAAGATCTAGGCCGTCCATGCGAGATAGATGGCCTGGATCTAGCCCTTCTATGTGATATGCTAAATTTAGAGAGATTTGAAAAAGCTCTCAAACTCAATATATAGTGAACCTCAAGCTGTGAAACTTTAGGCAGAGGTTCTTTATGATCAAATGAATAGTGGGAAAGTATTTTCACAGTTTAAAATGTATTGTGTACTAATTTATTTAAACTGGAAGTTCTTAAGGTAGGGTTTGGGAAATACCTTGATGGGAACCTTTTCAAAGGGTGTTTAATCACTCATCTTTCTCCATGAATCCTCTACCACAAGTTTAATGAAGCTTGGTTTGTAGGTAAATTTATTTGAACAAAAATGACCTTAAATAATGGGATTTCTTTTGGGGATTATAGAGGAGTCTGTAGGGAGTACAAACAAAGAGTTTAGGACATGGGGGGCTCTGTGTATAAAGTAATTTTGGTATCACGGTTTGCATAATTTGCCTTATTCTAAGATTAATTAAGATTTCTACATGTGTCCCAAATAGTTAAAAGCCAGGGAGGTGGCCTAAAAAGAGGGAAAGAGATGGGTTGTCTCTTTCCATATGGGGGGCCACTATACAATTTTAGGCTAAATTAAGCATTGTACGATTGTGTTTAGAGAGTGATTATAAAGTTTCTAGATAAGTTTAAATATAGTATATGGGCTGGAGTAGAGGGATTTTGGAAAAATTATGAGTTTGGCCATTTTAAAGAATTTTAAAGGTTTACCTCAATTGATCATACACACTGTCTACCTCCAATCAAACTGTAAATGAACTCTAAACTTCACCAGACTTTTTTAAATATGACTCCTAGTTAAATAAACATAATTGATTGCCCTGTCCCATATAAAAGTTGACTTGATCAAAGCCATACTTAGTCAGACCAAGTTAATCTGAACCATTTAAATGTATACAATCAAAGCAAGTATCTTAAACCCATTCCAATGCATGGTACATACCTCTAAGCATGCCATGAGTCTCCTCATGGGTAAGTTTAACTTGGTCAAACCTCCATGCATGGTTAAAACCCATTATAAATGGGTTTTATTTTTTTTTAACACCAAAGGCATGGCTTCAAACCAATCTAACCCATGCCAACATCATTTTAAATAATCCTTAGGGCCAATCCTAATCATCATACCTAAATTGACTAGTCAAACTAGTCAATTTAAACTCAAAAAAGTTTTTCATGGTCAACTCCTTTGCTCATACCCTCGACCTACAACTTCAAACCCTCTCCAAGCCACCTCAGCAGCACCTTGACATCACCAAGGCTCCACACCAGCAGCTCTTGAAAAATTAACTAGTCAAACCAATCAACTCAAAATTAAAATCCTTCCCCATGGTCAAACCACTTGGCCTAACTTCCTTGGTCAAACCCAACCCATCTAGCTTACTCAAATAACTCAAGAACTTTCCCTAGAATCAACTTGAACCAGCCCAGCTATTAGCATTGCCCAAACCAGCCTGAGTGGTCTCCAACACCTAAAAAGGACCCAGGCCATTTCCCTATACTCTTGTTATCCCCTTTACTACCTAACTGCTAGGGAAAACTGTCGAGCATCCTAGCCATCCCTCTAATTGAGGATAATCCTAGTAATTGGAATAGGTTAAGAGGTGATGAAACCTTCATTGGACCCTAATTCTGAATTTACTTACTCTCTAAATCTCCAGCTTTTCATTTTTCTTTTCAAAAGCTCCTTGCACTCTTCCCAGTCAATTTTTTAATATTTAGGGCTCGCCGGTGACAAGGTGGATAGAAACCGAGCTTAAGATCATCCAGGGAACATTGACTCTTCACTTGTTGCTCTTCAGAGCTTGAGGTCTTCATCAAGTTTATTCTAAATCGCTCAAGAGCGAGATTAAACAATCAAGTTCTATCTGAGACTCATCCTAACTAGGTAACTTTCAAACCCTAGAGTTCTACAAATGAATCTAAATAAGGTTTTAAGGATTGCATAACTCCCCACTCTTGCTCTAGTCATTTTAGTCAATACCTCAAGTTTTATGCCATTTGAAATATCTTATAGCGAGTTTAAGAGAAGAATCAAGTTTAGGGCTTCGAGCGTCTGGTTGAAGGAGATGACCCCAGAGTCGTTCGACACATAAAAATCAAATTGTTGACTCTGATTAAATCATATTGCGTGTCTAATTCAACCAAAATAGATGACCAGTTGAATGATTTCCATCCAATTAGATCTTAACGGTCCATCCTAAAATGTGTGGGTTGAACGATCAGGGCCTAGAACTAACGTGTTTAAGTGGCCACCCGTGTGTTACTACGTGTCTAACCTCTGGGCTGCCATCTGTCCCACTACTATCACTATCTCAGGAAGCCCAATCACTAGTCTCCATCCATCCCACCACCGCCGCCACCCATATTTTAAATTTAAATATTTTATTAAATAATTTTTAAGGCCAAAAACTTTTAAAATGAATATTAAATTTAATTCACAATAAAAAATTATGAACAACCCCTCGTCCTCTTCTGAATAAAGTCCCCTTTCATTTAAAAATAGTTTTAGACCATGGTGAAGAGTATATAGGGAACAATTATGTCTCTTTGGTTTATGAAATTTTAGTTATTGCTCCCTCAATACATATCTAATCAAGCTCAAATTTGGATGGTGTGATCTAGAGGATATTTGGGGCTCTCAATAATTTTCCATGGCTTTTTGAGGTCAACCTTAGCCATATGAGAATTTATAAAGATTTAAGTCTTAATTTAACCTAAACTCTTATAAATTTACCATTAATTCAATCAAAATCCGTTCCCTACATGTTATACCTCTATGAAATGTGTGAACGGAGCTCTTTCAAGAAAAATTAAATTCAACGGTGCTCATTGAGTGTTTAAAGGGTAATTACATCACCAATGTCCTTGAATTTCCATTAAATATTCCTTAAATACTCAATTATTTCAATTAAACTTTGGAAGGGATAAATTATAGGAAGTTATTGAAATCCTATGAGTTTTCCAAAGGCACTTGAATTACATATTAAGGGTTATCAAATTTGTAAGCAATTGGGTCACAATTTGACCCAAATGCTCAAAAATTTAATATCTCCAATTCCTTTAGACTTAGCACACCATAATTTTCATGATTTGATTGTTTATTTGTAAGTAAGGGTTAGGAACATTGTTTATAAACCTATTCAAACACTAGTAATACTAAGGGAAACAATTAAGGCTATGTTTATATGACTTAGGCAAAACCTAGGAATTCACATATGCATCCTATGGGGATGAGGACATTAAACATAGCAAACTTATTGACATTACACATCATATGATTAAATATACATTAATTTTCCATTAATTGATCTTCAAATAAAGATCAATGAAAACCAACCTTTAATTAAGGGCTAAACTTCAATAAATTTTAATTAATCAAATAAAATTCATAAAAAAAATACAAAATCAACTTTAATCAACTAAAATCAAATATACAATCATTGAAAATTAAAATCAATACTCAAATTGATTAAATTTTAATTAGTATTTTAATTCCCCTTTTAATTAATTTTTAGTTATATAAATTCATAAAAAAATAAAATTCAAAATTATAAAATGAAATTAAATAAAAATAAAATAAAATCAGAGATTTGTAATTCAAATTTAAATAAAACTTTTCAATTAAAATTTAATTTTAATTAATTAAATTATTAATTTTCTTTATATAATTAATTTAATATAATAAATAAAATTCAAAAATATATAAAAAATTAAATAAAATTCAGAGATTAATCATTTAAATTTAAATAAAAATTTTGAATAATTTTTAATTATAATTCATTAATAATTATTTAATAATTAGTTAAAAATTCCAAATAATTCTATAAAAATAAAATAAATTCAACAAAAGTATAAAACATAAAAATAAAATTAATTTGATAATTTATTTAATTCAAATGTATGTTTTAATCAAATAAATTTGATAATTAATCTTAGTTAAATATTATGGCTTTCATGTTTGACGCTTAATTCCATGTGGAGGGCGTTTTAACATTAAATTTTAAAGCCTTTAACATCTCTAAATCACCCAATTCCTTTATGTAAGTATATGATTATTTTTTGGGGGACACTTAAATATTTGGCTTAGGGATTTAATAAATCTTCAATAACAAATTAAGGGTTATATACATCATGCTGGCCTCCACTCACGGATGGCGAAAGTGTATAAATTTTGACAACCCATAATCAAATACTAATAAATTATCGACCCTATACATCATGCTTGACTCCACTTGGGGGTGTGTATTGGATTGAAGGGTCCCTCTTTCTATCTCTAATAAATCATAAACAATTTTTCTAAGGCTTTATGCGGTCATCTATCATATATTGGGGATAACTGTGTTTCATTTGCAAGCCTTCTAGGATTTATAGATTAATAACACTTGCACTTTGGGGTTATTAATCTATAAGTTCTTTTTAATTAAATAATCAATTCCAACCCTTAAAATCTAAATAATAAGTCTAAACATACATAAGGTAAACTTCAATTAAATTCCTATTTTGGTCTTTAATAAACAAATATTTAAAATGCATGCAACTTAAACACTAAACCCTTATAGGACATACCAAAACCACTTGGCATACTTCACAAACTTAGACGATTTGCTAGGATAACCAACTCTAGCCTAGGTTAGGCCTGTGGTGTGGATTGATTGCCAGGTGCTTTACTTGTAGAGCACCCTATGATGATTTATTATATTTCTATAACTTTGAATGCCATACAGTTTATTTTTTATTGGTGCACTTAGGCTCTTTAAAGACCGCATTAGAAGCATTAGGATATTACATAAGTATTACACTTAATATACAAATGTTCTTTCTTTTTTAGTTCTTTATTTTCTTGTAAGAGTTAGTAGAATGTACCTAGGAAATGTAATGCGTATGTATCAGAATCTATCAAAAAGTAGAATTATATATATATAGAGTTATACAATGGCCAAAGTTATAAAAGAACCAGAAACGTCTGCTTATATATGCAAGTGAGACTTTAAAAGATGATATCCCTGCCTTTGGGGATAATCTCTTTTGGATTTCAATAGAAGACCTAAAGCTCGAAGACACTAAGAAGGTGTATTTGAGATGGCTTAAAACCCAGTTTTGTTGTAGTGGCGCCTGGCCACCTTTCATTCTTGCAGAGTTAGAGTCTGTTATAAATTTCAAAATAAATAAATAAATAAAATTTCTTTCTTATTATACATAGATCTTTCTTTATTACATTGCATACATACAATGTATCATATCGGTGGTAGATTACATTAGTTGATAGAATTTTCCTAGGTTTTCCTCGGTGCATGTATTCAAAACTTTGTAGGAATGCATATACTAGTTATAAGATGATACAGTACTATGTACTTTATACACGAACACCTTTACCCTATCAAGTATACATAAATGTATTTTATCTTTTGTAATGTACACTAGCCCAGCACATAATCCTACAGTAAGGAAGTGGGGTCCTCTTGCACCTGGAGGATACTATACTATTCCTATTTGTACAAAGTCGTTATGTTGCCAAAATTTCTTCAAAATTTTGATGGTTAGAAAATTTAGTTAGGTTAATAAAATAAGATAAAAGTTAGGGTTTTTAGTGAGTCTTCTCGATAGTGTCACTTGAACTTAAAGTGAAGATTCATCTTGAGTCACTAATTTGGAATCTGATTTACTCCTTTGATCTCTTAGGATAGAGCAACATTTATCCTGCATTTCATCTAGGATAATTGCTTGTGGATTAGGTTGTTAACTGGTTGCTCATTCCAAGCAGGTAAAAGCCCAATTGTACCTACACACCTCCTATTCCTAATAAGTAATAAATATATACATATGTTAATTATAAATATGTTTTCTATAAAATTCATTAATATTTTGGAAAGGATGATTGGCATTTTTAAAACATCTAAGGCAACTTACTTATATATGATTGTATTATAAGTTTAGAACTTAATCTCTATTTTAATCAAAAGTTTTCTCTTCGGAGATGTAACTGTAGGGGCTTGCCTCTATAAGAACCCAATAGAGGGGAAAAATCTATAGACATTAATCAAGCCAATCCTGGGTTAATTTCATATTTCAAATGATAGGTGAATACATATTTTACCCATAGGGATAATTGTTCTATTCCCTATGTTGAGTTTAGATATGAAAAAAAATTATTTTTCCTCAAATCGATAATACAAGTGTTAGTTTATTCTATGAGATAATTAACACTAATTATGTAAATTTATCTTAAGAAATATTAAATCAAATCATCAAAAGTTCAACGTAGGATGTTAAGCCTCATTGAACTATCCCTTGAATTGGTTGTTTTAAAAAATTTCTTTAACACAAAATAATTTTTTAGATTTTTTAATAACTTAAAACAAATAATGTTATCACCTGATGCGGAAGGAAATTAGTGAAATAAAACTTATAATTATGGTAATGATGAGTTACCTAAATTAATATGTCATCAAACATTCTATTTTTCAACATGTAATTTTCAAAAAAATAAAGCACAAAAGAGTAAATTGAAGAGAGTAAAACTCAGAATAAAGACACCAGAATTTTATAGTGGTTTAGTCAAACAATGACCTACGTCCACTCCTCGGAGTCCTCCTCTCTAAGTATTGCACTAAAACTTTAGTGTCTCTCCTATAGCCCCTATAGCTAGGCGAAGAAGCTCTTACAATCTATTCACCAACCCAATGCACTAGAGAACCTTGACTGCTTTTTCACCCTTCTAATGAAGGCAGAGAACCTAGCAATCCTTTTTTACCTTCCTGGTGAAGGTAGAGAACCTTAACCTCTTTTTCACACACAAAATCTCCTTTCTCCTTCCCTAAGCTCTCCAAGATCTCTCTCAAAGCTCTCTCGCCAGAAACCCCAATAGTCAAAGACTTGAAATAAGTTAATTATAAGAGCTTAAATACAGGGCTTCCCAAAAAACCCTAATAATTCAATTCTGTAGACATTGATCGTACAATAAGATAGAAGATCGTGCCATATGATTAGTTTAAAAAGACATGTTAGTACTATACAAAGAATAAGGCATTGTATGATCTATTCAAGTATTTGAGTTGATCCAATACGATATAAGCAATCATCTAGTATGATTAGTTCATTCGAATTTGATTAACATCCCGTACGATAAGTTATGGTTAATCATCATCCCATGTAGAGATCGGGTCATACAATATAATTGGTTTAATTGTACAGTACGATCAAACTGGAACAATTAATCCAAATTTAATCCACTAATTATAGGATTAGATTAGGTAATATTTAATTATATCGTACAGTATGATGAATATTATACGATATCATTTGTATTAATTTTTTATTTCAAAATATTGCCTAAAATATGATTGGCAGTTGAGATCATGATTTCTACCAATCATCCTGTACGATATGGATCATACAGTACGATGAGTAAAAATAATTTTAATTATGCTAATTGGCCATTATAATAATTTTTCTAATTGATGATCATATAGTATGATATGGATTATATAGTATGATTAGTTCAAAAAACTTCTGCTTCTAATTTTCTCATTTTTTCACTCACCTAAGTGAAGTTTAGCATCCACCAAATACAAGACTTTAACTCAAGAAATGTAGAATTAAATAAAAGTAAAAATTCACACTCCTAAAGAAACTTAAACCTATTCTACCCAGTCTTGAGTTGATCTCTTAGCATGAAGTACGGTATACCTGAAATGTTAGTGCATAAGAACAAATATCTAATATAATAATAAAAGTATATGACATAGTAAACAACCCAATAATATTTATTATCATCAAAATCACAAGATATTGGCCAAGATTTGCAACAATCTCCCCCTTTTTTATGATGACAAATTTTATTAGTTATAATTTCAAATTAGTTTTGTTATGTCCTAAACTCCCCCTTACTAGTTGAGTTTTTTGAAAATAGGAAGTTTTTTTTTTATTATGTTAAAGGAATGAATGAGAAGAACTAGAACAACACCTAATCATGAACAAGAGAATAACACATAATCATGAACAATAGAACATCACATAATCATGAACAAGAAATAAACAAAAACTAGACTAATCATAGCAAAGTAGAAATACAACCTACCAACAACATTATTCTCACCCTTTTGACATCACCAACATGGAGGAACTATTAAGCATAACAATAAAAAGATAACAAATAGGATAATGAAATGAAAAACATAGACATAAACTATAATAAACAACACATGCTAAAAATAGGATGGTCCCTGATCAAGTGGTGGTGGTGGAGGTGGCTGAAAGTATTGATGAAGGGATGCAAATAGTTCTCCAAACCATGCCATATCAGTCTTATGCTACTAATACTTCTCTGTGACATAAGCATCAAAGTGAGTCTCCATCTGATCAAATCTCTAAATTAGTGTATTATATTGAGAAGGCTGGTGTACAAGTGCTGGTGCTGGAGCTAGTACTGGATCTTTCTCTGCCTCCTCTAGCTCAAGGTCCACATAATGAATATTTTAGCGATGAGCAGTATGAAGGACATAGAAGGAGCTATTTGAACTACACATTTTTTGGACCGTTGATCTCACAATCAATAGTCCATATTGAGTCTTTCCACGGTATCTCTATATCGTGCGGTCCATTTGGTTTTTCAAATCTAAGTCTACTGAGGTCATAGCCATTCAATTCAAATAGCGGAGGATCAAATGGTTGTCGTGGGCTGCTGACTCATTTAAGTGGAAAATGCGTGGACCCTCCTGCCGTGTTGTATTAATTGCTAATGATTGTCGGCATCGCAATCATTAGTAATTAATACGCCACCGGCTAATCATTATCTTTGATTTTATCCAACCAACCTGAGCTCGATGCGTGTCCTCCCACCACTGTCGGTACCGCCAATCAATTTAATTTAATTTAAATTAATTTTAAATCATTTTTAAAAAAAATTTCTTTAAAAAAATCATAAAATTTTCAATTGTAATCAAAATAATTAATATAATACATCAAATTGCTCAGTTTTTCATGCCCTTTAATTTTAAATTAAAATTATTTTAAAATATTTAATATATTTTAAATAATTTTAAATATTAATTTTTTGGATATGTAATTAATATTTATTAAAAATAAAACAAAATAATTTTAATTTTTTAACAAAAATCATTTTAAACTATTTCAAATTTACAAAGAATTTCTCTAAATTATTTTAAATTTTTTTTTAAAACTATTTTGAATCAAATTAACTTTAATTATTTTAAATGCATTTAATTACTAAATATTAAAAAATTATTAAAAATTCAAATTAAATCCAAAAATTTAATATAATTTATCAAGTTACTCAGAATTTAAAATTCTTTAACTTAAAATTAAAATTATTTTAAATTATTTTATATTTTTTAAATAAATTAAAACATCTAAATGTTTGATATTTAATTAATTTTTAATTAAATATAATCTCAAATATTTTCTTGAAGAAAAACTATTTTGATATATCTCTTACCTTCCATGATTTCTCCAAAATTATTTGAGCTATATTTAATATTATTTTGAATTAATAAATTCAAAAATTAGGTTTTAAGTCATAATTTTGGAAATTTTATTTTAAAATTATATATACCTTAAATCCTTTTTGAGTGCTCTAAATTTTGACTTGAGATTTCAAATAGAGATTGATCACATTTGGATGATATTGATGGGGAATTGATTAAAAGGATAATTATGCTTTAATTACACATTCCTTAAACTTTCCAATTATTTAAATAATGTCTTGATTTTAAATGCTTTAGGATGCACATGCACCTAGATATAGGTTCGTAATTGTGATTATGTGATGCACTTGTATATGTGTCAAGGGTTAGTAGAACATTGATTCTAACATACATAACCTAATGATACTTAAGGATAAAATTTAAGGACCTATCTTAGAAAATTTAGTAAACTTTTAGAAAATAAAATTTACATCTATTAGGGATGAAACTTTGAACATTTAAACTTAGTAACATCCTCTACCTTAAGGTAAATCCCCACTGACTTTAAAAATTATTAAGCTAATTATTTAATTAATTTAAAATTAAACCCTTAATTAAGCTCAAAAATTCTAAAAAATTAAAATCAATTTAAATAAAATCCAAAAAAATAAATAATATATCAAATTAGCTAGAATTAGACCCTCAATAAAAAAAATTAAAAGCCCCTTGACTGGACTTCAATTTTAAGTTTAATTTAATTTTAAATGAAAATTAATATTTAATTAATTTGATTAATTATAAATAATTAAAAATTCCAAAAAATTCCAAAACACTTAAGACAACTACCTTGGGTCATTACTAACCTTTAAAAGTGATCTCAAAAAGTTTGGAATAAGTTTGGATTCAACTCAATAAAAGCCCTTTAATTAAGCCAATTTAAAATTCAATTAAATGCCAAAACTTTAAAAAATCATAATTAATTTCAACAAAATTCCAAATTAAGCAAAATCAATGCCATTCAACTCAATTTAAGGTCTAATATTTATTAAAAATGTTAAACCTCTAGAATTAATTCAAAGTCAAAAAGTCAACTTTTTGGTCAACTCTAGTTCAAATTTTAACTTAAACTTTAAAAATTCATGACTAAATATAGTAAACTTAGTGTCTAATTACTCATACTAAGGTCTAATATTTAAGAAAAAATTTAAAAATCTAGAAATCAACCTTAATCAAAAATTCTAATTTTGACCCTTTAATTTAATATATTAAATAATTTCAAAAAAATTCCAAAAAATAATAATTAACTTAAAATCCAAAAACTCTAACTTGATTAATGAAATCAGCCAACCAGCCTTTTAATACATAACAAGAACTCCAAAGATAAAGTTTTTAGGATAGACTACCTTAAAGTATGGTGCTAAGTGTCATAAAGAGGCCTAGTTCCTCGAGCCCACTATGACAACGCCACAAATTGATTCAATGGAGTGTAAAACTTTAAACCTAATTGATTGATAATTTTTTAACCAAATTAAAATTCTTAATTTAACTATATTAACCAAGTCTTTAGGTTGGACTACCTTAGGCTGCGGGGCTACATGTCCTAAGGAGGCTTAGTTCCTCGTGCTCAGTGAGATAATGCCACGAACGAGTTAATTGTAAACTTAATTAATTTAAATCTTTAAAACAAATAACCAATCAAATTTAATTAAAAATAATCAATCCTATTAAGCTTAACAAATTAAATTAACTTATATTGATTACTACTAGGTAACCCGAGCATACGAGGCTATAACTTAGCCCCAAGGAAGGTGAAATAAACTTCACAACCTTGGTGTAAACAAAGGTAGTAATCAATTAAAATTTAAAATATATCATTAAAATCAACCTTAAGACACTAATACTTAAATTAAATCTCCCTTAGCCTTTCAACCACTCAAAACTCTAGATAACTTTAACAAATTACCTGATGTAGGATAAATCCAAATCACATAGCCTACTTCACACACTTTTGATGGTTTGCTAGGACAACCAACTCTAGTCCAAGGCTAGGCCGATGTTTTACTTTCCTGCTATTGTGTGCCTAGTTTTTGAGTTTTCACTGTATGTTAGTTGATATAACTGCTTTATATGCTTCTTTATTTAAATTTTATGCAATCTATAAATTTATTTGATGGGAACTAGATTACCCCTAGGCTAGGAATGATCTAGATGCTAACATAGTCTTTTGTAGGTGGCCATGCTCATATAAGGCTATAAAAATAAAGGGGACAAAATTAAAAGCTTTAAAACTAATAAATTTTTTGCAGGTGCTATGAATGCTAAGTCCCCTTTAAAATTAAAAGAGAATGGCCTAGCATGGCTGTGATTGAGTTTTAAATATTTTTATATATATAACTACTTGGAATGTTGATTTTAAATATAATTACTTTGGATAACCCTGTAGGTTGTACTTGAGTCTAGTCTTTTCTTTTAATTGTCAATGTAATTTGCTTTAAGTCAAGAGTTCTAATATAAAAGTGACCATTTGAGATGAGAAGTTATACATCTAATTCAAAATCCAAAGAGGAAGGAACATATCTTAGGGGAGATTCCTTTTCATTTGGAGATCCAAATTTGGATAATTTCAAGTATCTAAGGAGAAAAAAAACACCTTTAGGGAGGATTTTCTTTTCACTTGGATATCCAGACCTAATGAATCTAAAGAGCTCATTAAAAGATGAAGAAGTGAAGATCGAGAAGAATCTCATTCTCAAAATCACTTGTGTCAATCTTAGGAGTAGAATTCGAGTTGTTATCAGTGGTACCCGGCCACTTTTAAATTCTATAGATCTTAGGTTGTACTATTAAGTGGCACTTACCATATAGACTTTAAATTTAATTTAATTGATTATATGTGATTTACTTAAATTAATTATGCAGTAGAAATGGCATATTTTTTAACTTTACTTCTTGCATGTCGATCTTTGATTTAGCCTAGATTCGATCGGAGGCTCATAAGGGAACGCTTAAAATTTTTCTACTTCAATTAATTTAAAAAAAATATCAGGCCAACATAGAAACTCTAAATATTTTAAGAATTAAGCTTGAGCACGTTAAGGGTCGTATACATCATATTGTTCTTTCTCTTTCTTGTTAGGCACCACCTTGCCTGCAGGTTTTGGCAAGCCACCTAACCTATTTGGGTGCAGTCCTATCAAGGGGAAGTTTTATAATCCCTAGGATAAAACTTATTTTTAAGTCTTTTTAAAACTGCTTCATACTCAATTTATGCATTCATCAAGTCAATTAGCATACATTATATTATAAATTAATTAAAAAAGAGTCAAAATTTCAATTATATTTTATTTCAAGCATCAAATTACCCTAGATATATATATATATATATATATATATATATATATATATATATATATATATATATATATATATATATATTAAGGGACCTGTTATGATCTGCTCTAAATATCGACCCCAATTCCTCAAACTTAATTAAATAACGTCCCTACCATTCTTGTATAAAAAATCGAACTCATGGATTTTAAACACTTAGGTGGTTAGCTGGCATCCCAATTTAGGCCAGGGTAAGTCTAAACTTTACACTACATTAGCTAGGTTCGGGATACTATTGTTGAGTGCTCAATTTAGATTTAAGATCTAGGGAAGACTCAAAATCATAAGTCCCCATCCTCTCGGAATATAATACCAACTTTCTATTAAATCCTCAACTTAAACCAAACTTTCTTTTCAATTTAAAATATAAAGCCCAACACATATGATAGACTGGGGCATTTCTAAATTTTTTCTATGTGAAGGGCATCACACATGATAGTTCTACAGTGCATCACAATGTTATTACACTCAAAATCATCATAGCAACATTGGGTGTCTCAAAACAATCCATCTAGCAATGCCAGCATATCAAATATCATAGTACCACAATTTCATTTCAAGTGCCACAATGCTTATTGGTTATGATGTCGGGATGGAGTAGTTATAACATTCAAGTACCACACTAATTTAGTGAAAAAATGCATTAATTCTTGAAGTAATCATGCCATATAATATAGCGCTGCAGAGAAGCATATATTATAGTGCCGAGGCACTAGTCTATTTTGTGTTGCAATAGCATTATTCAATGTCGTGGTGCTCAATTGCAATCTTGTACTTACTATGAATAGTTTTCAAACTCTATTATATGGAGAGTTCAGTCTCTTGAGTGAAAATTTAATAATTTTTAGAGTGTTTTTTTAGTGCCCCCTTAGAGTAAAGTCTAAGAGAGACTGGGAAAGTGTAATATACAATCTCTGGGAGAGTTTAGCCTGTATTTATATAAGCAACGCTATAAATGATAGAAGAAAGAGTGCAGAGAAGATATTTTGATCCTTTCTGGTGATAAACTTCTTATTTCTTCTCTTGTACTTTATTCTTCTATGAATAAAATGAATATGTGTTTGCTTATTATTTCTTTCATGTCTGGCTAGTTCTCTTCTTTTGGACTGATAATGTAAAAAAGCATATTAAGTACTAATGTATACTCTCATGCTTTAACAAAAGTATTACTATTTTCAATATCTCCCTTTCTTCAATTAATTCATACAATGGTCATATGTGTAGTTAAAACATGGTGTGATGTATACCCTCAATTTAGGAGTGCAAGATTAATTAGGAATATTAAAATGGAATGTTGGCACGCCTACAAATAGGATGTTTGAATATTCTAAGTTCTATGAAGATAATAAAGCTGTAGGAAGACTAGCAATCATTCTTTCACCCTTATAAGCTCAATAGAGATCTAGGGATGCATATTCTTTGATCCACATCTATTATTAAGAGTCTCATTAAAAGAGATATAAAATTTACATGTATTAGTCCAAAATAATTTTTACCATAGTATCAACCTTTTTACTTATGTTGATGTTGTTGTATAAAGGCTTGATGTTGTTGTTGTTGTTGTTGTATCAACCTTTTTACTTATTTTTATTCAGAGGAAGAAACTCAAAAATCTCATTTTTCTTATTTTAGTAGGATAAATTCATGCAATTGGGGTAAGCAGTAGTATTTTTATTATAATTTAGCAGAATACTTTCTCATGGGTTTGTCACTTTAATCTATCACTTTATTACTTAATTCAGTATATATACTTACCTAAATTAGTCGGCTATTATAAATTCATATCAAAGTAAAACCTAAGCATATTTCAAATTTTGTGAGTTTTGCATTAGCTCACCATTAACCTCTCACAACCTCACATCAGGTTTTTGGCATCATTACCAAAAAAGTAACATTCTTATTATAATTTACCATATTGTTTAAATAAGTGCATATTTAGACCTACTTGTATCATGTATCTTTATTCTATTTGCTACAATCTTTAAAAAAAAAATCCAAAAAATAATTTTTATTTTATTATTTATTTTCAAATATCTAGTTATTGTACCTTTATTGTATGCTTAGTAAATATATTAAGAAACTTTTATTATTTGATTTAGAAATAGAAAGGATCCTTATAAAAATTCAAAAAAAACTAAAATATTTTTATTAAGTCTGAACCAGTATAAGACCAGGACCATGCTAGACCACTTGGGAAGTATGTTAATCATGTAAGAGAAGGAATCCATTAGAGTATCAATAGACCTACTATCCAGGCTAATAATTTTGAATTGAAACCAACCATTATCTAAATGGTTCAAAATTCCATGTTTAGGGGAACTCATGTTGAAAGCTCCAACTTATATTTTGCTAGTTTCTTGGAAATCTGTATAACTTTTAAGTATAATGGTGTTAGTAATTATGTCATTAGACATAGATTATTCTCATTTTCTCTAAGGGATAAGATAAAATATGGTTAAATTCTCTGCCCCAATGCTCTATAACCACTTGCAATGAGTTGGCGCATAAATCCTAGGTAAATTTTTTTCACCTTCAAAAACTATTAAACTTAGAAATGATATCACTTCTTTGCCCAATTTGAAGGAGAATCAATTTATAGAAGTTTGGAGAGATTTAAGAAAATGCTTAGGAAATGCCCTTACCATGCTTTACTCAATTGGTTGGTGATTCAGACCTTTTATAATGGATTAGTAGGATCTCTTAGGTCAATCATAGATATTGTAGCTGGAGGATCTTTAATGTCTAAGCCATTTAAAGATGCCTATGAATTAATAGAGAAAATGGTTATTAATAATTTTTAATGGCCTGCTGATAGGGTGAATCCTAAGAGCGTAGCTGAAGCTTATGAATCAAATACTTTATCAATTCTTACTGCTCCTGTAGCTACTATTTTGAAGAAATTTGAGACTATAGGAGTTAACACATGATCTATATCATATATATAATTGGAAGAGACTTATTTAAATTCTATGAAGAATACTAGTACTTTAGAGAATGAAAATGTGAATTTGATTAGAAGATAAAATAATCCTTATTTTACTACCTGCAATCCAGGTTAGAGAAACCACCTTAACTTTAGTTGATCAAATAATATCGATTGAAATAATCAGTAGAATTCAAGACAACCTAATCAAGGAGGAAACTAGAATAATCCTCAATAACTTGTTATAAATCTTAGAATTCTTACCCTCCAGGATTTAATCAAAGTAATCAGCTTGAGAATAAAAAGTCACCTTTGGAAGAGGTAGTAACTCAATTGGGAACTCAATTATAAATTCAAGCTGCTTTAATTAAAAACTTGGAAAATTAATTAAGACGGCATGCAAGCTACTATAGTTGTAGACCTCTTGGGTCTCTACCTTGAAATACTAAAGTTAACCCTAAAGATAAGAGAAAAGAACCTAGTGGAAATCACTTGAGGAGTAATAGTGATGTTGAAAGTTTGTCAGGGATGTTAAGGCCTTATGAACTAGCCCAAGGCTAACTAAGAGGGGGGGTGAATTGGTAGTTTTAAAAATTCTTGAGCAAAACTGATTTTGAAAACTTTTTTGAAAGTTTTAAAATAATTATAATTTCATGTTGATGTGGAGATGTTTAATCAAACAAAATAATAACTTTAACCACACGATCATCCACAGAAAGTAAAGTGCAGAAATTAAAAAGTAGAATAGTAAAAGAAAGAACACACTAGATTTTATAGTGGTTCGGTCAACTTGACCTACATCCACTCCTTGGAGCCTCCCCTCCAGGTATTGCAGTAAAACTCAGTGACTCTCATTTTGCTCCCACAGCAAGGCGGAGAAGCCTTTACAAAACTCCTTTTCACCAACCCCGATGAGGCAGAGAACCCAAACTCCTTTTGCTTCCTCCTAAAGTATGAAGAGAACCCTATCTCCTTTTGCTTCTTCCTGAAGTAAGTAGAGAACTTTACATCCTTTCGCTTCCTCCTGAAGCAGACAGAGAACCTTAATCTTCTTGCTCATGATCCTTCCCAAAGAGACACCAAGAGACAAGGGACGATTGTTGTGAATCTGGATTCAAGGATTATGATTTTGATGATAGCAAACCTTTTCATTTTCTATTTGAGTGTCTAATATTTAAAGTTTACATGATCAATTATAATTCAAGCCAGCTTAAGATTGAGTCAGTTTGTTTGTGTTTTTCAGGTTCAACATAATTTTTTATCTTTTTTTGAGTCAAGTGTAATGTAATGAATCCCCAAGCTAAGTAACCTTGCATACACACACTCAGGGGAGAGATTTAGTTAGTAAGAGTTTCTATTCTAATTTTGTTCATATCATCTTGGATAATATTCATATCGTCCTAGATGATCCATTGAAAATAGAAACCTTGATTAGGGCAACCATGCTAAGTCGGTCTGATTAAGCAGATCATCCTAGATGATACACCCATTGTACAGGATGATATACTCAAATTAGAAATTTCCAGCCGCCAAACTATGTTAGACAAGTTTTATTTTTAGAGATTTGATCTGATCATCTCAGACGATATGTGTATCATCCTGGATGATCTATTATAATCATGTCTAAATAAGTTAGGTGATTGATTGATTCGATCATATCATCCTTGATAATCCATTAGAAATCCTGTCCGTTCAGTGCATTTTAGTTGGATGCCCCGAAGTATCATCTAGACGATATTCTAGATTTTGAACTGATCGTATGGGATAATAGAGATATCATCCCATATGATCCAGTCATTTTGAATCGTCCAGCATGTTTTTGACTGTATGCCCCGAAGTATCCTCTGGATGATATTGGGCACTTTTGAACTAATTGTACGGGATGATAGATATATCATCCTGGACGATTAAGTCTTTTCCTTGTGATCGTCCAGCCTTTTCACTTGGACTATCTGAAGTATCCTCTGGATGATATTGTGATTTTGAACTAATCATCCTGGATGATCTGAACAAATATGACTTCTAATCGTCCAAGGAAACCAGATCATCAAGGCTAAAAGGGGCTGATTTACACTAATCATACAGGACGATCAACATATCGTCTTAGATGATCTTTGATGATAAGTTATAATTTAGGACTATTTTTGAGCTCTTCTATTTAAGATCTTTTTTTTTAAACAAGAAAAATCTTTTACCACCTTCCTTACCTAAGAGAACCTTGAGAGAGAGAGAGAGAGAGAGAGAGAGAGCTTGGGAGAGAGAGAGGATCTTGTGAGGGGGAGTTTGTGAGGTGTTAACAAACGTTACTCCAAGCAAGGATCTAATTCATCTTCTCCAGTTGTCATCTCTTGTCTTGTTGGTGTCTTTGTGGAAGGATCATCTTTAAGAAGATCCAGGTTCTCTACCTGCTTCTGGGGGAAGCGAAAGGGGATAAGTTTCTCTGCCTGCTTCAAGAGGAAGCGAAAGGAGTTCGGGTTCTCTGCCTCACCAGGTTGGTGAAAAAGAGTTTTATAAAGGCTTCTCCGCCTTGTGGGAGCAGAAGGAGAGTCACTTTGGTTTAGTGCAATACCCAGAGGGGAGGCTCTGGGGAGTGGACATTGGTCAAGTTGACCAAACCACTATAAAAGATGGTGTATTTTATCTGATATTTTCTGCACTTATTTTTCTATCGATGATTGTGTGATTGTGATTATTATTTTATTATTATTAAACATCTGCACATCATCATGAAGCTGTAAATGTTTTAAAATATTTAAAAAGATTCTTTAAATCATTCTTCCTCACAAATTTTTAAAATAACCAATTCACCCTCCCCCCTTGGTTAGCCTCGAGCTAGTTCATAAGGGCTTAACATCCCTAACAAACTTTCAAGTGGTATCAGAGCGGGATTCATAAAATCTAGTTTTGAAAAACTTTTGAATTTGATCCATGGCTAACTTTGAAAATAAAAACACCGCTGAAGGATATTCAATCACACGACCACCGTAATTTGATAACATACCTTTTGATTTTTGGAAAACTTGCATGTCCACATTTTTACAATCTATTGATTATTACATGTGGGTTCTTGTTAAAGATGGTTATGAAGCACCTTTTAGACTTATTAATGGTATTAAAACTGAACTTCCTTTTACTGAATGGACCTTTGATGATCGTAACTTAGCACAACTGAATGCAAAATACTTGAACTATTTTTTCTGTGCTTTAAAATCTAAGGATTACATGCATGTCTCTACTTGCACGACTGGTAAAGAAATTTGGGATAGATTATGCATCACTTATGAAGGGACATCTAAAGTTAAACATTCTAGGTTAAACATACTGGTTCATAACTACAAACTCTTTCGCATGAAATCTAGTGAGTCCATATCTGAAATGTATACTAGGTTCACTCAAATTATCACCTCCCTACATGCCTTAGGAAGAGAACTCACGAATTATAAAAAAGTTAACAAAATCTTGAGATGTTTGCCCTTATCCTATGATGCCAAGATAACTGTGATTACTGAATCCAAGGATTTAAATACTTATTCTATTGATAACTTACTTGGATCACTCATTACTTAAGAGCAAGGAGTGAACCAAAGAAATCTTGATGCAGGTGAGAAGAAGAAAGAGAAGACTATGGCGTTGAAGGCTAATGATACAGAGACTGATTCTTCTGGGTCTGAAAGTGATGGTGTTGTCTTAATCACTAGGCAATTCAAAAGCTTTCTGAGGAAGAAACACAAGAACTTTTAGAAGTGGAATAAAGGTAAGTCGATCAAAAACTTCAAAGGTTCTTTTGATATAGTTTGTTTTGAATACAGGAAGTCAGGATATATAAAAGCTAATTGTCCTACACTTAAGGCTCACCCAAGTAAGGAGAAGGCTGAAGAGAAACCTAAGTTCAGGAAGAACAAGAAGCGGATTCAAAAGGCATTCTGGACGAATTCTGCATCTGACTCCTCTGAGACTAAAGCTAATGAGGAGACTACAAACTTGTGTTTGATGGTGAAAGATCATCCTGATCAGTCTAAGCAAGAAGAGGTATGTGATCTAACCTACGATCAATTACTTGATGTTTCTGAGAAAATTCATTCATCATATAAGAAACTTAAGAAAATCCATGCTAGCCTTAAATTCGATTTATTGAACTTGCAAAAAGAGCATGATATTTTGCTTAAAGATCATTCTATACTTGATAGTAATCATATGTCCTTACTTAATGAATTTGATGAATTAAATAAAAAGTATTCTAAACTGATATTTGAGCATGACTCATTAAAAGCATCGCATGTTGATTTAGAAAGATCTTTTAAAGAACTAGACACCATGGCATGTGATTTAGATAGTAGTGAGCATGCATTAAAATTTAAAATTACAAGTCTTAAAAAGGAGAATGAATTTCTAAGTATTAAAATCAATGCATTTGAGAAAAATGAAACACTACCTACTTTTGCACAATTTTATAAACCTCCATCATTTGAAGAATCTCATTTAAAATCATCAAAGCATGTTTCATCCAAACCTAAGAAGAGGCACTATCACCCACGCAGATTAGTTAACCCTTTTCCTGGCATTAGATGTTTCTCTTTTAGCATGTTAAGACACATCTCCCACACCTACACTATTCACCATAGTACACATTGGGTGTGGAGGCCCAAGTTGCATGATTCACAGCATAGCAAGCATACAATGCATTCTTCTTTCCATAAGAAGGAACCCAAACTTATTTGGGTTCCTAAATTTGACGTTTGATGATTTTGTACGAGGGCTCTCACACAAGGCCTCGTGAGAGCATGTGGTACCTGGACAGCGAATGCTCAAGGAAAATTACTGGAGATGTAAATCAATTCATTTCACTAGACGCCAAGGCTAGAGGCAAGATCACTCTTAGAGATAACACCACCAGGAAAGTAGTGGGCGCAGGTATAATCGAAAATACCAAGAACCTTTTAATTAAAAATATTTTGCTTTTAGATGGACTAAAATACAACCTACTCAGCATCAGTCAACTATGTGATAAAGGGTTTAGCATCAAGTTCCTAGCAAGCACCTATATTATCAACTTAAATAATATTATTATTTAACAAGGCAAGTGGATCAACAACATCTACATGCTTGATCTAAATAATATTGAATGTGCTGCTTCATTTTGCTTAAAATTTGCTATTGATGAGTCTTGGTTGTGGCACAGGAGGTTATGTCATGCCAGTATAAAAACCCTTAGAAGAGTCACCCAAAAGAACTTAGTTAGAGGTGTCCCCAAGCTTAAGTTCACTAAGGATCACCTGTGTGATTCCTGTCAGCTAGGGAAGCAAGTCCAATCCTCTTTCCACTCCATTAAGAACATCAGCACCTCTAGACCTTTAGAAGTCCTTCACATGGATCTCTTTGGGCCTATTAGCACTACCAGCTTAGGGGAAAAAGTCTATGGATTTTCGATTGTCGATGATTACTCAAGGTTCACTTAGATTAGATTTTTGTCACATAAATCTGAGTCATTTGATGAATTTAAATCTTTCTCCACTGGGATTCAGAAGAAGTTGGGTTGTGAGATCTTGACCATTCATAGTGATCATGGTGGAGTGACTTTTTAGCTCCTATAACCCCTCAGCAGAACGTGATAGCTAAAAGAAAGAATAGGACCTTAGTACAAGCCGTTAAAGCCATGCTTGCTGAGTATTCACTTCCAAAAATACTTTTGGGTAAAAGCAGTTAACATAGCCTATTATGTGTTGAATAGAGTGAATGTTAGATCTAATCTGAATAAGACATCCTATGAGATCATTAAGGGTAGAACTCCAAACCTGTCCCACCTCCATGTTTTTAGCTGTAAGGTTTTCATTTTGAATAATGGGAAATCATCCTTAGGAAAATTTGACCCCAAATCTGATGAAGGAGTATTCTTAGGCTATTCTAGTATGGGGAAATCCTTCAAGGTGTTTAATAAGAGGACTTTTATGGTGGAGGAGATAACTCATATGGTATTTGATGAATCTGATCCTAAGGAGTCTAGAGTTGAGGAGGAAGAAGAAGTATGAGAGATTATCCAAGGAGTTAAAAATACAAATCTGGAGGAAAGGGTAGAATCTCAAAAAACATTACCTAGAGATTGAAGATATTCTTTGAGTCATCCCAAAGAACTGATCTTAGGAGACCCTTCTAAAGGTGTTAGAACTAGGCATGGACTTAGGAAGGAAGTAAACCATTCTACCTTTATCTCAATGACTGAACCCACCAACATCAATCAAGTCCATTCTGAGAAATTTTAGATCTTAGCTTTGCAAGAAGAACTTAATCAATTTGTGAGAAATAATGTTTGGGAGTCAGTGGAAATACCTAAGGATCAAAGTGTAGTTGGAACCAAATAGGTCTTTAAGAATAAAATGAATGATTCTGGTGTGGTGGTTTGGAATAAGGCAAGATTGATAGCTAAGGGATACAACCAAATAGAGGGGATTAATTTTGAGGAGACATTTGCCCATGTAGCTAAATTAGAAGCCATTAGGGTGCTACTAGCATTTACCTGTTATAAGGGATTTAAGTTGTTTCAAATGGATGTCAAGAGTGCCTTTTTAAATGGGATAATAAAAGAGGATGTCTTTGTAGAGCAACCCCTAGGTTTTGAGAGTTTTTAATATCCAAATCATGTTTACAAATTAAAAAAGGCCTTATATGGATTGAAATAGGCACCCAGAGCTTGGTATGAGAGACTTAGCACATTCCTACTAAAAAGAGAGTTTTTTAAGAGGAGCGTAGAGACCACCCTTTTTCTTAGGAAAGTAGGAGATGATATACTCATTGTCCAAATCTATGTTGATGATATACGTTTTGGATCTTCTGATAAAAATTTATGTGATGATTTTTCTAAGACAATGAGTAAGGAGTTTGAGATGAGTATGATGGGAGAATTGTCCTATTTTTTGGGGTTTAGCATAAGGCAAATGGATGATGGAACCTTTCTAAATCAATCAAAATACACTAAGGACATCTTGAAGAAATATGAAATGAATAAAGCTAAGCCAATTAACACTCCCATGAGCTCCAATGTTTAATTAGATAAGGATTCAAATGGAAAATCTATTGATCAAAAAACATTTAGATGAATAGTTGGATCACTACTTTACCTGACTACTAACTGACCTGATATTATGTTTAGTGTTTATCTTTGTGCTAGATTTCAAGCTGATCCTAAGGAATCCCACCTAACTACAGTTAAGAGAATCCTTAGATATCTCTTAGGGACCCCAAACCTAAGAATTTGGTATCATAGGCACAGCCTTTTTTTGAGATTATTGTATATTATAATTCTGATTTTACAGGATGTATGGTGGATAGAAAGAGCACTTTTGGAACTTGTCAATTCATAGGACAGTCTTTAGTCTCCTGGTCCAGTAGAAAATAAAACTCAGTTGCACTTTCTATTGCTGAAGCTGAGTACATTGCCTTAGGAAGTTATGTGGCCCAAGTCCTTTGGTTGAAGCAACAAATTCTGGATTTAGGATTACCTGTTAGCACAATTTCAGTTCTATGTGATAACACTAGTGCCATCTGCATCTTAAAGAATCCTATCCAACATTCCATAACCAAACACATTGACATAAGGCATCACTTCATTAGGGACCATGTTACAAAAAGGGATATTAAGCTACACTATGTAGTAACTGAAAACTAACTGGCTGACTTTTTTACTAAACCACTGGCCTTTGACTCATTCAGCATTTTAAGGACCAGATTTGATGTGATTGATATAAATGCATGAATTTGATGATTGCTGATTTCTGATTTTTCTATTTTTCATTTTTTATTTAGTTTTTTTTATTTAATTTGATTGTCTGTTTTATTTTAGTATTTTTTCCATGCTAATTTTTGTTTATTTGATTTACTTATCAGATTTGGTTATTTCCTGATGATTTTTATTTACTGATTTTTGGTTGTTTGTTATTCTTCCTTTTTAGTTATTTACTGTTTATTCCTTTCAGAATCAGATCACTGCTCACTACTGCTGAAAAACTGGATTTCTGACTAAGAGTTTTTCCTTATTTTTATTTGGAAGCTTGTAAGCAGTGATTGACTCCTCTGAATCTGTTAAAGGGAAGAAACATTGATGATTATTTCTCTTCCTCTAACTACTTTAATGGTGTCTTATTTCTTTTGGATAAAAATCTTCTTCAAAATTAAAAAGTTGGTTTTTGAAATAGAGATCTATTTTATCTTCCTACAGTAATCTACCTCATATGAATAGTATTTTCAAAACTTTGAATCATTGTTATGTTTTTCTTAATCAGGTGATTGCACTTATCATATGTAGTATGGTTTTGTTCTGTGAATTACTCCTCCTTATTATGGAGATGGAGTTTTGTCTTATCTTATATCTGGAGGATAATTTCACAACCGAAATTCTTTAACGATTATAAAAGGAAGCAAACTTGCAAAAAGAAAAAAAGGGGCATAAAATGGGCCAAAAGTGAAAAGATGCGCAATGATACCAAAAATTAGAAAGACACACAAAGTGTATCAAAAATTAAAAGATGCACAAAGTGTGCCAAATAAATTAAAAAAGAAGCATAAAATGAGCCCACAAAGAAATAAGCCTTCTTCTCTTTTAGATCTTTAAATATCTTAAAAATATCCATGCGCAACTTAATATTTTCAAAAACTTGAGATTAAAAATTATGATTTCTAATTCCTTACTTTGCAATATTATTTTATGAGATATTTTTCTAGAATGAGGCTTGAAAATTTCTCTTTTCAAATCTAATTTCTTTTCTTCTAAACTAGACTTTTGTTTGAAAGGAATTTAAACATGTAAGGTGTCTGAGGTAGGAGTTATGAAAATTGATTTTCATACTTTTTTGGATTTCAGTGTTATCAATTTTCTTCTTATTGGCTTTTGAATTAAAAATAAAGGAAAAATTCTGATTTACTGGAGCGGATCGATTCAAAAAAAAAATTTGAACCTATGTTGTTTTTCTCATTTCAATTTTTTCTTTGTATTTGCCTTGATTTTTGATTTTTTTCTTGTTATGTGTTTTTGGGATTCCCTGATCATTCCTCTCCATTCTTCATCTTGGTCAATTTTTTTTACATCATCTTGGATGATACATACATCATCCGGGATGATCCATACATTGTCTGGGATGATCCACACATCGTCTAGGAAACTTTGTTCAAATAATCCCCATTAAGATCTAACGGCTGGTTTGTACCAATTATTGGTGATCATCCTGGACGATCCACCTCATCGTCCTATACGATCCAGGTGGCAGCAGCTGGATGATTCAAATTTGGCCTGTCCGATTCATTTATTGCATATCATCCTGGATGATCCACCTAATCATCTTGGATGATATTTTTCGTCAACGGTCGTCCAGCATGACTCCTTGGGATGATCACCTATGTCTAATCATCTTGGATGATATCTGATTATCCTAGATAATTTGATCACCTTTTTGACCAATCATCCTGGATGTCATTATTACTCTATCGTTCTGGATGATCCTACAATCATCCTGGATGATATGGCCATTTTCTATTTAAACAACCAATTTCCTCCACTCTTTCACCACACCCTTCCTTCAATCCTAACTCACTTATCTTCTCATGGCTGGTGGCAAGAGATCCAGGCACCAGGGTGCTAGTTCCTCTCGGAGAAATGTCGATCTCCGCTTTCCTGATGTAGTCGTTCAGGCTGCCTTCCAACGATACCTTGAGGAAGGGATCACCCAATCTAAAATAGTCAATCCCCACATTCTAACATATCCGATATTAGATCTTTTCACTCACACTTCCCTTACCTTCATCCTGACATTAGCTTTTCCATTCAGTATTGAGCATTTATGTGTTTTCTTTGCAAACCTTCACATCGATTCCTCTTAGTCCGCCCTCCAATATTTTGTTAATCGACACCCTATCGAACTAACCACCCAAGACTTTCACGATATTCTCTGACTCTCAATTACTGGCAATAAACTCCATCTCATCTCCTTTGACCCAGACTTTGACTGGAGTATCAAAAATCACTTTCTTAGGAACACCAACGTCCCCTATCACGATAATGTCTGCTCTTCCTTACTTAAGGATGCTCGGATAATCCAGCATGTCCTTCGCTCCTCTATCATTCCAAAAGCTGGGGACCGCATCCACATCACCCCCTTACTCTCCCTGACTACCTTCTACATCATGGCCCACCATGATTTCAATGCTACCGATCTCCTCTTTTGTTACATCGATCACCTCACTAGCATTAGGGATCAGGGCCATAGGAGACGCCCAAATCTAGCCTTAGGACACATCATTGCCTATGCTCTCGAGACCAAATATAATTTGTAATATCCAGTTCTAGCCAATGTCCCTCCTTCCTTCTTCTCCAACAACTCCTTCCATGTTCTTCACAATATTAGACTTCATCTGGAGCCCAACACAGATGTTAAGGGAGAAGAGGAAGAAGCTGTTCCTAAACCTGTTGCACCAACTCCTCTCTATATAGAATCACTGATAGATCACCTGGATCACAGGTTTGACCAGTGGGAGGCACATTTTGACTCCTACGTGGTTGCTCAGGAGCATCAACATGCTGAGAGTGTCAACTGCTTCAATGCCTATGTAGCCCAGCAATAGCAGCAGCACGACTAGGATATGGCCTGGTTTGGCGAAATGTTTGCCTCTATCCATAGTCTGTTTCAGCCACCTCCTCCTCCATCTGATCAGGATCCCCCTTTGTACTAGTTTGTTTGATCTTGTTATTTTTCTTGTGTTGGTTTTTGTACTTTTTTTCTTATGTGTTTCTGTGGTGTTTTTCCCTTTTTGAGATGTTAAAAGGGGGAGTAGTTTATAGTTTGTGTTATGGTATCTTATAGTAGTTAGTGTATTGGTTAAGTTATTAATGTTCAATGTTTTATTGATGTTCAGTGTTCTTATGTTATTCACCTGGCTAATAGAAATTAAACTCCTTGATTTTCATGGCTTTATTATTTATTTATTGAATTTTGAATTAATAACAAATATTTGCCATTATCAAAAAGGGGGAAATTATTGTGAATCTGGATTTAAGGACTATGATTTTGATGATACCAAACCTTTTCATTTTCTGTTTGAGTGTCTAACATTTCAGGTTCACAAGATCAATTGCAATTCAAGCCAGCTCAAGATTGAGTCAGTCCGTTTGTGTTTTTCAGGTTCAATGTAATTTTTCATCTTTTTTTGAGTCAAGTGTAATATAATGGATCCCCAAGCTAAGTAACCTTGCACACACACACTCAAGGGGAGAGATTTAGTGAGCAAGAGTTTTTTGTTCTGATTTTATTCATATCATCCTGGATGATATTCATATCATCTTAGACGATCCATTGAAAACAGAAACCCTGATTAGAGCAACCATGTTAAGTCGGTCTAATTAAGTAGATCGTCCTGGATGATACACCCATCGTACATGATGATATGCTCAAATCAAAAATTTTCAGCAGCCAGACTAAGTTAGGCAAGTTTTATTTTTAGAGATTTGATCTGATCATCCCAGACATACATGTATCATCCTAGATGATTCATTACAATCATGCCTAAATAAGTCAAGTGATTAAGGAAAGTATTTAAGTTTTGATTTATTCAATCATATCATCCTGAATGATTGCAAGATCATCCTGGACGATCCATTAGAAATCTTGTCTGTCCAGTGCATTTCACCTGGACGCCCTGAAGTATCATCTGAACAATATTCTTGATTTTAAATGGATCGTACGAGACGATAGAGATATCATCTGGTACAATCCAGTCATGTTGAATCATCCAGTATATTTTTGACTGTATGCCCTGAAGTATCCTCTCAATGATATTGGGAACTTTTGAACTAATCGTACGGGATGATAGATATGTCGTCCTGGACGATCAAGTCTTTTTCTTGTGATCGTCCAGCCTTTTCACTTAGACAAATTGAAGTATCCTCTGGATGATATTATGATTTTGAATTAATTGTCCAGGATGATCATAAAATCATCTCGGACGATCTAAATAAACATGACTTCAACCAGATCGTCCAAGCCAAAAGGGGCTTATTTGCAATGATCGTATAGGATGATCGACAGATCATCCTAGATGATCTTTGATGGCAAGTTGTAATTTAGGGCTATTTTTGAGCCCTTCTCTTTAAGATTTTTTTTTGAAATAAGAAAAATCTTTTGCCACCTTCCTTGCCTGAGAGAATCTTAAAAGAGAGAGAGCTTGGGAGAGAGAGAGAGAGAGGATCTTGTGAGGGGGAGTTTGTGAGGTGTCCACAAAGATTGCCCTAAGCAAGGATTTGAGTCGTCTTCTTCAGTCATCATCTCTTATCTTATTGGTGTCTCTGTGGAAGGATCATCTGCAAGAAGATCCAGGTTCTCTGCCTGTTTCAGGAGGAAGCGAAAGAAGGTAAGGTTCTCTGCCTGCTTCAGGAGGAAGCGAAAGGAGTCCGAGTTCTCTGACTAACTGGGTTGGTGAAAAAGAATTTTGTAAAGGCTTCTCCACCTTGCTGTGGGAGCAGAAGGAGAGTCACTTTGGTTTAGTGCAATACCTAGAGGGGAGGCTCTGGAGAGTGAATGTTGGTCAAGTTGACTGAACCACTATAAAATTTGGTGTGTTCTTTCTAATATTTTCTGCACTTATTTTTATGTCGATGATTATCTGATTGTGATTATTATTTTGTTATTGTTGAACATCTGCACATCATCGTAAAACTATAAAGGTTTTAAAACATTCAAAAAGTTTCTCTAAATCATTTTTACTCATAAATTTTTAAAATAACCAATTCGCCCCCCCCCCCCCCCCTCCCTCTTGGTTAGCCTCGAGCTAGTTCATAAGGGCTTAACATCCCTAACGAACTTTCAATGATGACTAGAGGTGATGAATCGAATCCTTTCTTGGAGTAACCTTTGTGAACACCTCACAAACTCTCCCTCACAAGATTCTCCCTCTCTCTCCCAAGCTCTCCCTTTCCCTCTGAAGGCTCTCTCAGGTGAAGATAGTGGGAAAAGATCATAATAGTAGCAAATAAGAGGCCCTAAATAGAAGGGCTCAAAAATTGCATTAAATTTCAACTTACCGTCAAATATCGTCTAGGAAGATCTGTTGATTATCCTGTACGATTAGCGTAAATAAGCCCTTTTTAGCCAGGATGATCTGGTTCTTTTGGATGATTAGAAGACATTATCTGTTTTGATTGTCAGGGACTCTTCTGAGATAGTCCATGATGATTAGTTCAAAATCAAGAATATCATCCAAAATATAGTTCGAGATGTCCAAGAGAAAGGTCTAGACGATATATAGAAAATGACTTGATCGTCCAGGATGATATGTCTATCATCCTATACGATTAATTCAAAAATTACCAATATCATCCGGCACATTGTTCAAGTCATCCAGGACAACTATGCTATATAATTTTACTATTATTGATCGTCCAGGATGATTATCCTACCATCATGTATGATTATTATAAATAAGGCCATATCATCCAGCACATCGGTTGGGTCGTCCAAGTGAGTTACATTGGATGATAAGGATTTATAACTAATCATCAATAATGATCTTTTGATCATCCAGGATAATGTGATCGATTAATTAATCCTCAATTACTTTTCTTAATCACCTGGCTAATTTAAGCATGATTGTAATAAATCATCCAGGACGATGCATGTATCGTTCGGGACAATTAGACCAAAATACTAAAAATAAAAACATGTCTAAATTAGTCTGGCATCTGAGATTTTTTGATTTGAACATATCATCCTGTACGATGGTAGGATCATCCAGGATGATCTTCTTAATCAGACCGACTTAACATGGCTGCCCTAATTAGGGTTTCTATTTTTAATGGATCATCCAAGACGATATTACTAGCATCCAGGATGATATGATCAAAATATAATAGAAATTCTAACTCACTAAAATTCTCCCCCTGAGTGTATCTGTGCAAGGTTACTTAGCTTAGGGATCCATTACATTACATTTGACTCAAGAAAAGGGAAAAATTATATTTGAACACAGACACACCTGATCTTGAGCTAGTTTAAATTGCACTTGATCTTGTGGATCTGAAAGGTTAAGCAATCAAACGGACATAGAAATATTTATTATCCTCAAAATTATAAACCTTGAATCCAGATTTATAATAATCTTCACCTTTTTAATGATGGAAAATATTTTTTAGATAATTTCCAATTTAGCAAATTAAACACTGAGTAAGGAAAACTAAGTAACGTGAATTTTACTAGCACAAGCAAATAGTACAATGACACTGAGCACTAATAAGCCAAAATAGTACAACAACCAAAAATACTAATAACACAAACTACTCCCCCTTTTGACATCTTAAAAAGGAGGAAACAGAAAAACACACAGAAGAGCATAGAGAAGAAAGATAGTATAAAAACATCACAGAAAAACAAAAGAAAAAAAATGAGTAAACAACAACAAAAGCCAAAAAAGAATTTTTTTTAATCGATCTGCTCCAGTAAATCAGAATTTTTCCTTAATTTTCAATTCGAAAGCTAGTGAGAAGAAATCGACGGGCTGAAATCCAAAAACATTAGAAAATTGGTTTCCGTAACTCCTACCTCGGACACCTTATAGGTTCAAATTCTTTTGAAATAAAAATCTAATTCAAAAAAAAGAAGTTAGATAAGAAACATGATCCTTTCATACTTCATTCCAAAAAAATATCTGATATGATAGAATTGCAAATTAGATAATCAGAAATCATGATTTTCACTCTCAAGTGTTTGAATATATTAAGTGATACATGAATTCTTCTAAGATTTTTTAAAGATCTAAAAGAGGAGGAAGGTTATTTCTTTGTGGGCTCATTTTGTGCCTCTTTTCTAATTATTTGGTGCACTTTATGTAACTTTTGCTTTTTGATACACTTTTTGTCTCTTTTCAATTTTATTGGCAAATATTGTGCATCTTTTCAGTGTTGAGCTCATTTTGTGCCTCTTTTTTCAGTTGATTGGCACACTTTATGTATCTTTTGCAAACTTCCTTTCTTTCAAAACCTCTAAAAGACTCTCAGTTATAAGATTATTTTCCAGATATAAGAGAAGAGGGGAGGACTCACTCTCTTAGATAAGGAACAGTAATCCACAAAAAAGAACCATTCTCATATGATAAATGCAACCACTTGATTAAGAAAACCTGAAAGTGATTCAATGATTTAGAACCTACTCATATGAGATATATTACTGTAGGAAGATAAAAAGATCTCTATTTCAAAGTCCAGCCTTTTTAATTTTGAAAAAGATTTCTATTCAAAAAGAAAAATACACCATTAAAGGAGTTAGAGGAAGAGAAACAATCATCAATGTTTCTTCTCTTTAACTATTTCAGAGGAGTCAATCACTGCTTACAAGCTTCCAAACAAAAACAAGGCAAAACTCTTAGTTAAAAATCCAGTTTATCAGTATTAGTGAGTAGTGATCTGATTATGAAGAAAATAAATAGTAAATAAAAAAACAATAGGAAAGTGCATAAAAAGAAATAACCAAATCAGGTAAACAACAACAAAAGAAAATTAGTAGAGAATAAATGCCAAAAAGGAAACAGATAATCAAATTAAATAAAATAAAAGAGAAATGAAAAATAGAAACTTCAAAAATCAGTAATCATCAAATTTATGCATTTATGTCAATCATACCCAATATGGTCCTTAAAATGCTGAATGTATCAAAGGCCAGTGGTTTAGTAAAGATGTCAGCCAGTTGATTTTCAATTGCTACATGGTGTAACTCAATGTCCCCTTTGGTAACATGGTCCCTAATAAAGTGATGCCTTATATCAATGTGTTTGGTTCTTGAATATTGGATAGGATTCTTAGAGATATAGATGGCACTAGTGTTATCACATAGAATTGAAATTATTCCAACAGGTAATCCCAAATTCAGAATGTGTTGCTTCAAGCAAAGGACTTGGGCCACATAACTTCCTGAGGTAATATACTCAGCTTCAACAATGAAAAGTGCAATAGTTTTGTTTTCTACTGGACCAGGGACTAAAGACTATCCTATGAATTGACAAGTTCCAGAAGTGCTCTTTCTATCCACCCTACACCCTGCAAAATTAGAATTAGAGTATCCAATAATTTTAAAAGAAGTGTTGTGCCTAGGATACCAGATTCTTAAGTTTTGGGTCCCTAAGAGATATCTAAGGATTCTTTAACTGCAGTCAGGTGGGATTCTTTAGGATCAACTTGAAATCTAGCACAGAGATAAACACTAAATATAAAATTAGGTCGGCTAGCAGTCAAGTAAAGAAGTGATCTAATTATCCCTCTATACTTCTTTTGATCAATAGATTTTTCATTTGAATCCTTATCTAACTGGACACTGGAGCTCATGGTAGTGTTTATTAGCTTAGTATTATCCATAGCTTATTTATTCAAGATGTCCTTAGTGTACTTTGATTGTTTAAGAAAAGTTTCATCATCCATTTGCCGTATGCTAAACCCCAAAAAGTAGGACAATTCTCCCATTATACTCATCTCAAACTCTCTACTCATTATTTTAGAAATATTATCACATAAATTTTGATCAAATGATCCAAAAAGTATATCATCAACATAGATATGGATAATGAGTAAATCATCTCCTACTTTTCTTAGAAAAGGGTGGTGTCTACGCTCCCCTTAACAAACTTTCTTTCCAATAGGAATGTGCTAAGCCTCTCATACCAAGCTCTGAGTGCCTGTTTTAATCCTTGCAAGACTTTTTTTAAATTTGTAAATATGATTTGGGTATTGGGAACTCTTAAAACCTGGGGGTTCCTCTACAAACTCATCTTCTTTTATTACCCCATTTAAAAAGTCACTCTTCACATCCATTCAAAAAAGCTTAAATCCCTTATAATATGTTAAGGCTAATAGCACTCTAATGGCTTCCAGTCTAGCTACAGGGGCAAAGGTCTCAGCAAAAATAATCCTTTCTATTTAGTTGTACCCCTTAGCCACCCATCTGGCCTTATTCCTAACCACCACACCAGAATCATTCATTTTATTCTTAAAGACCCATTTGGTTCCCACTATACTTTGATTCTTAGGTCGTTCTACTAACTCCCAAACATCATTCCTCATAAATTGGTTAAGTTCTTCTTACATAGCTAAGATCTAAATTTTATCAGAAAGGGCTTGATTGATGTTGGTGGGTTCAGTCATTGTGATAAAGGCAGAAAAGTTTACTTCATTCCTAAGTCCATGCCTAGTTTTAACACCTTCAGAAGGGTCTCCTAAGATCAGTTCTTTAGGATGACTAGAAGAATATCTCCAATTTCTAGGCAAAGTGTTTTGAGATTCTACCCTTTCCTCTAGATTTTTATTTTCTACTCCTTGGGTAATCTCTCCTACTTCCTCTTCTTCCTCAGCTCTAAACTCCTTAGGATCAGATTCATCAAACACTACATGAGTAGTCTCCTCCACCACCAATGTCCTCTTGGTAAATACTCTAAAGGATTTTCCCATACTAGAATATTCTAAGAACACTCCTTCATCAAATTTTGGGTCAAATTTTCCTAAGAATGATTTCTCATTGTTAAGAATAAAGACCTTACATCCAAAGACATGGAGGTGTGATAGGTTTGGAGTTATACTTTTAATGATCTCATACGGTGGCTTATTCAGTTTGGATTTAATATTTACCCTATTCAACACATAACAGGTTGTGTTCACCACTTCTGCCCAAAAGTATTTTGAAATATGGCTCTAGCGGCTTCCACTAAGGTCATGTTCTTTCTTCAACTATCCCATTCTACTGAGGGGTCCTAGGAGCTGAAAAGTTTTGATTAATCCCTTGCTCCTCATAGAAAGTTTCAAATCTCACATTTTCAAACTCTCCACTGTAATCACTATGGATGGTCAAGATCTCACAACCTAACTTCTTCTGAATCTAAGTGGAGAAGGATTTAAATTTATCAAATGACTCAGGTTTATGTGACAAAAACTTAATCCAAGTGAACCTCAAGCAGTCATAGATAATCACAAATCCATAGACTTTTTCCCCTAAGCTGGCAGTGCTAATGGGTCCAAATAAATTCATGTGAAGGACTTCTAAAGGTCTAGAGGTGCTGATGTCCTTAATGGGGTGGAAAGAGGATTGAACTTATTTTGTTAGTTGACAGGCATCAGATAGGTGGTCCTAACTAAACTTAAGCTTGGGGACACCTCTAATTAAGTCCTTTTGGGTTACTCTTCTAAGAGTTTTTATACTGGCATGACATAACCTCCTATGCCACAGTCAAGACTCATCAATAGCAATTTTTAAGTAGAATGATGCAACACACTCAATATTATTTAAATCAAGCATATAAACATTGTTGATCCTCTTACCCTACAAAATAGTATTATTATTTAAGCTGATAATGAAAGTATTTACCAGAAACTTTATGCTGAACCCTTTATCACAGAGTTAACTGATGTTAAGTAAGTTGTGTTTCAGTCCATCTATAAGCAAACCATTTCAATTAAAAAGTTCTTGGAGTTTTCGATTATACCTGTGCCCATCACTTTCCTGGTGGTGTTGTCTCCATGAGTGACCTTGCCTCCAGCCCTGGCCTCCAACAAAATGACTTGATTTGTATCTCCAGTCATATACCTTAAGCATCCACTGTCCAGGTACCATATGCTCTCATGAGATCTTGTGTGAGAGCACCCCTTTAAAATCATCAAACATTAGATTTAGGAACCCAAACAAGTTTGGGTTCCTTCTTATGGAAAGAAGAATATAATACATGTGTGTTATATTGTGAATCATGCAATTTGGGTCTCCATACCCAATGTGTACTATGGTGAACAGTGCATGTGTGAGAGATATGTCCTAACATGCTACAAGAGAAATATTTAATGCCATGAAAAGGGTTAACTAATCTACGTGGGAGATAGTGCCTCTTCCTAGGTTGGATGATGCATGCTTTGATGATTTTATATGAAAATTTTCAAGTGATGGTGGTTGCCTATTTTTCACAAGAGCAACTAATTCAGCATTAAAGAATTTATTTGAACTATCAAGAATTGAATTTTTCACTCTTAATGCATGCTCCCTACTCTCAACATCGAATGCATGAATTTTTAATTCGTTGAATGCAGCTTCTAATTCAGCATGCAATGCTTTCAATGAACTATGCTCAACAATCAATTCAGAATGCTTTTTATTTAACTCATCAAATTCATCAAGTAATGGCATATGATTGTTATCAAGTGTAAAATGATCTTTAAGAAAAACTTCATGCTCTTTTTAAAGGTTTAAGAATTCCAATTTTAGGCTAGCATGTGTTTTCTTAAGTTTCCTATATGATGAGTGGATTTTCTCAGAAACATCAAGTAATTGATTGTAGATTAGTTCACATACCTCTTCTTGGTCAGACTGACCAAGATGTTCATCCGCCATCAAAAACAAATTTGTAGTCTCCTTTTTAGCTTTAGTCTCAGAGGAGTCAGATGCAGAATTTGCCCAAAAAGCCTTTTGAATTCATTTCTTATCTTTCCTGAACTTTGGCTTCTTCTCACCCTTATCCTTTCTTGGGTGAGCCTTAAGTGTAGGACAATCAACTTTTCTATGTCCTGGCTTCTTGCATTCAAAGCTAACTGTATCAGAAGAACCTTTAAAATTTTTGCTAGTCTTACCTTTATTCCATTTTTGATAGTTCTTATGCTTCTTTCTTAGAAAGCTCTTGAATTCCCTAGTAATTAAGGCAACATCATGGCTTTCAGACCCAGAAGAATTAATATTCGTATCATTAGCCTTCAGCGCCATAGTTTTCTCCTTCTTTTTCTCACGTGCATCAAGTTGTCTTTATTTCACTCCTTTCTCATAAGTAATGAGTGATCCAAGTAAGTTATCAATAGAATAAGTGTTCAAATTCTTAGATTTAGTGATTGCAATTATCTTGGCATTATAGGACAAAGGCAAACATCATAGAATTTTGTTAACTTTCTATAGTTAGTGAGTTCTCTTCCTAAGGCATGTAGGGAGGTGATAATTTGTGTGAACCTAGTATACATTTCAGATATTGACTCACTAGGTTTCATGCGAAAGAATTTGTAGTCGTGAAGCAAGATGTTCAACCTAGATTGCTTAACTTCAGTTGTGCCTTCATAAGTGATACAAAATTTATCCCAATTTTTTTTACTAGTTGTATAAGTTGACACATGCATGTAATCTTCAAATTTCAATGCACAAAAAAAATAGTTTAAACATTTTTTATTAAGTTGTGCTAAGTTCCTATCATCATAAGTACATTCAATAAAAGGAAGTTTAGTTTTAACACCATTAACAAGTCTAAAAGGTGCATCATAACTGTCTTTAGCAAGCATCCACATGTGATAATCGATTGATTGTTAAACGGTGGATATGCGAGTTTTCCAGAAATCAAAAGGTATATTTTCAAATAAGGGTGGTCAAGTGATGGAATACCCCTCAGCAGTGTTCCGGTTACCAAAGTTAGCCATGGATTAAAGTTCAAAAGTTTTCTAAAACCTATTTTTGAACCCCGCTCTAATACCACTTGAAAGTTCGTTAGGGATATTAAGCCTTTATTAACTAGTCTGAAGTTAACCAAGAGGGGGGTGAATTAGTAGTTCTAAAAATTCTTGAGCAAAATCGATTTTAAAAAACTTTTTAAATGTTTTAAAACAATTATAATTTCATATTGATGTGGAGATGTTTAATCAAATAAAATAATAACTTTAATCACACGATCATCCATAGAAAGTAAAGTGCAAAAATAAAAAAGCAGAACAGTAAAAGAAAGAACACACCAGATTTTATAGTGGTTCGATCAACTTGACCTACATCTACTCTCTAGAGCCTCCCCTCCATGTATTGCACTAAAACTCAGTGACTCTCCTTTTGCTCCCACAGCAAGGTGGAGAAGCCTTTATAAACCTCCTTTTACCAACCCCGATGAGACAGAGAACCCAAATTCCTTTTGCATCCACCTGAAGCAGGCAAAGAGCCTTACCTCCTTTCACTTCCTCTTGAAATAGGCATAGAACCTTACCTCCTTTCACCTCCAAATGAAGCAGGCAGAGAACCTTGATCTTCTTGCTCATGATCCTTTCCATAGAGACACAAAGGGATAAGGGACCATGACTCGAATCCTTTCTTGGAGTAACCTGTGTGAACACCTCAAAAATTCCCCCTCACAAGATTATCCCTCTCTCTCCCAAGCTCTCCCTCTCCCTCTCAAGACTCTCTCAGGTGAGGACAACGATAAAAGATCACAACAGTAGTAAATAAGAGACCTTAAATAGAAGGGCACAAAAATTTCCCTAAATTTTAACTTGCCATCAAAGATCATCCAGGATGATCTATCAATTTTCCTGTACGATTAGTGTAAATAAGCCCTTTTGGCCTGGACGATCTGGTTCTTTTGGATGATTAGAAGACATGGTCTATTTTGATTATCTGGGATGCTTCTGAGAATGTCCAGGATGATTAGTTCAAAATCAAGAATATCATCTAAAATATAGTTCAGGACGGCCAGGAGAAAATTAGATAATGTAGGAAGATCTGTCAATTATCCTGTACGATTAGTGTAAATAAGCCCTTTTGGCCTAGACAATCTGGTTCTTTTGGATGATTAGAAGACATGGTCTGTTCTGATCGTATGGGATGCTTCTGAGATCATCCAGGATGATTAGTTAAAAATCAAGAATATCGTCCAAAATATAATTCGGGATAGCGAGGAGAAATGTTTAGACGATCTATAGAAAATGACTTGATCGTCTAGGATGATATGTCTTTTGTCCTGTACGATTAGTTCAAAAATGACCAATATCATCCGGCACATAGTTCGAGTCATCTAGGATAACTATAATGTATGATTTTACTATAACTGATCGTCTGGAACAATAATCCTATTGTCCTATATGATTAGTGCAAATAAGGACATATCATCCAGCACATCAGTTGGGTAATCCAGGTGAGTTACATTGGATGATGAGGATTTATAACTAATCATCTAGGATGATGTGATCAATCAATTAATCCTAGACTTCTTTCCTTAATCACCTAGCTAATTTAGGCATGATTGTAATGAACCGTCTGGGACTATTAGACCAAAATACTAAAAATAAAAACATTCCTAAATTAGTCTAGCGGCTGAGATTTTTTTATTTAAGCATATCATCATGTACGATGGTAGGATCGTCCAGTACAATCTGCTTAATCAGACCGACTTAACATGGCTGCCCTAATTAGTGTTTCTATTTTCAATGGATTATCTAGGATGATATTACTATCATCTAGGACAATATGATCAAAATAGAATAGAAACTCTAACTCACTAAAATTCTTCCCCTGAGTGTGTGAGTGCAAGGTTACTTAGCTTGGGGATCCATTACATTACATTTGACTCAAGAAAAGGGAAAAAATTACATTTGATCACAAACACACCCGATCTTGAGCTGGTTTGAATTGCGCTTGATCTTGTGAACTTGAAAGGTTAGGCAATCAAACAAAAATAGAAATGTTTGTTATCATAAAAATTATAAACCTTGAATTCAGATTTGTAACAGATGTACCATAGATAAATTGATAAATATAGGGAAGTCCAGTCTGAAGACTATGAACTTAGTACTATTTGGGAGGTAACCCATCTTTTTATGTTCTTGTATTTTGTAATTTGTTATAGTATTCAGATTTTTTTGTTTTATTATTTTGAATGTTTTACATTATATACATGTTCCATATTAATATTTGATTTTGATCAAAATTCTGATTAAAGTCTTGAGAAACTTTGATGTGCTAAAAACTAAACTAGCACTACAGCACTAAGGTTTGCAACATCACAGCATTTACATGTTAAGCGCTATGGTATTCAAAGCTAACACTATAGTGCCAGGCTCTTGAGATAACACTCATTTAAACCACCACAGTGCTATCTTCTTGAACACCATAATACTTCATACATTTAGATAGCACCGTAGTGCTACACATTTAAGTGTTGCGGTGTCAGGTCCTTAAGTCAAAAAGACAACTCTGATGATTCAGTCATATAATCATACAATCATAACTTTTCATTATGGTGCATTGGTGAGCACTGCAGCATTGTTGCTAGTGTCATGGCATTTGGTTAAGATCATAATTATCTCAGTTACGGTGCCATGACGTTAAATCTTTTAAACACCACAAAACTCGTACATGTTATCCACTACTATGGTTCACCATACATAAAGTGATGCTTCTATTTCCAAAGCCAAGCATCATTGCACCATGTGTCTGCTCCCACAAGAGTATCCGATAGTTTGACTTATTTTTCATTTTGTGTTTTTAAGTGTCGTAGTGTTGATCCCCGTAGTGTCATGGCACTCATTATGTTTATAAATAGGAGTCCATGGTTTTATTTATTTCATTGCTTTCTCAAGTACTCTCTTGCTCTAAAGATCTTCATATCTTCATTCCTTTGTGTGTAATGGTCCCCAAAGTATAGATTTATTATGCCAAGGCTGAGGGAAGGTTTGCTAAATTGGTAGTTAGTAAACAACTTATGCCTGAGTGAGTTTTTCAAAGCCCTAGTTTTCCTGTCATGCAGACCAAAAGGGTTCAGAACATTTTTGTGAGGAACCCTTTGCTGTCATTGTCAATATTGTGAGGGAGTTTTTCACTAATACAAAAGAGACTGTTGATAATAAATGCAATGTGAGAGGTAAATGGGTGCTTAACCGTTTTTATAAACTTAAAGATTTTGAGTATGATGAGTATACTGTTTTCTTTGGAACTCCTATTGATCTTGAGAAAATTTTAAGAGTTTTGTGTTGTCCCAATAGTGGTGCTAGTTGGGAGAAGAGGGAGAATAAGATCATTAACTTTCCTGCCACCTTTCTTACTCAGACTTCTAAGGCTTGTTACTATTTCATCTCTTCCCTCCTTTTACCCAATAGGAATATTAGTGAAATAACCCATGAGAACACCATTCTTAATTATGCCATTAAGGTAGGTTATACTACTGATATAGGAAAACTTATTTAATCTTCCTTGACCTATATCATTAGGAGCACTACTTCAGTAGGATTTGGGTATCCCTCTCTTGTCTATTCCTTGTGTGTCAATGCTAGTGTTAAGTATATTGCTTTCAGTATATTGTAGTATTACCTTGAGCTTCTTATCATTCATGAACATGCATGTTTTATCTTATATCAGTTTTCAATTACTGTTAGTACACTTTTTTGTTTTATATTGTTTACATCTGATTAAATTTCTTTATATTTAAACTATTGCATATTATTCGCTATAGTTATTGCACTTTATTATCTATTTAGCCAAAATAAAAATTATAATTAAAAGTTATGTAAAGTTAGGATAATATTAAACCCAATATTATAGTTTGAATGAACATTGCATAATTATTCATAATTTGAAAAACATAAGAATTAATTAATCTAGATCATTTAAGCTATTAACTTAATTATGAATTTAGAAACTATAAATTAACTTATATTGACAATTGAATTTAAAATGAATTGAAAAGTTTAAGGATTAGATATAAGTAGCTTAAATTAGTAATTATAGTTAAGCTTAAAATTATAACTAGAGATTTTATTGAATCCTACATTAATTCAACAGGATTGCAAGAGAAGGAAAGAAAAAATTGATATTCAAAATTATTAAGTATGTACTTCAAATAGTAAAATGAAGAAAAAATATGAAAAATAAAAATAAAAATGATACAAAATAAAAAAGATGAGTACATTCAAAAATTAGTATCAATTGTAGCTTAATTTCAATTGCATCCTATAATTTCACTAAAAAGGATAAAATAAGTAATCTAGTGCATGTGATAATGCACTTATGAATTTCCTATTTAACTATGAGTGACTAGTCCTAAGACTATATTATTCATTATATATTTACAAGTTAATTTTACATTTTTTAAAGATTAAAAATAAGCAATAGCAAGGGTGATTGATTGAGATAAATATTATGCCTTTTAAAATCTGAATTATAACTTGTTCATTCAAATTACTTATAGACTATGTTGTATTATCCTATATTTAAGTAATTCTAATTATCTATTTTTACTTTTGTTATTAAAGTGATCAAGGAGTAAATGAAAGTGTTGATTGAGAACAAGAAAGAGTTTAATTTGGGCAGAGTTTGATAAGTTTAAAATATATACTTTTTAATTATTTAAAATTTAATAAAAAATCTATTATTTTAGTTGTGTTTGTGCAAGAATTATGGAAAATAAGCAAGAAAATACAAGTGTTAGATTGCCCCACAATACTGTTGAGTACACCGCTGCATTGCCTACTCGATCAACGTTGAAGTGCCAGTTTAAATGTAACGGCATCTACCTTCTCTGTTTACAAGCATCGAGGAATCACACAAGTTAGCACCGTAGCACATCATTGTACTGCTACGCTCAAAATTAGCACCGCAACATTGGGTGTCTCGCTCATTTTTTTATGCCATAGAGGAATAGTTATAACATCCAAGTTTCACACCGATTTAGTAAAATGATGTACTGATTCTTATTGTAATCTTTCCACATCATCAAGTGCCATAGTGGAGCCGACATTACAACACTGAGGCACTAGTTCATTTTCTGCCACCACAGTGCTACCTTGTTCAGCACTGCAGCACTCAGGTTTGATCATGTACTTACTATAAATAGTTTTCATCTATATTATATGGAGAGTTTAGCCTCTTGAGTGAAAATTTAATACTTTTTAGTGTGTTTCTTAAGTGCCCCTTAGAGTAAAGTCTAACAGAGACTATGGAAGTGCAAGATACAATCTCTGGGAGAGTTTAGCTTGTGTTTGTATAAGCAACTATGTAAGTAGTGGAAGGAGTGTAGAGAAGATATTTTGATCCTTCTGGTGATAAACTTCTTATTACTTCTCTTTTACTTTGTTCTTTTATGAATAGAATAAATATAAGGTTGCTTGTTATTCTTCCAGGTCTGGCTATTTCTATTATTTTGGGTTGATAATATAAGTATTAATATAGACTCTTATGCTTTAATGAAAATACTGATATTTTTAATGTCTCCCATTCTTCATTTAATTCATACAGTGGCCATGTGTGTAGTTAAAAGCTAGTTTGATGTATAGCCTTAATGAAGGAATGCAAGAGCAATTATGAATATTGAAATGGAATATTAACATACCTAGACATAGGATGTTTGAATATTATATATTCTATGGAGATAGTAAATTTGTAAGAAGACTAACAATCCTTCTTCTCACCCCTACAAACTCGACAGAGATTTAGGGAAGCACAAGCTCTTATCAATATCTACAATTAAGAGACTCATTAGGAACATATATAATTTACATGCATCATTATAAAACCTTTATTACAATATTATCAACCTTTTTACTTTTTTTCATTCAGTGGTAAGAACTTAAAAAGTTCTTTTTTTTCATTTCAGTTGGATAAATTCATACAATTGGAGTAAGCAGTAGTAGTTTTATTGTAATCTAGTACAACACTTCCTTGTGGGTTCAACACTCTAGTCTATCACTTTATCACTTGATTCGGAATGTATACTTGCATGAATCAGTGGGATGTTATAAATTTTATATCAAAGAAAATCTAAACAAATTTTAAATTCAGCGAGTTTCACATTTGCTCACCAATAACCTCTTGCCACCCAGCATCAAGCTATAACTCCCACTTACTTCTTAGTCAAAGCATCAACAACTATATTTAGTTTGCTAGGCTGATAAATAATATTCATATCATAATTTTGATTAATTCTAAATAACTTCTTTATCTTAAATTTAGCTCTTTCTGGTAAAGATGAACTTCTAACTTTGGTGGTCAATAGAAATCTCACATCTTACACCATACAAATAGTACCTCCAGATATTCACACCATATAAATAGTGTCTCACATTTAATTCTTTCCTAAAGGCTGAACAATAAACTAAGTGATAATGCATACCTTTATTTCAGACGGACATACAACCTCCAATTCTAGCATCTCTATCTCTTGAATTAGAGTTTGCTTATGATTAATCAGAAGGATTAAAACTCCCACTTACTTCTTACTCAGAGCATCGGCAACTACATTTAATTTACAAGGTTGATAAATAATATTCATATCATAATTTACATTAATTCTAAACACCATTTTTATCTTATATTTAGCTCTTTATAGGTTAAGATGAACTTCTAATTTTTGTGGTTAGTATAAATCTCACATCTCACACCATACAGATAGTGCCTCCAAATATTCAAAATAAATATAATCACCACCAAATCCAAATCATGAATAGTATTATTCTTCCCAATGGGCTTCAACAATCTCGAGGCATATGTTCCTACCTCCCCATTTTGCCACAACTCATCTCATACCTATCAAAGAAGCATTATTATAAACTTTAAATCCCTTAGTGCCTAACAAAATAATTTTTACACGAGTTGACCCTAACACTCTTTTAACTTTATGAAACTAGCCACACATTCTAGTGTCCAATTAAATGGCGTAGCCTTCAAATTCAATCTAGTCAAAGGGATTGCAATTTGCAAAATTCCTTTGATAAATTTCCTATAACAAATGTCCATACCCAAAAAATAGGAACCTCTTGAAAGTTCGTTAGGGATGTTAAGCCCTTATGAACTAGTCCCGAGGCTAACCAAGAGTGGGGGTGAATTGGTTATATTAAAAATCCATGAGCAAAAATGATTTAGAAAAATCTTTTTGAATCTTCTAAATAATTAAAGTTTCACGATGATGTGTAGATGTTCAATAATAACAGAATAATAATCACAATCACACGATCATCAACAAAAAAATAAATGCAAAAGATAATCAGAAAGAACATATCATATTTTATAGTAGTTCAATTAACTTGACCTATGTCCACTCCCCGGAGCCTCCCCTCCGGGTATTGCACTATCACTAAGTGACTCTCCTTCTACTCCCACAGCAAGGCGGAGAAGCCTGTACAAAACTTTTTTCCACCAACCCGGTGAGGCAGAGAACCTAGACTCCTTTCACTTCCTCCTTAAGCAGGCAGAGAACCTGGACTTCTTTCGCTTCCTCCTGAAGTAGGCAGAGAACCTGGATCATCTTGCAGACAATCCTTCCAAAGAGACACCAACAAGATAAGAGACGATGATTGGAGAAGACGACTCAGATCCTTGCTTGGAGCAACCTTTGTGAACACCTCACAAACACCCCCTCACAAGATCATCTCTCTCTCTCTCCCAAGCTCTCTCTCTCTCTCTCTCTCTCTCTCTCTCTCTCTCTCAAGGTTCTCTCTGGCAAGGAAGGTGGCAAAAGATCTTTCTTGTTGCAAGAAAAAAATCTTAAATAGAAGGGCTCAAAAATATCCCTAAATTACAACTTATCATTAAAGATCATCAAAGATAATCTCTCAATCATCCTGTATGATCAGTGCAAAATCACTCATATCAGGTTGGATGATCTGGTTCCTCTGGACGATTAGAAGACAAACTTTATTCAGATTATCCAGGATGATTTTTTTATCATCTGGGATGATAACTCAAAAATATTATCGAGAGGACAGCTCTGGTCATCCAGAGAAACTTATGCTAGAAGGTCTCAAAATGACTTGATCGTCTAGGATGATATCTCTATCGTCCTGTATAATTAGTTCAAATGCACCCAATTTCGTCCTACATATAGCCCAGGTCGTAAAGTCAAAACCTGCTGGACGATCTCAAAATGACTTGATCATCCAAGATGATATATCTATCATCCATATGATTAGTTCAAAATTGAGAAAATCATCTAGAGGATACTTCGGGGCGTATATGTGAAATGCACTGGATGGTCAGAATTTCTAATGGATCGTCTGGGATAATATGATTGAATCAATCACACCTTAATTAATTTCTTAATCACCAGACAAATTTAGGCATGATTGTAATATATCGTCCAGGACGATACACGTATCGTCCGAGATGATTAGACCAAATCTCTAAAAATAAAAACTTACCTAACTTGTTCTGGCGGCTGAGAATTTTTTATTAGAGCATATCATCCTATATGATAGGTTTATCATCCATGACGATCTACTTAATCAAACTGACTTAACATGGTCGCCCTAATTGGGGTTTCTATTTCCACTAGATCATCTAGGACGATATGAATATCGTATAGGACAATATGAATAAAAAATGAATAGAACTTCCAACTCACTAAAACTCTCCCCTGAGTATGTGTGTGCAAGGTTACTTAGCTTGGGGATCTGTTATATTACACTTGACTCAAAAAAGTTAAAAAAATTATATTAAACCTGAAACCACAAATGAACTAACTCGATCTTGAGCTGGCTTGAATTGCAATTGATCTTGTGAACCAAAAATATTAGTCACTCAAACAGAATCAGAAAGGTTTGCTATCATCAAAATCATAATCCTTGAAACCAGATTCGTAATAATCTCCCCCTTTTTGATGATGGTAAATATTTATTATTAATTCAAAATTTAGTAAATAAACACACTGAACATTTGATTCAAAAATACTAAGCATTTCCATTGATAATAAAGACTTTATAATAACCCACAAATAATACAAACTACTCCCCCTTTTGACATCTCAAAAAATGAAAAATACAACATAAACACAGAAAAAGAAAACAATACAAAAAATAACACAAAATACTCCCCCCCCCCCCCTTTTTTTAAAATCAATCTACTCCAATAAATCAGAGTTTTCCTTAATTTTCAATTCAAAAGATGATTAAAAGAAAATCGACAATGCTGAAATTTAGAAAAGTTGAAAAATCAATTTTCGTAACTCCTACCTCAGACACCTTACAAGTTCAAATTTCTTTCAAACAAAAGTCTAGTTCAGAAGAAAAGAAATTAGATTCGAAAAGAGATCATTGCAAGCCTCATTCCAGAAAAATATCTGATAAAATAGTGTTGCAAAGTAAGAAATCAGAAATCATGATTTTCAATCTCAAGCTTTTGAAAATATTAAGTGGCGCATGAATTTTTTTAAGACATCTAATGGTCTGAAAGGGAAGAAAGCTTATTTCTTTGTGGGCTCATTTTGTGTCTCTTTTTTAATTTATTTGGCGTTCTTTATGCATCTTTTGATTTTTGATGCACTTTGTGTATCTTTCTAATTTTTGACGTCATTGCGCATCTTTACATTTTTGGCCATTTTGTGCCCCCCTTCTTTTTCTTTTTTTTTTTTTTTTGCAAGCTTGCTTCCTTTCATAATCGTTAAAGATTCTCAGTTGTGAACTTACCCTCCAGACATAAGAGAAGATAAAACTCACTCTCTACAATAAGGAGGAGTAATCTACAGAACAAAATCATACTACATATGATAAGTGCAATCACCTGATTAAGAAAACTATAACAATGATTCAAAGCTTAAAAATACTATTCATATGAGATAGATTATTGTAGGAAGATAAAATAGATCTCTATTTCAAAAACTAACTTTTTACTTTTAAAGAAGATTTTTATCCAAAAGAAATAAGACACCATTAAAGGAGTTAGAGGAAGAGAAACAATCATCAATGTTTCTTCCCTTTAATAGATTCAGTGGAGTCAATCACTGCTTACAAACTTCCAAACAAAAATAAGGCAAAACTCTCAGTTAAAAATCCAGTTTATCAGGAGTAGTGAGCAGTGATCTAATTCTGAAAGGAATAAATAGTAAATAAAGAAAAGGTAGGAAATTACATCAAAATGAATACTCAAATCAGAAAAATAGCAACAACAAAAAGAAAATCAACAGAGAATAAAAAACAAACAGAAAATAGACAATCAAATCAAATAAAATCACATGAAAAGACTAAAAAATAGAAACTATAGAAATCAGTAATCACCAAAGTCATGCATTTATGTCAATCACACCCAATCTAGTCCATAAAATGTCGAATGAGTCAAAGGCCAGTGGTTTAGTAAAGATGTCAGCCAGTTGATTTTTAGTTCCTACATGGTGCAGCTTAATGTCCCCTTTTATAACGTGGTCCCTAACGAAGTGATTCCTTATGTCAATATGTTTAGTTTTTGAGTGTTGGATAGGATTCTTAGAGATGCAGATGGCACTAGTATTATCACATAGAACTGAAATTGTGCCAACAGGTAATCCTAAATCCAAAACTTGTTGCTTCAACCAAAGGACTTGGGTCACATAACTTCCTAAGGCAATGTACTCAACTTCAGCAGTAGAAAGTGCAACTGAGTTTTATTTTTTACTGGACCAAGAGACTAAAGATTGTTCTATGAATTGGTAAGTTCTAGAAGTGCTCTTTCTATCCACCATACATCCTGTAAAATCAAAATCAGAATATCCAATAATCTCAAAAGAAGTGTTGTGCCTAGGATACCAGATTCCAGGGTTTAGGGTCCCTAAGAGATATCTAAGGATTCTCTTAACTGCAGTTAGGTGAGATTCCTTAGGATCAGCTTGAGATCTAGCACAAAGACAAACACTAAACATAATATCAGGTCGGCTAGCAGTCAGGTAAAGTAGTGATCCAATTATTCCTCTAAACTTTTTCTGATCAACAGATTTTCCATTTGAATCCTTATCTAACTGAATAGTGGAACTCATAGGAGTGTTGATTGGCTTTGCATTATCTATTTCATATTTCTTCAAGATGTCATTAGTGTATTTTGATTGATTTAGAAAGGTTCCATAATCCATTTGCCTTATGCTAAACCCCAAAAAGTAGGACAATTCGCCCATCATACTCATCTCAAACTCCTTACTCATTATTTTAGAAAAATTATCACATAAGTTTTTATCAGAAGATCTAAAAAGTATATCATCAACATAGATCTAGACAATGAGTAAATCAACTCTTACTTTCCTCAGAAAAAGGGTGGTGTCTACACTCCCCTTAACAAACTCTCTTTCTAATAGGAATGTGCTAAGCCTCTCATACCAAGCTCTGGGTGCTCGTTTCAATCCATATAAGGCCTTTTTTAATTTATAAATATAATTAGGATATTGGGAACTCTCAAAACCTAGGTGTTGCTCTATAAAGACATCTTCTTTTATTACCCCATTTAAAAAGGCACTCTTGACATCCATTTGAAAAAGCTTAAATCCCTTATAATAGGTAAAGGCTGGTTGCACTCTAAAGGCTTCCAATCTAGCTATAGGGGCAAAGGTCTCCTCAAAATCAATCCCTTCTATTTGGTTGTACCCCTTAGCCACCAATTTTGCCTTATTCCTAACCACCACACCAGAATCATTCATCTTATTCTTAAAGACCCATTTGGTTCCCACTATACTTTGATTCTTGGGTCTTTCTACTAACTCTCAAACATCTTTCCTTACAAATTAATTTGATTCCTCTTGCATAGCTAAGATCCAAAATTCATCAGAAAGGGCTTGATTGATGTTAGTGGGTTCAATCATTAAGATAAAGGTAGAATGGTTTACTTCCTTCCTAAGTCCATACCTAATTCTAACACCTTCAGAAGGGTCTCCTAAGATCAGTTCTTTAGGATGACTCAAAGAATATCTCCAATCTCTAGGCAAAGTGTTTTGAGGTTCTACCATTTTCTCCATATTTATATTTTCAGCTCCTTGGATAATCTCTCCTACCTCTTCTTCTTCCTCAACTGTAGACTCCTTAGGATCATATTCATCAAACACTACGTGAGTAGTCTCCTCCACCACCAAAGTCCTCTAATTAAACACCCTAAAGGATTTCCCCATATTGGAATAGCCTAAGAGCACTGCTTCATCAGATTTGGGGTCAAATTTTTCTAAGGATGATTTCCCTTTGTTCAGAATAAAAACCATACAAATCTCATAGGGTGTCATATTCAGATTGGATCTAATATTCACCCTATTCAATACATAACAGGTTGTGTTCACTGCTTCTTCCCAAAAGTATTTTGGAAGTGAATACTCAATAAGCATGGCTCTAGCGACATCCACTAAGGTCCTATTCTTTTGTTCAGCTACCCCGTTCTGCTAAGGGGTCCTAGGACCTGAAAGTTGTGGCTAATCCCTTGATCCTCACAGAAGGTTCCAAATTTCTCATTTTAAAACTCCCCACCATGATCACTATGGATGGTCAAAATCTCACAGCCTAACTTCTTCGGAATCCAAGTGGAGAAAGATTTAAATTCATCAAATGACTCAGATTTATGTGACAGAAATCTAATCCAAGTGAACCTCGAGTAATCAAACAATCATAAATCTATAGACTTTTCCCCTCAAGCTGGCAGTGCTAATGGGTCCAAAGAGATCCATGTGAAGGGCTTCTAAAGGTCTAGAGGTGCTGATGTCCTTAATGGTGTGGAAAGAGGATTGGACTTGCTTCCCTAGCTAACAGGTGGTCTTTAGTGAACTTAATCTTAGAGACACCTTTAACTAAGTCCTTTTGGGTGACTCTTCTAAGGGCTTTTATACTGGCATGACATAATCTCCAGTGCCACAACTAAGACTCATCAGCAGCAATTTTTAAGCAAAATGAAGCAGCACATTCAATATTATTTAAATCAAGTATGTAGACATTATTGATCCTCTTGCCTTGTAAAATAATATTATTATTTAAGCTTTTAATGCATGTGTTAGCCAGGAACTTGATGCTGAACCTTTTATCACAGAGTTGACTGATGTTGACGAGGTTGTGTTTCAATCCATCTACAAGCAAAACATTTTCAATCAAAAGGTTCTTGGAGTTTCTGATTATACCTGCACCTACCACTTTCCTGGTGGTGTTAGTCTCTAAGAGTGACCATGCCTCCAGCCCTGGCCTCCAGCGAAATGAATTGATTTATATCTCCAGTCATATGTCTTGAATATCTGCTGTCCAGGTACCACATGCTCTCATGAGGTCTTGTGTGAGAGCAACCCTCTTCTTGGTCAGACTGACCAGGATGATCATCCGCCATCAAATACAAGTTCTTAGTCTCCTCTTTAGCTTCAATCTCAGAGGAGTCGGATGCTGAATCCACCTAGAAACCCTTTTAAATCTTCTTCTTGTCCTTCCTGAACTTGGGTTTCTCCTTACCCTTCTCCTTGCTTGGGTGAGCCTTAAGTGTAGGACAATCAGCCTTTATATGTCCAAGCTTCCTGCATTCAAAACAAACCATATCAGAAGAACCATTAAAATTTCTACTACTCTTACCATTATTTCACTTCTGAAAGTTGATTAAGGCAACATCATTGCTATCAGACCCGGAAGAATCAGTGTCAGTATCATTGGCCTTCAGCGCCATAGTTTTCTCCTTCTTTTTTTCACCTGTATTAATTTATCGTTGGTTCACTCCTTGCTAATAAGCAATGAGTGGCCGAAGTAAGTTATCAATAGAATAAGTATTCAAATCTTTGGATTCAGTAGTTGCAGTTATCTTGGTATCATAAGAAGAAGGCAAACATATCAAAATTTTGTTCACTTTTTTATAGCTAGTGAGTTCTCTTCCTAAAGCATGTAGAGAGGTGACAATTTGAGTAAACCTAGTATACATTTCAGATATGGACTCACTAGGTTTCATGCAAAAGAGTTTGTAGACACGAAGCAATATGTTTAACCTAGACTGTTTAACTTCAGATGTACCTTCATAGGTGATACATAATCTGTCCCAAATTTCTTTACCAGTTGTGCAAGTAGAGACAAGCATGTAATCCTCTGATTTTAAAGAACAGAAAAAATAGTTCAAGCATTTTGCATTCAGTTGTGCTAAGTCACGATTATCAAATGTCCATACAGTTAAAGGAAGTTCAGTTTTAATGCCAATAACACGTCTAAACAGTGCTTCATAACCATCTTTAACAAGCATCCACATGTGATAATCAATAGATTGCAAAAAGGTGGACATGCTAGTTTTCCAAAAATTAAAAGGTATGTTATCAAATAAAGGTGGACGAGTGATGGAATAACCTTCAGCAGTATTTCTATTACCAAAGTTAGCCATGGATCAAATTCAAAAGTTTTTCAAAAGTAGATTTTATGAATCACGCTCTGATACCACTTGAAAGTTCATTAGGAATGTTAAGCCCTTGTGACCTAGTCCCAAGGCTAACCAAGAGGGGGGTGAATTGGTTATTTTAAAAATTCGTGAGCAAAAATAATTTAGAAAATTTTTTTTGAATGTTTTAAAATAATTACAGTTTCACGATGATGTGCAGATGTTCAACAATAATAGAATAATAATCACAATCACACAATCATCAACAGAAAAATAAATATGGAAGATAATCAGAAAGAACACACCAGATTTTATAGTGGTTCGGTCAACTTGACCTACATCCACTCCCCGGAGCCTCCCCTCCGGGTATTGCACTATCACTAAGTGACTCTCCTTCTGCTCCAACAGCAAGGCTAAGAAGCCTGTACAAAACTCCTTTCCACCAACCTGGTGAGGCGGAGAACCTGAACTCCTTTCACTTCCTCCTAAAGCAAGCCGAGAACCTGGACTCCTTTTGCTTCCTCCTGAAGCAGGCAGAGAACCTGGATCTTCTTGCAGACGATCCTTCCACAGAGACACCAACAAGACAAGAGACGATGCTCGAAGAAGATCACTCAGATTGTTTCTTGGAGCAACTTTTATGAACACCTCACAAACTCTCCCTCACAATATCCTCTCTCTCTCCCAAGCTCTCTCTCTCTCTCTCTCTCTCTCTCTCTCTCTCTCTCTTTCTCTCTCTCTCAAGGTTCTCTCTGGAAATGAAGGTGGCAAAAATCTTTCTTGTTGTAAGAAAAAGATCTTAAATAGAAGGGCTCAAAAATAGCCCTCAATTATAACTTGTCGTCAAAGATCATCTAGGACGATCTGTCGATCGTCCTGTACGATTAGTGCAAAATCACTCATATCAGGCTGGACAATCTAGTTCCTTTGGATGATTAGAAGACAAACTTTGTTCAGATCGTCCGGGATGATTGTTCGATCATCCAAGATGATTAGTATAACTCAGGAATATCGTTCAGAGGATAGCTCAGGTCGTCCAGGGTAACTTATGCTGGATGGTCTCAAAATGACTTGATCGTCCAAGATGATATCTCTATCGTCCTGTATGATTAGTTCAAAAGTGTCCAATTTCATACTACATACAGCCCAGGTCGTAAAGACAAAACTTGCTGGATGATCTGAAAATGACTTGATCGTCCAGGATGATATATCTATCATCCCGTATGATTAGTTCAAAATCAAAAAAATCATCCAGAGGATACTTTGGGGCGTACAGGTGAAATGGACTAGATGGTAAGGATTTCTAATGGATCGTCCAGGACGATCTTGCAATCGTCCAGGATGATATGATCAAATCAATTAATCCTTTATTAATTTCCTTAATCACTAGACTAATTTAGGCATGATTGTAATGGATCATCCAGGACGATACACATATCGTCAGGGACGATTAGACCAAATCTCTAAAAATAAAAATTTTCTAACTTAATCTGGCAGCTGAGAATTTTTTATTAGAGCATATTGTCCTATACGATGGGTTTATCATCCAAAATGATCTGCTTAATCAAATTGACCTTACATGGTCACCCTAATTGGGGTTTCTATTTTCACTGGATTATTCAGGATGATATGAATATCGTTCAGGACGATATTAACAAAAAATGAACAGAAACTCCAACTCACTAAAACTCTCCCCCTGAGTGTGTGTGTGCAAGGTTACTTAGCTTGGGGATCCGTTACATTACACTTGACTCAAAAAAGATAAAAAAATTTGTGGGCTCCGAAAATTCGGCCCCGGCCTCCGCCCGCTTTTTGTTTTATAAAGGGGGGAGTTTTAACGGAATTAAGTTCTGGGGTAAATTTTGGAAGGCAGATGGGTTTGTAGATAAGACACTACCCAGAGATTTCGCCCTCATTTTGCGAGGACTTTATGATCTGAGTTCTGGTTTCCTATAGGCGCAAGCCCCTATAGTTAACTACCCCTCCCAGTAACGAGAGAGAACTTTCGATTAAGGCTAGTCGTCAATCAGATACGTAGAAATACATGAGTCTGGCATATAGTAGCAGCAATGGGTTGGGAATTTGAGGATTTTAGAATTTAGAAAGTTGGAAGATTTGGAGATAAGTGATTGATATTTAAAATTGAAAGTTTTCACCATCTAGCACTCAAAGCACATGGTGGGGGAATGGATGATAGACCCGATCAAGATCCCATGGTTCCGTCGTCCCGGGCCATCGTGGTCCCTGGTCTACTTAGTCAGAGGAGGTAGTCGACCCAACCTGACAGAAGGATCCTTGTCGGCAGCCATGGGTTGTTTTGTCCAAGGGTACCTTGTAGACCTGGGGTGGATGTTTGTCTAAGGGGACAAATTTGAATCCACCTTAGCTGACAGAGGGCCTTGTGCCCTATCGATCATATCCTATTGATTCATATCTCAAGGATTTGATGCCATTGGGGAGCATACGGGCTCTGGCCATAACCATAATATAATGGTGCCATTTGGCGGCGACCACCTGGTTCAGAGGGCCCCGAGTCATAACCATTTATCCTGCAGTGCCATTTGGCGGTGAAACTGCCGGTTAGAGGACTCGTACCATGTCCTTGCTGGCAAGAGATTATTTGAGAATGGATCCTAGTGATATTTTCGACCAGGCATTAGCTCTATGTGAGCTGAAGTATTCTTCAATTTATCCACCTCGACAAACTATTACGGAGGGTGGATGGATTTGCTTTATGTGATTGATGATTGGATTTCAGTTTTAAATATTTTTGGGATTTTGATGATTTTTGGATTTTTTTGGATTTTGAAGTATTTGGGTGGTATTTTGAAATATTTGGAATGGACCCCTCCGGTTGATATATACATTCAATACGGCCATCATCAGGGTGTCTGAGATTGTTTGTATTTATGGATTGAACCTTGTCAACTCTGTTTACTTGCTGACAGAGGATCGGGTTTCATAGGCTTTATGCCTTTGTTAGTGAATTCTCTTGATTATAGGCTTTGAAGGCCTAATATGAACTATAAAATAAATATCCCGGTCGATTTCGCGACCGCATATTTATTTAATAGTTTGATCCATGTCAACTCCTATCTACATAAATAGAAGGATCGGGCTCAAACTTGAATTCACTTAATGACCCGCGCAGCATCCCAAAATGTCACTTGTGTACCAATAACACGCTCGTCGGGGCCCATGCGGGTGTTTGGGGGCATTTTATAAATATTTGTTGAACCTCGTCAACTCCTATTTACTTGCTTTAGGAGGATCGGGTTCAAACTTATTGACCCGCGCAGCATCCCTAGGCGTCACGTGTGTACCGATAACACGCTCGCCGGGGCCCATGCGGGTTATGATTATATTTTCCCCTTTTAGTGTACCTATGTGTATACAAATTAAAGTGCACATGTGCAGGGGTATTCTTGGAATATTTGTACATGCCTTCTGTCTGCTTGCATGAAAGTTGCGGATCCGGTGGCGTGGCATCGTACGATCTCCACAACCGTTGCTGGTAGGCGGGTAGATGTTTTCATTCATAGATTGGAATTGACTTCAGGATACTGCATTTACTGAAGTCTTTCTGTGTCTACTCACAGATGATATGTGGTGCATACATTTATATTTTTGGAGAACTCATATATATTGCAGATCTTTTGCTCTTGATTACATGCAGATCAGTATGTATGTTTGCATCCTGATGTTGATTTTTGACTGAGTTATATTCATCACCAATTTCTCCATGCATATTAGCTAGAGATTTGCTATGCTCATAGCACATCAATCTTCAGGGCTGGTAAGAGACTATAGTCTTTCATTTGCCTGACATTACATTATTGCAAGTGGTAGAGAAGTTGCTACATTTACTGTGCATGTCTTTTAGTGCTTGTGGGGACTATCGTATGTATGCATAAGACATCTAATGTCAGTTGTAGGGTATTTCAACATTCTTTTGCTTGACTTGTGCAAATCCCATACATCAGAATCAAGTGACGTTGGTTGCATCTTGCTTTGATCTTTTGATATGCCTTTCATCAATAATTCAACATGCGCTAAATCCTTTTGTTGATTGTAAGTGTCGACGTGGATCACCTACCACTTCTTGTACATCCATTAGTATTTTCTCGGATGCATCTATAGGAGATGTTGTTTCTTGCGCATAAGTTTATGCTCAACTGTAAGCTCCTCATATACGTCGATTGTTGTCATATTCATTTCACATCCTCATAGTCTTCACAATCCTCTCGAGCTGCCAAATTGTACTAGATTTTGTTGAAGGAATGAGTTTAGCATATTAATTTGTAGGTTCTTTGTGATTTGCTTATTTTTGTAGTATTGCTGACCGTATGAGTGTCCTAATATTCATTACATATTGCACTGAATATGTTGGCAAAAGATCTTGTTGTTTATGAGCAGATTGTATTTGCAAGTTTCTTCATCATCTCTAAGAGTGGCCCTACTCACTAGGAGCTTGTTTCATTAACACCATTAAGCTCCTTTTCATGAACTTATGGACCCACTGACGTAGACACTTTGGGTAGACATTACAAGCATTATGTTACTCATGTGTTGATTGAAGGTTCTTTATAGTAGCAATAAACATATTGTCATACTGTAAATCCTCTTGTTCATGAGTTCTACACATGTTCATTCACATCTTAACTGAGATGACAACTTCTCAACATTTCATTGATAGTATTATGTTATTGTGAAAATGAAATTCTTTACTACTCATTTGTTTCAATTATACTCAAACTCAAGTTGAGTTCAAGCTTGAATTAAGCTCAAGTTTATGTCCAAAATGGATCTTTCTCATTCGCTTAAGTCCCATGTGTCCTTGCAAGCTCAAGTTCCACTTGATGTTATACAGTTTGAGTTCAAATCAGACTCTTAGTCCAAGCTTGAGTCCAAGTTCAACGCATTAGTCCACAATGCAAGTCCAAGTTCTTGTTCAAAGTCTTCTGAGGTCCAACTCAAGTTCAGGTTCATTTATGTTTGGTTCAACCCAGGTCCTTGTCATATGAATTAAGTTCAAGCTCAATCTGGGTCCTCTTTCCATTGTCCAATGCTTAAGTCATTTGGGTTCGAACTTTCATTCAAATTCACTTAAGTTCAACTTGAGTTCTCAATTCAGTTCAAGTTTATGTTGAAATTAGGTTCATTTGAGTTCATTCAAGTTCAAAGCACAAGTTCTAGTCCTCTTCCTTTGAGCTCAAATAGGTCCAAGTACAGTCATATGATCACCCAAAATTTCGGCAGCATTCCGGCATCTCCCCCGTTTAGGGGAAATAACGGAAAACTGGGCCTTTCCCACCATGCTTAAGAAAGCGTGTATGGTAGATGCCCTCTTTCGAGGACACCGCGGCCGTGTAAAGTCTTCAATCCCCCACCACGCTTAAGAAAGCGTGTATGAGTCTTCGACGTACCTGAAAAAGAAAAGCATTTGTTTCCCTGCAGGTACAGAGCCGCATACGGGAACTTAAAATTATCCTCACCACACTAAGAAAAGCGTGTATAGGGCCTACCCGCCTTGCCATAGGTGTCGCACTGGGTTCCCTTCCCACCACACTTAAGAAAGCGTGTATAGGCGGTTTGCCGGCTCGATACGAACGCCGAGGATAGGATTTTGAGGTGATTACCCGCCTCGTTGTAGGCACTGCACCGGGGTCCCATCCCACCACGCTTATGAAAGCGTGTATAGGCGGTTTTCCGGTCCACCGCGAACTTCGAGAGCGAGAATTTGAGTTAGAAAATTATACCTTTGCAAGCGTCGAGGTTGGCACGTGGATCGAGGCGAGAGAGAGCTTGCATTTGTATTTCTCTTTTTTTGCATTTTTTTTTGAAATGATAATAATAATAATAATAATAATATTATTATTATTATTATTATTAAAATTAATATTAATAATAATATTATAATTACATTACTATTATATTATAATATTAATATTATACAACATTAATGTTTATCATTAATGATGATAATAAAGTAATATTATTATAAATAATATTATAAGATTAATATTAATATTAATATTAACATTACAAATAAATAACATTAATAATAATAACTAAAAATAAAATGCAACTAATAACCTAAGGGAGTCGGGTAGAGGAGGCGGGCGGCTTGCGGCAGAGAGGAGGATGCCGGGTCTTGCTGTGGCTTGCGACAGAGAGGGAAGGAGGTGAGGTAGGTTCGGCCTGAAGCAGGCAGGTCGTCGGGCTAGAGTAGGATAAGAGGAAGGAGTATCGGCTTTGGAGGAGTCGGCCACAGGTCAAGGAGGGGCTTCGGGCTTGGGTTTTGCGGCTCGGGTAGGTGGGAACTCTCTCTCTCTCTCTCTCTCTCTCTCTCTCTCTCTCTCTCTCTCTCTCGCTCTCTCTCTCAGCCGGCAAAGCAAAGGGGTCGGCAGTAGGAAGAGAGGAGGAAGGGTTGGGTCGGAGCTAGGGGATGTCGGGATTGAGATCAGAATATGCAGAGAGGGATGGGGAATTTGCTCGTGGTAGGAGATTGGAGGAAGCGACGGGAGCTGTGGGAAATGCGGAGAAGGTTTGCGGGATTGTGTGTCTTTGCGAACGAGTGGGGGTGTCGTATTTAACGACTCAAACGGGGACGCGATCGAGGCTTTCGCGAAGGATTTCCGGGATCTGATCGTTTCGGCGCCGGATCAGCGGGATTTGCGGGAAGCGATCGCATCGTCAGCGGGATTCCGGGATCCAATGGATAAGAGGTATGTATGCGAGATTTTTTTTTTCTTTATGCATAGGTCAACAAATGCCCCCCAACAAATGTGGTTCACGTTTGGAGCGAATCACGTTTGTTGTATGCTGATTGACCCTATGGATCTCTAGATATTTACTCCAGATGTCACATAAAGGTCTTCATTTAGTGGATCTCCAAAAGTTTGCTTGGATGTCACACTAATATTGTCATTCTGTAGATTTCCAAGAGTCTATCCCTGAGTCTTTATAGATCTTTAGATGCACTTATAGTCAAAAAGAGGATTGACATGCTGGTCTTGTCAAGTAGAGGTCCAAAAGACATTGATAGTATACTTTATACCCAAATCCCTAAAGTAGCACTTTGTAGGTTGATGATAGTATATAGTAATGCCACTTTCTGTTCTTCTTTTGGCACCATTGTTCCTTTAGTTTAAAAATCTTTCTGTATATGCTCAACATTACTCTTTGCCGCAATCCTGCATAGATGTAAAATTTATGCTATGTAGTTGCAGGTATTATTTAGAATTTGTCTGAACTTTATAAATTCATCAGTTAGCGGGACTTTGCTGTCTTTAATACTGATTATATCTTGCTCAGATTATACTTTTTTGTTGAAGACATTCTCAATTTATGGAGGCTCTTCAACATTCTTCTCTCATCTGGTTGTATCTTGACAAAAATTTAAATATTTATTTGGGGATCTCGGCACGTAGTGCGATGTCGACCCAAATAAATATTTAAAATGCCCCCAGCCCTTAGGGACACTTGTAGATGTCATTCGGGATACTTCTTTTTGTAGCTTTAGTTTCCCTGAGATTTTGGTTATTTCTGTCCTGTGCTTTGTGCTGCGGACATCGACAGAGAATTACCTGATTTGTCTTTACTAACTTGTCAGGTGGTTTGTGCCTTCTGCCCTATGCTTTTTGCTTTGGCGGGCTTGATGAAGGAGTAGATGCTGGTGACCTAAACTCTTTAGGTTTGTTTTAGGCCAGTGGAGGGAAGTCATCGGTCCAGAGCTTTGTGCATAGCGGACTTGTTGATGACGGAATCCTCTTAGTTCAGCTCTAAGCTTTTCATGAACTTTGGGATGATTTCTTCGGTCCTTTACTTTGTGCTTTGGTGGACTTGTTGAATAAGAATTCCTTCGATCCTAGCTTTGTGCTTTACAGATTTGTTGAAGGATTTGCAGGTTTTGGATTTGGTTGATAGTACCAAACTTGGGTAGTATCTTGATCCTTAACCACTTGAGGAGACTTTAATCTGAGTCACTTGAGTTCATCAGATCGGGAGAGCTGGGATTTGATAGCTCTTCGTCCTCTGGTTGCTGATATGGGGGTTCCTCTACTACGGCCTTTCTTATGGCGTGTTGAGTAGATGGAGCTGCCAGCGATCCGGCCATATTTGGGCGTGTTGGATCTGACCTCTTACACCCATTCAGGCTTCAGACTTGAGCTAGGGGAAATGTGCTTCCCAATGCTGATTTTGCTGAAGTTGAGAGATTTTGAGTCTTCCTTTGTGGTTGAAGATTTAGAGCCTACGCGAATTTGGTAATTGCTCGAGATTCCTTCTTCCCACTAGAACTTTGATTCTCCGGTCAATTAGGAGAATTTTGTAGACTACGATCACTTGAACTTATCGAGTCAAATTTGCCTTCGTACTTCCTACAGTCCCTACTGATGGGTTGACGAAGTGGGGGTTCCGCTACTACGGCCTTTCTTGTGGCGTGTTGAGTAGACGGAGCTGCCAGCGATCTGGCCATATTTGGGCGTGTTGGATCTGACCTCTTACACCCACTCGAACCTTAAGCTTCAGGCTGCTGAAAGACTTCAGGTTGTTCTGGCTCAATTTGTTAGAGTGTGTAGTTGCAAAAGCCTCTTTTCTGACTTTTAAATCTTGGTACATTGGAGAAGGTGGTGTCTCGATCTTTTGAAAGACCACCTGCATATACTTTGAAAAGAATTTTTTGTATTCTTCAGTATAAAGGAATATTTGTGTTGGTGATTTTAAATATTTATTTGGGGATCTCAGCATGCAGCGCGGTGTCGACCCGAATAAATATTCAAAATGCCCCCTGTATCACAGGGACATTTCATAATAGAATAAATTTGAAATTTTGCGATTATAAATATTTATTTGGGGATCTCGGCATGCGGCGCGATGTCGACCCAAATAAATATTTAAAATGCCCCCTGTCCTGCAGGGAGATTTTGAAATGCATTCTTGCAACACAAGAGAATTTAAAAAATGTAGAGTGTAAAGTGTATATAGATATGCATGAAATATACAGTACATCAAGCATAACATTTCTTCTGGCAATCTTATGCATGGTACTTCTTCAGGTGTCGACCGTTGATCGGCGGCATGGGCCTCTGACCGTATAGATCGATAAGCTGGTGGCCCCTCCTTGATACACCTTCTCGATAACAAAGGGACCCTCCCAATTGGATACTAATTTACCACCAATTTTTCGGTGAGGGATGATTGGCCTTCTCAGCACCAGGACCAATTCCCCTTCTTAAAATGATTGAGGACGCACCATCCGGTCAAATGATTTTGCCATCCTTCCTCGGTAGATTTCTAGGTTTTGTTGGGCTTGCAATCTAACTTCATCGAGTGCATCGAGCTCCTCCATTCTTAGGCGAGCATTCTGTTCTTGAGTAAGTTCATTCTGGATAGCGACCCGAAGAGATGGTAGTTCAACTTCTAGTGGCAAGACGGCTTCAGCCCCGAACACTAGTGAGTAGGGAGTGGCTTTGGTTGGTGTTTCGTAGGTCGTACGATACGCCCATAATGCTTCTGTCATCTTTGTATGCCACTCTCTTTTGTTCTTGGTGAGGATCTTCTTCAACAACTTCACCAGCGTCTTGTTGAAGGCCTCTGCTAGGCCATTTTCCCTTGGATTGTATATAGACGAATATCGCCAATCGATCTTGTGATGATCTACAAACTTGTAGATTTTTGTACTATTGAATGCTGTGCCGTTATCTGAGATCACGCGGCGTGGTACACCGAATCTATAGACGACATTGTGGGTGAAGAAATTGATCACGTGCTCGGACGTAACTTCCCTGAATGGTGCTGCTTCTGCCCACTTAGAAAAATAGTCTGTTGCTGCCAGTATAAAGCGGTGTCCTGTCGAAGACGGCGGATCTATTGGCCCAATTATGTATGTGCCCCAACATTCAAATGGCCAGGATGCAATTATTTGATGCAGTGGATTTGGCGGTTGATGAATGACATCACCGTGAATCTGACATTCGTGGCACCTCTTAGTATGGTTGATACAATCTCTCACTATCGTAGGCCAGTAAAAACCCATTCTTTTTATTTTAGCAGCCATCTTGGGACCTGACTGGTGTACTCCACAGAGTCCTTCATGAACTTCTGCTACCACTTTATCAGCTTCCTTGGTCCCTAGGCACCGTAGCCACATTTGATCAAAAGCTCGTCGGTACAACGTGTCATTGACAAACGCGTATCGTAATGCTCTTTTTCTAATTTATGCGGCCAGAGATTTATCCGTTGGAAGTTTGCTTTCTTTGAACTAGTCGACGAATGGTTGCCTCCAATCGTCTTCGACTTCAACATCTAGGCAATCCAACCACGACTCTGAGAATCTACCAGTTCTTCGTCTTTTTACTGCTGGATGTTCCCCTGGTTGATTTTTAATAGTGATTTGTCGGGGATGTTGAGGATCGACCGGGGTTGCATCCTGCTGGCTTAAACCTGGTATTCCCTCTGCCTGCGGGAATTGTAAGATTGCTAGCTCTAAGACCCGGCGATTTTCAATTGCAATGAATATAGGTGGCTTTTTGTCTTCATTTGCCAGCTCTTTGGCCAGTTTAGTTAGACAATCTGCTTTTGCATTCTGTCCTCGAGGAACTTGAGTTATCTTGACATTCGGTATTTGTTTTAGAAGCTCAAGAGCTCGTCGGTGATAGTGGGCCAATTCAAGTTTGCAAATCTTATAAATGCCCAGAACTTGATTTATCGCTAGTTGAGAATCATCGAAAATTTGGAGATCTGTGATTTGGACATCAATTGTTATCTCCAGTCCTGCTATTAGAGCATCGTATTCTGCTTCATTATTGGTCTGTGGTTCCGTTAAACTGAACGAGAACCTCATTATACCCCCCTCGGGTTCTATGAAGACGAGACCGATGCCAGCTTGGGCCTTTGCAAGATTTGGAGGTTTGGGAGACTTGATAGACGATGCCCCATCAAAGTATATCTCCCAGAATGGTAGCTTTTCTTCTTCATCAATCTGCATGATTTGTTCATTGGGCAAATCTTCATTGAGCGGAGAGTCAACTAGGATTGGATGTGCGGCGAGGAAGTCTGCCAAAGCTTGTCCCTTTACCGCTTTTTGTGGCATATACACTATATCAAATTGCAGTAATAGCACTGCCCACCTTGCCAAATGACCTGTCAATGCTGGTCTTGTCATCAAGAACTTCAGCGGATCGATCTTTGATATCAAGGTGATTTTGTGGGAGAGCATATAGTGGCGGAGTTTCTGGACTGCAAAGATCAACGCCAGGCAATGTTTCTCGATTGGAGAATATCGCACTTCTGCTCCGATTAATCTCCGGCTGATGTAGTAGAGTGCATTTTCTTTGCCCTCTTTATTGTGCTGGGCCAACAGTGCTCCGAGGGACTCTTCTAATGTAGCTGTATACAGTATAAGAGGCTTCCCCGGAATTGGCGCTGCGAGAATGGGCGGATTTAACAGATATCCCTTGATGCTGTCAAACGCTTCCTGGCATTCTGCATCCCATTTGAATCGGACATCCTTCTTCATCAATTTTGAAAATGGCTGGCACCTACCCGACAGATTCGATATGAATCACCGAATGAAAGACAGCTGTCCTTGCAACGAGCGAAGTTGACAGAGGTTTTTAGGCGGTGGCATCTCTATAATCGCCTTGATTTTATTGGGATCAACTTCTATGCCTCGGTGACGGACGACATAGCCAAGAAATTTACCGGAGGAGACCCCGAAAGCACACTTAAGGGGATTCATCTTCAAGTCAAATTTCCTGATTCTTTCAAGTACGATCCTCAGGTCGTTTAAATGATCTTTCCGGTCCATGCTCTTAACGACCAGGTCATCTACATAGCATTCGACCTTCTGATGTAATAATTCATCAAAGATATGGGTCATCGCCCATTGGTAAGTGGCACCAGTGTTCTTCAAGCCAAAGGGCATGACCGTATAGCAGAAAATACCGATGGGCGTTCTGAATGATGTATGCTTTTCATCTTCGGGCGCCATCTTGATCTGGTTGTATCCTGACGATCCATCCATAAACGAGAACATGTCAAAGTTTGACGTGTTGTCTACCAGGAGTTCGAATACAGGAAGTGGAAAGTCATCTTTTGGACACGCTTTGTTGAGGTCCCGAAAGTCAATACAGATATGAATCTATCCATTCTTCTTCTTGACATGGACAATATTGGCAATCCAGTCGGCATACTTTTCTTCTCGAATGAAGCCTGCTTCTATGAGCTTTTTCGTCTCTACAATCATCTGCTCTTCGATCTCCAACCTCATTCTCCTTGGAGCTTGTTTAACAGGCGCCACGTCAGGCTTGATGGCTAGTTTGTGAACTGCTACCTCAGGGGACAAGCCGGGCATTTCAGCATATGTCCAAGCAAAGCAGTCCCTGTATTCACAGAGGAGTTCTTTTATCTCTTCCACTTGGTCTTCCGGCAGAAGGGAACTAATGAAGGTTGGGCGAGGGTCATCCTCGGTTCCCAAGTTGACTTCTTTTAGTTCGTCCATAGTGGTTGCCTGTCCACCATCTTCAAGCTCTTCTGGTGCAGGCTTGGCCTCTAGAGGCTGATCATCGTAATCATCAACTTCATAGACCTCTTCATCAGACTCGTCATTGGGTTCAACTTCCCTGCAAGTGATGGCTCGGCAAGTCTCCTTCCGGATACATTTTTGCCTGACGAATCCAATACCTTTATATGCATTCATCTCCTTCTGCCGCATTGGACGTGGATTCCTTCCATACCAGAGACTTAGGCACATACGAAGTTGTCGTTTGGGGGTGGGAACATTGATCCACTTTCGCAACATTCTTTGAATACCTTTGGTATTAAACCTAGGTAGCCTCGTAGGTAGTAATTCTTCAGAATCGATGAAGACATGGTCCCAATCACGATTCACTTCTTCATCCTTTCCTACGGAATAGAATATATTCCCTGACTCGATCCCTTTTCTGACTGGAGGCAGATAACGAGTCACAAGTTCTTCAACTTTATGCATATCTCGTGAAATTATTTCTTTGAAATACTGTAGGGGAACGCGAGTGACTACGAGCACACTGTCTGAGATTGACAGGCTATCTATCCTTCTAGAGAATACCTCTTACACCGTGTTCATGTAGATAGAGTCGTAGTCATAATCATCATTTGAATATGCGGCCTCCCTACTCCATTCGTCCATCGAATGACATACCCTCTGGGATTTTGTAGGGGTGACATCATCTTCATCTGTGTCGCTCCCAAGGTGAGGTACATGTTTTCTTTTTTTAGAAGTGGAAGTGGTAGCTTCTTTGGGAAGAGTCGGCGTCGCCTTCTTTCTCCCCACTTGCCTTTTCTCACCTTTTTGTTCAGGTTGTTTTGTACTTTCTGGGTTTTGATGCTTGAGCCTTCAGAGAGTTTGACAGTCTCTGCTTCTTTGGCATGCTATATTGCGCATCTTCATAGACTGTTGCTTCATGGACTGTAAAGGGCTGGATGTCACCAGAGATCCTGAACTCCTCTCCATCCCTGAGATACTTCATGCACTGATGTAGTGTTAATGGGACAACGCCATATTCATGCAGCCAGGGGCGCCCTAGGAGCGCCTTAAATGAAGTGTCCGCATCAATTACATGAAATTTAGCTTATGTATGGAATTCTCCAAATACAAGAGGTAGCATAAACGATCCAAGGGTTTTCTGCCCTTTCTTGTTAAATCCATGTACCATAAGCTTATCTGGCCCGAGGTGCTCCATGTTAAGGCACAATGACCTTAGTGCTTTTAAGCTCATTAGGTTGATGGAGGATCCCGGGTCGATCAGAATTCGACTGATTACCAGATCGTCACTCACTGCAGTGACATATAGAGGTCGATTGTGGTCTGCAGTCCCGAGCATCATGTCGTCCTCGGTGAAAGTGATGAACGGCTTGTTACGAGCTTGTAGGACCTCAGTCAGGTTGCGCTCAGCGAAGTACGCCTCATATCTTTCGGGATCTTTGAGAGCCTGAATCAAAGTCTCCTGAAGATCCTTAGACATTATCAGAGCGTTGTATATGCTGAGCTGGGCAGGGATCTTCCTTAGATGGGATAAGATATTATAATCTATTCCCTTAACTGGAGTATGTTTCTTCTTGGGATCCTCCGAGATAATGTCTTCGTTGATAACTAACTCTTTTCCGTTATCTTTGTTGGAGGCCTGCTTCTTTGGCGGAGATGGTAGTACCTTGCCACTTCTCAACTGCACTTGAGCGATCTCTTCTTGTTCAAACTCGCTTGGCAGTGCATTTTCTTCTGAGTCGGCCATTGTCGCGTCTAGGGATTCATCTGTTGATTCAGAGTCACCTCCCAGATTTACATGTCCCATCTGCGATGCTATGTCAGGGTCTGACCCATCTATTTTTGGAAATTATAGATCCTCCTCTGAACTGTAGTCCATTGGTGACACCATCATACAGGATTCAGAGGGTATATCTTCGGTACATTCTTCTTTTATCAGCGTATTTGGAGCCACTGAGATGACCCGACACATCTCCACTGGAAGAGAGTCTTCTTCTTCTTCTTCAGCTTCCTCTATTTTAAGCTCTGACATGAAATCAGCAAGCTTAATAGGGCGTCTCGCAGTCTGATAATATTCATCCAAACTGTCAATGACCCTTTGAGTTGTAGTCTTCTTCTCCTTGGGTTTCTTCAATTTGGTCTTCCTCTTGGAGGGCTTCACCTTTCCAGATTTTGAATTTCCAGCTCGGTTGGGAAACTGTTTAGAAGTAAATGCTTGTACCACAGGCAATGCCTTCAGATTTAACACTGGCTCCGTAGGAGATTTCCATTTTACACCCGGAACTCCTTCAAGCTGTTTAAGCATTTTCACAGTTTTCTTGGAGACCGCAGTCTCCCACTGCTCTTCTTGAGCTGGCATCTTTCCTTTTCTTCTTTCTTCAATCGGGGGTACAGAGGAAGTCGTAACTACCCGAGTTGATTCTTTTCTGGGATGAGTCAGCACATTGTCGGATAATGTGAGCTCTCCTCTTCGATATTTTCTTTCAAGCCAATCTTTGAAGACATAACAATCTTCAATTGGGTGACTCATCACCCGATGATATGGACAGTAGTTTGGATCGCCACTGTGTTTTGACTCCTCGGGTCTCTTGCACTCTGGCAGTTCTAAACCCGCTTTCAACGCCTGTCGAAACAGCTTAACAACACTTTCTCTTTTAAATGAATATTCTTTATTCATTTTATCTTTGAGGGAGGGGAACGTTCGATCACCAGTTCTCGTTGTTTGCCTCGGGCGTTCTCCACTGCCCTGATAATTTCATGGTTTATCATTACCCCCGAGTATCAACTTCGGCTGGGGGTTAGGATTATAGACTTGCTTAGGCTTTTCTTGATATTGCATTGGCTGCTTGCCTTTATCTACATTATACATCATCTGTTTCTCCTTATCAGCTCTGGAGAAAAATATGGAGTCAGCCTCACCTCTTCTAGCACCTGAGGCTTTAGTCTTCTTAGGCTTATCAGAATAGTTTTTTGATTTTGATAGGTTTAATTTCTCAAACTTCGCCACCCTATCCAGTAGGTCTTGAAATGTGGTGATTATAGCCATGCACAGGAATGGTTGTATTTTGTCATCAATGTTTTCCATTAACAACTGTACGGCATGCTCCTCTTCGAGCTGCTGCTCACATTTCATGCTCAAGTTAAGCCAGCGAGTGATGTATTTGGTCACTGATTCTTCCTTCTTTCTCTTATTCAGAGCAAGGTCAGTGATCGTTATTTTCTCGGTCGCACTGGCGAATCTCTTCATGAATATATTTTCTAACTCTGCAAATGTCTTTATAGAGTCATTTGGCAATTCAGCGTACCATTCGAAAGCAGTTGCTATCAAACTGCTAACGAATTATCGGAAGAGTAGAGCATCATTCCCTCCAGTATTCCCGCAGGTGGCTTTGAACTGCGCCAGGTGCTGTCTGGGATTTTTGTTGCCATCAAAAGTATTGAATTTGGCACAGAATATCCCTTCGGGTATGACACCTGATCATACTCTGCTGGGTACGAGCGACCTTTACCCACCAATTTTTCTGCCTGATCAAAAGCTATAATAGCCTTAATCTTCTCTGTAATGATCCCTTCAAGCTGCGCAGCAGTCACAGGCTCAGAGGTACTTGCAATATTCTGCGGAGTGGGCTGGCGGGTAATGTTATTAACTTCATTGCCACCTTCAGGAGCTCCACGTACTCCTGATACTTACGGCGCTTGAAAGTTTGGAGGATCAGGGGGAGGATTGGGCATAGAACCAACTACAATATTTCTTTGCATCATCTGCATCATCATTGTCATTTGAGTCATCATCTCCGTCATCTTCTCATTCAACTGGGAGATTTCCCTATCTTTGGCTCTCATTTGCCATCTCATCTGTCGTCGCATATCAGCGAGTGTGATGTTTTCAGGATCAGGGGGATTCCCTTCTACCTCCTCAACTTCATCCTCTCCTTGGGAATGACCGCCTCCGCCAGTGGTGGACTCAGCTTCATGGCGGCGCCGATATACTTGTCTAGGCGGCGGTTGCCAGCAGTCATCATCATCTTCACCTTCGTCGTAGTAAGCTTCATCATCAACGCTGATGTGTCTCACCATATAGACCACTTCCATGTCTAAGGTGTTGTCTACATCTTCTAAGTTTTCTTCAATGTATTCTTTTAAATTTTCTTCTACCATATTTTCTTCTAGATTTTCTTCCATGTATTCTTCAATATTTTCTTCTCTCATATCTTCTTCTTCTTCTTCTAGCACTCGGATCTCCGAGCGGCGGCACCACTGGATCTCCGGTTCTTGGTTAGGCAGGAAGATCTCTTCAACCCGCGGGCTACGGTCGAAGTTAGATTCATTATTGGGAGGGGTCAGAGAATGACGGGATCTCCTGGAGGATTCTCCAAGGTGTCTACCGTCGGGACTGGCATCATCATGGGTCTTCTTTTGGACCCATTTCTGATATTGTTTACTGGCGGGGGCGGATCTCCGGGAAGCTGTACCGGATGTCACACCCGAATCAGTTCTTTTTCTTCTATTATCTTCTTCTCTGCGAGGCTTTGGCCTCCAGATTTCCTTTCCTTTCTGCCGGGACCTTTCGGCGGCAGATCCCTGAACTCGAGGTTCAGGTGTCACGCCCCGATGTTCACCGTGCGGGGCAGATCTTCTTTATCTTCTCTCAACAGCAAGAGACAGACGTTCTCTTAGTGGAGTTCTTCTTGTTTCGACCATCAGTGGCCACTGGTACCTTCTCTTCTTCAATCCTCTCTCTTTCACGGTCTTGAAGACCCTGTAGACTCGGGCCGAGAGAGTTTTAGGCTCTTTTTTCTTCTGAGGACGTAGGACATCAGGCCGTTGATCCCAGAAAGACTTCTTCAGCTCCCCAATTGAGTTATTTCTCTTTACCCACTTCAGATTTATGAATCCATTCCTGGTAGGGATGTTTGCCTCAGGTTCTTGGGCTGGCAGGTTAGAGGGATGGGTTGAGAATTGTTGCTGAACCCGGAGCTCAGCGTTCAGTTTCCTCCTCTGCCTTCTTGTCAGTTTTCCTCCAGATGAGGAAGCCTCAGAAGTGTTGTTCCTGGGTGCAAGTAACCCTATTGGTAGAGGTGTGGTGTTCGCAGTCACCACAGAGATCCTTCCTCCGGCTACAACCCTCTTGGTGGCCGAGATTTTTGGCTGCGACAGCCGTTCAAACACAGAGATCCTCCCACGAGGATTTTCAGCAGCAGTTCGTGGCGCTGGCAAATACGCACGACGGGTGGCGGCTTCAGTAAGTTGGGGCCTTCTAGCAGACCCATCAGCGTTTTTACCATTCGTAGGAATGGCGGTAGTCCTTTCAACAACGGTAGGAAAGTCAACGCTACCAAACTGGATGGTAGCCCCAGCATTTCCTGTCTCGATGATAGCATTCGCTAGTTGGATCCTGGCTCCTTGTCCCAACTGGACAGTCATTGGTGTGTTCTATAGATCCATCTACATAAATGAAAGTTAAGGGTTAGTGATCAAAATTTGATACATCACCCCACACTTTCAAAAATGCAGAGACTTACACAGAATAGAAAACAAAAACAGATAATATTAGCGAGCAAATTTAAATAATACAAATTTAAAATACTACTAAATACGTTATCTTAATAAATTTGTTTGAACGATCATTTTGAAAGATTCAGAATTTAAATTCTTTAAACGATCATTTTAGAAAATTCAGAATTTTGAATCTAGGTTGAAAATAGCTGCTACTATGGCACTGAGACGACTAGCCAAAGATGGAAAGAGAAACCAATCCCCAGCGGAGTCGCCAGAAATCTGTGGGCTCCGAAAATTCGGCCCTGGCCTCCGCCCGCTTTTTATTTTCTAAAGGGGGGAGTTTTAACGGAATTAGGTTCCGGGGTAAATTTTGGAAGGCAGATGGGTTTGTAGATAAGACACTACCCAGAGATTTCGCCCTCATTTTGCGAGGACTTTATGATCTGAGTTCTGGTTTCCTATAGGCACAAGCCCCTATAGTTAATTACCCCTCCCGGTAATGAGAGAGAACTTTCGATTAAGGCTAGTCATCAATCATATACATAGAAATACGTGAGTCTGGCATATAGAAGCAGCAATGGGTTGGGAATTTGAGGATTTTAGAATTTATAAAGTTGGAAGATTTGGAGATAAGTGATTGATATTTAAAATTGAAAGTTTTCGCCATCTAGCACTCAAAGCAGATGGTGGGGGAATGGATGATAGACCCGATTAAGATCCCATGGTTGCGTCGTCCCGGGCCATCGTGGTCCCTGGTCTACTTAGTCAGAGGAGGTAGTCGACCCAACCTGACAGAAGGATCCTTGTCGGCAGCCATGGGTTGCTTCGTCCAAGGGTACCTTATAGACCTGGGGTGGATGTTTGTCTAAGGGGACAAATTTGAATCCACCTTAGCTGACAGAGGGCTTTGTGCCCTATCGATCATATCCTATTGATTTATATCTCAAGAATTTGATGCCATTGGGGAGCATACGGGCTCTGGCCATAACCATAATATAATGGTGCCATTTGGCGGTGACCACCTGGTTCAGAGGGCCCCGAGTCATAACCGTTTATCCTACAGTGCCATTTGGCGGTGAAACTGCCGGTTAGAGGACTCGTACCACGTCCTTGCTGGCAGGAGATTGTTTGAGAATGGATCCTAGTGATATTTTCGACCAGGCATTAGCTCTATGTGAGCTGAAGTATTTTTCAATTTATCCACCTCGGTAAACTATTACGGAGGGTGGATGGATTTGCTTTATGTGATTGATGATTGGATTTCCGTTTTAAATATTTTTGGGATTTTGATGATTTTTGGATTTTTTTGGATTTTGAAATATTTGGGTGGTATTTTGAAATATTCGGAATGGACCCCTCCGATTGATATATACATTCAACACGGCTATCATCGGGGTGTCTGAGATTGTTTGTATTTGTGGATTGAACCTTGTCAACTCTGTTTACTTGCTGACAGAGGATCGGATTTCATAGGCTTTATGCCTTTGTTAGTGAATTCTCTTGATTATAGGCTTTGAAGGCCTAATATGAACTATAAAATAAATATCCCGGTCGATCTCGCGACCGCATATATATTTAATAGTTTGAGCCGTGTCAACTCCTATCTACATAAATAGAAGGATCGGGCTCAAACTTGAATTCACTTAATGACCTGCGCAGTATCCCTAGACGCCACGTGTGTATGAATAACACGCTCGCCGGGGCCCATGCGGGTGTTTGGGGGCATTTTAGAAATATTTTTTGAACCTCGTCAACTTCTATTTACTTGCTTTAGGAGGACCGGGTTCAAACTTATTGACCCGCGTAGCATCCCTAGGCGTCACGTGTGTACCGATAACACTCTCGCCGGGGCCCATGCGGGTTATGATTATATTTTCCCCTTTTAGTGTACCTATGGGTATACAAATTAAAGTGCACACGTGCAGGGGTATTCTTGGAATATTTGTACACGCCTTCTTTCCTCTTGCATGAAAGTTGCAGATCCGGTGGTGTGGCATCATACGATCTCCACAACCATTGCTGGTAGGCGGGTAGATGTTTTCATTCATAGATTGGAATTGACTTTAGGATGCTGCATTTACTGAAGTCTTTCTGTGTCTACCCACAGATGATATGTGGTGCATACATTTGTATTTGTGGAGAACTCATATATATTGCAGATCTTTTGCTCTTGATTACATGCAGATCAGTATGTCTGTTTGCATCCTGATGTTGATTTTTGACTGAGTTATATTCATCACCAATTTTTCCATGCATATTAGCTAGAGATTTTCTATGCTCATAGCACATCAATCTTCAGGGCTGGTAAGAGACTGTAGTCTTTCATTTGCCTGACATTACATTATTGCAAGTGGTAGAGAAGTTGCTACATTTACTGTGCACGTCTTTAAGTGCTTGTGGGGACTATCGTATGTATCCACAAGACATCTGATGTCAGTTGTAGGGTATTTCAACATTCTTTTGCTTGACTTGTGCAAATCCCTTACATCAGAATCAAGTGACGTTGGTTGCATCATTCTTTGATCTTTTGATATGCCTTTCATCAACAATTCATCATGCGCTAAATCCTTTTGTTGATTGTAAGTGTCGACGTGGATCACCTACCACTTCTTGTACATCCATTAGTATTTTCTTGGATGCATCTATAGGAGATGTTGTTTCTTGCACATAAGTTTATGCTCAACTGTAAGCTCCTCATATACGTCGATTGTTGTCATATTCATTTCACATCCTCATAGTCTTCACAATCCTCTCGAGCTGCCAAATTGTACTAGATTTTGTTGAAGGAATGAGTTTAGCATATTAATTTGTAGGTTCTTTGTGATTTGCTTATTTTTGTAGTATTGCTGACCGTATGAGTGTCCAAATATTCATTACATATTGCACTGAATATGTTGGCAAAAGATCTTGTTGTTTATGAGTAGATTGTATTTGCAAGTTTCTTCATCATCTCTAAGAGTGGCCCTACTCACTAGGAGCTTGTTTCATTAACACCATTAAGCTCCTTTTCATGAACTTATGGACCCACTGACGTAGACACTTTGGGTAGACATTACAAGCATCATGTTACTCATGTGTTGATTGAAGGTTCTTTGTAGTAGCAGTAAACATATTGTCATACTGTAAATCCTCTTGTTCATGAGTTCTACACATGTTTATTCACATCTTAACTGAGATGACAACTATTCAACATTTCATTGATAGTATTATGTTATTGTGAAAATGAAATTCTTTACTACTCGTTTGTTTCAATTATACTCAAACTCAAGTTGAGTTCAAGCTTGAATTAAGCTCAAGTTCATGTCCAAATTGGATCTTTCTCATTCGCTCAAGTCCCATGTGTCCTTGCAAGCTCAAGTTCCACTTGATGTTATACAGTTTGAGTTCAAATCAGACTCTTAGTCCAAGCTTGAGTCCAAGTTCAACGCATTAGTCCACATTGCAAGTCCAAGTTCTTGTTCAAAGTCTTCTGAGGTCCAACTCAAGTTCAGGTTCATTTATGTTTGGTTCAACCCAGGTCCTTGTCATATGAATTAAGTTCAAGCTCAATCTGGGTCCTCTTTCCATTGTCCAATGCTTAAGTCATTTGGGTTCGAACTTTCATTCAAATTCACTTAAGTTCAACTTCAGTTCTCAATTCAGTTCAAGTTTATGTTGAAATTAGGTTCATTTGAGTTCATTCAAGTTCAAAGCACAAGTTCTGGTCCTCTTCCTTTGAGCTCAAATAGGTCCAAGTACAGTCATATGATCACCCGAAATTTCGGCAGCATTCCGGCATCTCCCCCGTTTAGGGGAAATAACAGAAAACTGGGCCTTTCCCACCACGCTTAATAAAGCGTGTATGGTAGATGCCCTCTTTCGAGGACACCGCGGCCGTGTAAAGTCTTCAATCCCCCACCATGCTTAAGAAAGCGTGTATGGGTCTTCGACGTACCTGAAAAAGAAAAGCATTTGTTTTCCCGCATGTACAGAGCCGCATACGGGTACTTAAAATTGTCCCCACCACGCTAAGAAAAGCGTGTATAGGGCCTACCCGCCTCGCCGTAGGTGTCGCACCGGGTTCCCTTCCCACCACACTTAAGAAAGCGTGTATAGGCGGTTTGCCGGCTCGACACGAACGCCGAGGATAAGATTTTAAGGTGATTACCCGCCTCGTTGTAGGCGCCACACCGGGGTCCCATCCCACCACGCTTATGAAAGCGTGTATAGGCGGTTTTTTGGTCCACCGCGAACTTCGAGAGCGACAATCTGAGTTAGAAAATTATACCTTTGCAAGCGTCGAGGTTGGCACGTGGATCAAGGCGAGAGAGAGCTTGCATTTGTATTTCTCTTTTTTTTGCATTTTTTTTAAATGATAATAATAATATTATTATTATTATTATTATTATTATCATTATTATTAATATTAATAATATTATTATTATTACATTACTATTATATTATAATATTACTATTATACAACATTAATGTTTACCATTAATGATGATAATAAAGTAATATTATTATAAATAATAATATAAGATTAATATTAATATTAACATTACAAATAAATAACATTAATAATAATAACTAAAAATAAAATGCAACTAATAACCTAAGGGAGTCGGGTAGAGGAGGCGGGCGGCTTGCGGCAGAGAGGAGGATGTCGGGTCTTGCTGTGGCTTGCGATAGAGAGGGAAGGAGGTGAGGTAGGTTCGGCCTGAAGCAAGCGGGTCGTCGGGCTAGATTAGGATAAGAGGAAGGAGTATCGGCTTTGGAGGAGTCGGCCACAGGTCAAGGAGGGGCTTCGGGCTTGGGTTCTACGGCTCGGGTAGGTGGGAACTCTCTCTCTCTCTCTCTCTCTCTCTCTCTCTCTCTCTCTCTCTCTCTCTCTCTCTCTCTCTCTCTCTCTCTCTCTCTCTCTCTCTCTGAGCCGGCGAAGCAAAGGGGTCGGCAGTAGGAAGAGAGGAGGAAGGGTCGGGTCGGAGCTAGGGGATGTCGGGATTGAGATCAGAATATGCAGAGAGGGATGGGGAATTTGCTCGTGGAAGGAGATTGGAGGTAGTGACGGGAGCTGTGGGAAAAGCGGAGAAGGTTTGCGGGATTGTGTGTCTTTGCGAACGAGTGGGGGTGTCGTATTTAACGACTCGAACGGGGACGCAATCGAGGCTTCCGCGAAGGATTTCCGGGATCTGATCGTTTCGGCGCCGGATCAGCGGGATTTGCGGGAAGCGATCGCATTGTCAGCGGGATTCCGGGATCCAATGGATAAGAGGTATGTATGCCAGATTTTTTTGTTCTTTATGCATAGGTCAACAAAATTATATTGAACCTGAAACCACAAATGGACTGACTCGATCTTGAGCTGGCTTGAATTACAATTGATCTTGTGAACTTAAAATATTAGTCACTCAAATAGAATCGGAAAGATTTGCTATCATCAAAATTATAGTCCTTGAAACCAGATTAACAACACCTCTATCACATGCATCAACCTTGGCCAATCTACCACAACCTACACTTTCTAGGGATCCACAGTTATCCATTCTATACTCACTAGAACATGTCCCAAAAATAACAGAAGTTATAAAGAATTCATATTCCAAAACTTTAGCATACGACCTTTTCTGCCTTAGAATCTCCAAGGTTAACCTTAGAAGCTTAGCATAATCCTCCTCAAATTTCAAATATACCAGAATACCATCAACAAATATAATAAAGAACTAATCTAGATAATTCTTGAACACTCTATGTATTATATCCTTAAATATTGTCAGTGTATTTGTCACTCTAAATGGCATCACTAGAAACTCATTTGAGCCATACTAATGATAAAGGTTGTCTTTAGTACATCCTCAGCTCTCACCCTCAGCTGATAATAACCAATTTATTTATCAATCTTAATAAATATAGTTGCACCCTTTAGTTGATCAAACAAATCATCTATCATCGGTAGTGGATACTTATTCTTCATAATCACTTTATTTAGCTCTAGATAGTCAATTCACATTCTCAAAGATCCATCTTTCTTATTTATAATTATCAAAAAAGCTCCACATATAGACCTACATAGCCTTATAAAAAACCTCTATCAAATAGGTCTTGCAATTAAACTTATGGCTCCTGCAACTCTTTTGGTGCCATTTTATAAGGAGTTTTCATTATTGGTGTTGTATTAGGTAAAATAACTAATTCTTCAGGAAAAATATCAAAAAATTCCTTCACTAATAGAACATCCCCATCCCCAATGTTCTTAATAAATTTATTCAAATCATTCATAAAAGCAAAAAATACATAATTTCCCCACCCCTGAGATTTATCAACGTATAACATAGATATCAAAGAAGATAAAAAAAAACTTCTAGCATCTTAAAAATGAAACACTTCCACTTCAACACACAAACTCACATGCTTCTTATTGCAATCTATTTAAGCTTTACATTTACTCAGCTAATCCATGCCCTCAATCAAATCAAACTCTTTTAGGGGCAAAACAATCAATTTCATTTTAAACTTTCTATTTGAAATTTCAATTTCACACTTATGCAGTTGATTGGCAATTAGATACTAACTAGAAGGTAGCAAATAGATAAATTTAAGGATAGATAAAGAGGAGCTAAACCTATACTATCCTAAATATGTTAAAAAAAAAAAGAAACAAGTGATATGCTCTAGAGTCAAAAAAAATATGGCAGGATCACACAGAAATAAAAGCCATACCTATAACCACATCCAGCATATTCTTTACTTTCTATAAGGTCAAACTATACATTTAAGGTTCTACTGGAGTAATGCTGACAACTATACTGGAATATCTCTAATCTCTATTGGATCCCCTAGACTGCTTATAACCAAATTTACCACCACAATGAGTAGAGGACGCTTCAATGACTATCCTAGACAGGGCTACCACCTGCCATCTCTAACTTTAACTTCCTCCAACCTCATATCTGACCTTTGGCACCCTCTACTAACGCTAAGCCACACTATGGCCAAATTGGCCACACCTTAAACTCTGTTCTATAAACAAAAAGATCTATTTGTATTCCTCTTTTTCTCAAAATCCATAAAGTAGAGCACTACTAACTAAAACAGATCTACATGTACTCCCTAATATAGTAGGTCCTCCCTTTGTAGATTCATTACCTCCAAATCTATGAAAGTTCGAAAGGGATGTTAAGCCCTAGTGAACTAGTCCCGAGGCTAACCAAGAGGGGGGGTGAATTGGTTATTTAAAAATTTCACGATAACTACAAAAATCTTTTCGATACTTAGCAGCGGAAACAAGTAAACAATAACGAAAAGATCAACCAACGATATTCACCCAAGCAGTTTATATTGAAAAGTAAAATGCAAAACTGAATCAGAAAAGCAAACCAGATTTTATAGTGGTTCGGTCAACTTGACCTACGTCCACTCCCCGGAGCCTCCCCTCCGGGTATTGCACTAAACGAAAGTGACTCTCCTTTTGCTCCCACAGCAAGGCGGAGAAGCCTGTACAAAACACCTCCTTTTCACCACACGGTGAGGCAGAGAACCCGACCTCCTTTCGCTTCCTCCTGAAGCGGGCAGAGAACCCACGAACTCCTTTCGCTTCCTCCTGAAGCGGGCAGAGAACCCACGAACTCCTTTCGCTTCCTCCTGAAGCGGGCAGAGAACCCGGATCTTCTTGCGAACGATCCTCCCACGAAGAACACCGACTAGACGACAGACGACGAGCGGAGAAGACGACTCTGATCCGTGCTTGGAGCAACCTTAGTGAATCCCTCACTAACTCCCCCTCACAAGATCTCTTCTCTCTCTCCCAACTCTCTCTCTCTCTATGATTTCTCAGGGAAGGAAGGCAGCAAAAGATTTTTCCAAATCTAGGAAAAAGTTCTTTTAAAGGAGGGCTTAAAACTTGCCCTAAATCTCAACTTGTCGGCCAAGATCGTCCAGGACGATCGGTAGATCGTCCTGTACGATCAGTTCAAATTCAGCTGTTTCAGCCTGGACGATCTGGCTCTTCTGGACGATCAGTAGAAAAAGTTGTTCATATCGTCCCGTACGATCCTGCGATCGTCCAGGACGATTAGTTCAAATTGAAGGAAATCGTCCAGAAGACAGTTCGGGTCGTCCAGAGAAATCTGTTCTGGACGACCAAAAAATGACTTGATCGTCCCGTACGATAGAGTAATCGTCCGGTACGATTAGTTCAAAAAGGCCCCAAATCGTCCTGTACATAGTTCTGGACGTACAGCTGAAATGCACAAGACGATCACGATCGTCCGGGACGATCCTGCGATCGTCCAGGACGATGTGATCGTATCAATTAAACATTAATTGCTTTCCTTAATTACCAGACTAATTTAGGCAAGATTGTAGTAAATCGTCCAGGACGATACACGTATCGTCCGGGACGATCAGACCAAAATACTTAAAATAAAACTTGCCTAACTTAATCTGGCGGCTGAGAATTTCTGATTTGGGCATATCGTCCCGTACGATCCATAGATCGTCCAGGACGATCGGCTTAATCAGACCCTCTTAACTTAGTCGCCCTAATTAGGGTTTCTGTTTTAACTGGATCGTCCAGGACGATGCTACTATCGTCCAGGACGATCTGAACAAAATTTTAACAGAAACTCTAATTCACTCAATCTCTCTCCCTGAGTGTGTGTGTGCAAGGTTACTTAGCTAGGGAATCAGTTACATTACAATTGACTCAATAAAAGAAAAAATCATACATTTGACACACTTGGACCCGATCTTGAGTTGGCTTGAGTAGCTTGCGGTCTTTTGTGCCTGAAACTGATTAGCCAAGAAAAACACACTGGAAACATGTTTGTCATCATCAAAACCAGATTTGCAACAATCTCCCCCTTTTTGATGATGGCAAACATTTGTAAAGTAGTCTGAAAACAAAATGAAACTAAGATGAAAATAAAATGAAACTAAGAAATCAAACAAAACACACATTTTTTAAATTTTCAACAATACAGAAAACATGACTCAGAAAATAGAAACAGACACGACTACAACTGACTCCCCCTTTTGACATCACAAAAAGGAGGAGGGAAAAACATAACACGGAAATAAAATATAAAATAAAACATACACAGAACAACAACAAAACAGGAAAATCAGAATTTTTCCTTGATTTTAGATTCAAAAACCAATGAGAGGACGATTGACAGCGCTGAAATCCAAAAAGGTTGGAAACAATCAACTTTCGTAACTCTGACCCCGGGCACCTTATCGATGCAAACCTCTTTCAAAACAAAAATCCGATTCAGAATAAAAGACATTAGATTTGAAAAGAAATCCTTTCAAGCCTCGTTCCAGAAAAATATCTGATATAATAGTGTTACAAAGTAAAAAATCAGAAATCGGGATTTTCAAAACTCAAGCTTTTGAAAATATTAAGTGACACACGAGTTTTTTTTTTCTAAGACATTTAAAGATCTGAAAGAGAAAAAAGCTTAGGTTGGGCTCATTTTGTGCCTCTTTTTTTTTCAATTTATTTGGCGCACTGCGCATCTTTTGATTTTTTGATACACTTTGTGTATTTGGCATTTTCGCATCTTTTCAGTTTTGGGCTCATTTTATGCCTCTTTTTCAATTTGGTTGGCGCACTGCGCATCTTTTGTAAGCTTTCTCCTTTTCATAATCATTAAAGAGTCTCAGCTGTGAATCTATCTTCTAGACATAGGAGATGTCTCTCCACAGTAGGGAAGAATGATTCACAAAAAAAAAAAAAAAAAAACACACATCATATGATAAATGCAATCACTTGGTTTTAGAAAATCAAACTAATGACTCAAGACTTTGAAAAACACTATTGATATGAGGCAGATTACTGTAGGAAGATAAAATAATCTCTATTTCAAAAAAACTAACATTTTAATTTTGAAGAAGATTTTTATCCAAAAGAAACCATACACCAGTAAAGGAGTTAGAGGAAGAGAAACAATCATCAATGTTTCTTCCCTTTAACAGATTCAATGGAATCAATCACTGCTTACCAGCTTCCAAATCAAAACAAGGTAAAAACTCCCAGTCAGAAATTCAGATTATCAGAAGTAGTGAGCGGTGATCAGATTTTGAAAAACATAAAACAGTAAGTGCAAGATATGAGCTAGTGAATAAAAAAAATAGGTATAAAATCATATCAGAGTAAATACTTAAATCAAACTAACAATAAGGCTAAAACAGAAATCAGCAAAAGACATAAAATCAACTGAAAGTAAATAATCAAAGCCAAAAACTAACTAATAGAAATCAGAAATCAAAAGAAAAACTAAACCTACCTAACAGAAATCAGAATACCAATCAGAAAGATAATAAATCAGCAGTCATCAGAATCAAGCATTTATATCAATCACTCCTAATCTGGTTCTCAAAATGCTGAATGAGTCAAAGGCCAGTGGTTTAGTGAATATGTCAGCCAGCTGATTTTCAGTTGCTACATGATGTAGCTCAATGTCCCCTTTTGTAACATGGTCCCTAATGAAGTGATGCCTAATGTCAATGTGTTTGGTCCTAGAATGTTGGATTGGATTCTTAGAGATACAGATGGCACTGGTATTATCACACAGAACAGAAATTGTGCCAACAGGTACTCCTAAATCCAAGACTTGCTGCTTCAACCAAAGAACTTGGGCCACATAACTTCCTAAGGCAATGTACTCAGCTTCAGCAGTGGAAAGTGCAACTGAGTTCTGTTTTCTACTGGACCAGGAGACTAACGACTGTCCTATGAATTGACAAGTCCCAGAGGTACTCTTCCTATCCACCCTACACCCCGCAAAGTCAGAGTCAGAATATCCAATGATCTCAAAAGAGGTGCTGTGCCTAGGGTACCAAATTCCTAGGTTTGGGGTCCCCAAAAGATATCTAAGAATTCTCTTAACAGCAGTCAGGTGGGACTCTTTAGGATCAGCCTGAAACCTAGCACAAAGACAGACACTAAACATGATATCGGGTCGGCTAGCAGTCAGGTAAAGCAGTGAACCTATTATCCCTCTATACTTCTTCTGATCAACAGATTTTCCATTTGAATCCTTATCTAACTGAACTGAGGAGGGCATGGGAGTATTGATTGGCTTGGCTTTGTCCATTTCATATTTCTTCAAAATGTCCTTAGTATATTTTGATTGATTGAGAAAAGTTCCATCTTCCATTTGCCTTATGCTAAACCCCAAAAAGTAGGACAATTCTCCCATCATACTCATCTCAAACTCTTTACTCATTGTTTTAGAAAACTCTTCACATAAGTATTTATCAGAAGATCCAAAAATTATATCATCAACATAGATCTGGACAATGAGTAAGTCATCTCCTAATCTCCTCAGAAAAAGGGTAGTGTCTACGCTCCCCTTAACAAACTCTCTTTCTAACAGGAATGTGCTAAGCCTCTCATACCAAGCTCTTGGTGCCTGTTTCAATCCATATAAGGCCTTTTTTAATTTATAGACATGACTTGGATATTGGGAACTCTCAAAACTTGGGGGTTGTTCTACAAAAACATCTTCTTTAATTACCCCATTTAAAAAGGCACTCTTGACATCCATTTGAAACAGCTTAAATCCCTTATAACAGGCAAAGGCTAGTAGCACTCTAATGGCTTCCAATCGAGCTACAGGGGCAAAAGTTTCCTCAAAATCTATCCCTTCTATCTGATTATACCCCTTAGCCACCAATCTTGCCTTATTTCTCACCACCACACCAGAATCATTCATCTTATTCTTAAAGACCCACTTGGTTCCCACAATACTTTGATTTTTAGGTCTTTCTACTAACTCCCAAACATCATTCCTTACAAATTGATTCAATTCTTCCTGCATAGCTAAAATCCAAAATTCATCCGACAGGGCTTGATTGATGTTGGTGGGTTCAGTCATTGAGATAAAGGCAGAATGGTTTACTTCCTTCCTAAGTCCATGCCTAGTCCTAACACCTTCAGAAGGGTCTCCTAAGATCAGTTCTTTAGGATGACTCGAAGAATATCTCCAATCTCTAGGCAAAGGGATTTGAGGTTTTACCCTTTCCTCCAAATTTGTATTTCCAACTCCTTGGGTAACCTCAACAATCTCTTCATCTTCTACTTCAGATCTAGACTCCTTAGGATCAGATTCATCAAACACTACATGGGTTGTTTCTTCCACCACCAAAGTCCTCCTATTGAACACCCTAAAGGATTTCCCCACACTTGAATATCCTAAGAACACTCCTTCATCAGATTTGGGGTCAAATTTTCCTAAGGGTGACTTCCCGTTGTTTAGAATGAAAACCTTACAGCCAAAGACATGGAGGTGGGACAGATTTGGAGTTCTACCCTTAATGATCTCATAAGGTGTCTTGTTCAGCTTGACTCTCACATTTACCCTATTCAGCACATAACAGGCAGTGTTCACCGCTTCAGCCCAAAAGTATTTAGGAAGTGAATACTCGGCAAGCATGGCTCTAGCGGCTTCCACCAAGGTCCTGTTCTTCCTTTCAGCTACCCCGTTCTGCTGAGGGGTCCTAGGAGCTGAAAAATTGTGACTAATCCCATGATTCTCACAAAAACTTCCAAATCTTTCATTTTCAAACTCCCCTCCGTGATCACTATGGATAGTAATAATCTCACATCCTAACTTCTTCTGAATCCAAGTAGAGAAAGATCTAAACTCATCAAATGACTCAGATTTGTGTGACAAAAACTTAACCCAAGTGAACCTTGAATAATCATCAACAATCACAAAACCATAGACTCTCCCCCCTAAGCTGGCAGTGCTAATGGGTCCAAAGAGGTCCATGTGAAGAACTTCTAAAGGTCTAGAGGTGCTAATGTCCTTAACTGAGTGAAAAGAGGACTGGACTTGCTTCCCCAACTGACAGGCACCACACAGGTGATCCTTAGTGAACTTAAGCTTGGGCACACCTCTAACTAAGTCCTTTTGGGTGACTCTCCTAAGGGTTTTCATACTGGCATGACACAATCTCCTATGCCATAACCAAGACTCATCAGCAGCAGTTTTTAAGCAAATTGAATTATCAGATTTGATGCTACTTACATCCAGCTTGTAGACGTTGTTGATCCTTTGCCCCTGCAAAACAACTTCATCATTTAAGCTTAAAATGCAGCCAGTGGGCAGGAATTTGATGCTGTATCCCTTGTCGCAGAGTTGACTGATGCTCAGCAGGTTGTGTTTCAGTCCATCTACAAGCAAAACATTATCAATCACAAAATTCTTTGAATCACCAATCATACCTGTGCCTACCACCTTCCTAGTGGTGTTATCTCCAAGTGTAACCTTGCCTCCAGCTCTGGCCTCCAGCGAAATGAACTGATTTGCATCTCCAGTCATATGTCTAGAACATCCGCTGTCCAGGTACCACATGCTCTCACGAGGTCTTGTGTGAGAGCACACCTACAAAATCATCAAATGTCAGTCTTAGGAACCCAAACAGGTTTGGGTTCCTTCTTATGAAAAGAAGAATGCGATGCATGTGTGCTGTGCTGTGCAACAGGCAGTTTGGGTCTCCACACCCAATGTGTACTACGGTGAACAGTACAAGTGTGTGATATGTGTCCTAACATGCCACATGAAAAACATCTAACACCAGGAAAAGGATTAACTAAACGTCGTGAGTGATAGTGCCTCTTCCTAGTAGTGTATGAAACATGCTTTGAAGAACTTGCAACAGAATTTTTAAAAGGTGGCGGTGCATAAAATTGTTCAAAAGTAGGCGATGTTTTGTTATTTTCAAAAGAACTGATTTTCACTTTCAAAAACTCAATGTGTTTGTTTAAACTTCCAATTTCAAACGTTTTTGCACTATCAGTACTTTCTAACTCAGATGCCAAATCATTCACTTTCTTAAAAGCAAGTTCTAATTCAACATGCGCTGTTTTTAACAAGTTATGCTCAACAATTAAATCAGAATGCTTTTTATTCAGTTCATCAAACTCATCTAGTAAAGACATGTGATTGCTATCAATGGTGGAATGATCCTTAATCAACACTTCATGCTCTTTTTGCAAAGTCAGATAATCTAGTTTCAAACTAGCATGGGTTTTCTTAAGCTTCCTATACGATGTATGAATCTTTTCAGAAACTTCAAATAACTGATCGTAAGTAAGCTCACATACCTCTTCCTGGTCGGACTGACCAGGGTGATCATCCGCCATCAAACACAAGTTTGTTTCCTCCTCTTCAGCTTCAGTCTCAGAAGAGTCGGATGCAGAGTCTGCCCAGAACGCCTTCTGAATCCGCTTCTTGTCCTTTCTGTACTTTGGTTTCTCCTCACCCTTCTCCTTGCTTGGGTGAGCTTTAAGTGTTGGACAATCAGCCTTAATGTGTCCGGGCTTCCTGCATTCAAAACAAACCGATTCAGATGAACCCTTAAAGTTTTTATTGAACTTACCCTTGTTCCACTTCTGATGGTTCTTATGTTTCTTCCTTAGAAAGCTTTTGAATTGCCTTGTGATTAAGGCAACATCATCGCTATCAGACCCGGAAGTGCTAGCATCTGAATCTTTGGCCTTTAGTGCCACTGTCTTCTCTTTCTTGCGTTCACCTGCATCAAGTTGCCTTTGGTTCACCCCTTGCTCGTAAGCAATGAGTGATCCAAGTAAGCTGTCAATAGAGTAAGTATTTAAATCTTTGGATTCAGTAATAGCAGTAATCTTAGCATCATAAGAAGCAGGCAAACATCTAAGAATCTTGTTCACTCTTTCGTAGTTGGTAAGTTCTCTACCTAAAGCATGCAAAGAGGTAACAATCTGAGTGAACCTTGTGTACATTTCTGAAATAGTCTCACTAGGTTTCATGCGAAAAAGTTCGTAATCATGTAACAAGATGTTTAACCTAGATTGTTTGACTTCAGTTGTACCTTCATATGTTATACATAATCTATCCCAAATCTCTTTTCCCGTTGTACAAGTAGAAACACGCATATAGTCCTCAGATTTTAAAGCACAAAAGAAACAGTTCAAACATTTGGCATTTAACTGTGCTAAATCACGATCATCAAACGTCCAATCAGCAAATGGCAATTCAGTTTTCACATTGTTAACCATTCGAAAAGGTGGTTCGTATCCGTCCTTAACTAACATCCACATGCGATAATCAATAGACTGAAGAAAAGTAGACATGCGTGTTTTCCAAAAATCAAATAGAATATTATCAAACAACGGTGGTCTCGTTATAGAATAACCTTCAGCAGTATTACGATTGTTACAGTTAGCCATGGATCAAATTCAAAAGTTTTTAAACAGAAATTTTGAATCCCGCTCTGATACCACTTGAAAGTTCGAAAGGGATGTTAAGCCCTAGTGAACTAGTCCCGAGGCTAACCAAGAGGGGGGGTGAATTGGTTATTTAAAAATTTCACGATAACTACAAAAATCTTTTCGATACTTAGCAGCGGAAACAAGTAAACAATAACGAAAAGATCAACCAACGATATTCACCCAAGCAGTTTATATTGAAAAGTAAAATGCAAAACTGAATCAGAAAAGCAAACCAGATTTTATAGTGGTTCGGTCAACTTGACCTACGTCCACTCCCCGGAGCCTCCCCTCCGGGTATTGCACTAAACGAAAGTGACTCTCCTTTTGCTCCCACAGCAAGGCGGAGAAGCCTGTACAAAACACCTCCTTTTCACCACACGGTGAGGCAGAGAACCCGACCTCCTTTCGCTTCCTCCTGAAGCGGGCAGAGAACCCACGAACTCCTTTCGCTTCCTCCTGAAGCGGGCAGAGAACCCACGAACTCCTTTCGCTTCCTCCTGAAGCGGGCAGAGAACCCGGATCTTCTTGCGAACGATCCTCCCACGAAGAACACCGACTAGACGACAGACGACGAGCGGAGAAGACGACTCTGATCCGTGCTTGGAGCAAACTTAGTGAATCCCTCACTAACTCCCCCTCACAAGATCTCTTCTCTCTCTCCCAACTCTCTCTCTCTCTATGATTTCTCAGGGAAGGAAGGCAGCAAAAGATTTTTCCAAATCTAGGAAAAAGTTCTTTTAAAGGAGGGCTTAAAACTTGCCCTAAATCTCAACTTGTCGACCAAGATCGTCCAGGACGATCGGTAGATCGTCCTGTACGATCAGTTCAAATTCAGCTGTTTCAGCCTGGACGATCTGGCTCTTCTGGACGATCAGTAAAAAAAGTTGTTCATATCGTCCCGTACGATCCTGCGATCGTCCAGGACGATTAGTTCAAATTGAAGGAAATCGTCCAGAAGACAGTTCGGGTCGTCCAGAGAAATCTGTGCTGGACGACCAAAAAATGACTTGATCGTCCCGTACGATAGAGTAATCGTCCGGTACGATTAGTTCAAAAAGACCCCAAATCGTCCTGTACATAGTTCTGGACGTACAGCTGAAATGCACAAGACGATCACGATCGTCCGGGACGATCCTGCGATCGTCCAGGACGATGTGATCGTATCAATTAAACATTAATTGCTTTCCTTAATTACCAGACTAATTTAGGCAAGATTGTAGTAAATCGTCCAGGACGATACACGTATCGTCCGGGACGATCAGACCAAAATACTTAAAATAAAACTTGCCTAACTTAATCTGGCGGCTGAGAATTTCTGATTTGGGCATATCGTCCCGTACGATCCATAGATCGTCCAGGACGATCGGCTTAATCAGACCCTCTTAACTTAGTCGCCCTAATTAGGGTTTCTGTTTTAACTGGATCGTCCAGGACGATGCTACTATCGTCCAGGACGATCTGAACAAAATTTTAACAGAAACTCTAATTCACTCAATCTCTCTCCCTGAGTGTGTGTGTGCAAGGTTACTTAGCTAGGGAATCAGTTACATTACAATTGACTCAATAAAAGAAAAAATCATACATTTGACACACTTGGACCCGATCTTGAGTTGGCTTGAGTAGCTTGCGGTCTTTTGTGCCTGAAACTGATTAGCCAAGAAAAACACACTGGAAACATGTTTGTCATCATCAAAACTAGATTTGCAACAATCTAAACTTTTTCTAACTAAATACACTTATGGAGGGATTCCCTCTAAATCTCTTTCTACTAAAATTTTATCCTTTCTAAGTGGAAAAGAAATCATTCTCAACCAGCCTAGCCCTCTCAATTATCCCAAAAAAAGTATCGATATGAAATGGAACCAAAGGATGCCTCAAACTATCTGTCAAATCCCTCAAAAATCTATAACACTTCTCATTTATAGTACTAATCAACTAGGGAGCATAACAAGCTAGAGTAAGGAACTCTACATCATACTACATCACATTCATACTCCCTTGCACAAATCTCAGAAATGACTTGTTATGTTTCCTGGAAAATTATGGCACAAACTAGTTCCAAAATGTCTTAGTAAACTCTTCCCAAAATTTTTTTGCATTCAACCTGCCTTGAAACCTCTCCTTCTATTGGCCCAACCATCAGTGCTCTGCCTCACCATCTAATAGGAATACAACTAATAGGACTTTTCTACCTCTGGATATTATGTACTATTAAAGGACTTCTTTAACCTGATCAACCAATCTTTTGCTGCATGAGGTTCCACTACACCATAGAAATAAGGTGGCTTTACTCTCAAAAATAACTATTAAAACTTATCTATCTCATCTCCCCTAACTCTATCCATCCTACCCTAAGCTCACTCATAAGTTGGTCTACTAAACTAGCAAACTACACCATGGAATCTGAAGTCTTAAACCCAATAATACTCTAAACTATAATAGTTCTACTGAAACTCTATCTATCAATTGCTTCATGATCTTGGGGGTCCATTAGTAGCAATGCTTTTATCTAGAATGAATTATGGGATTTAATTATATATGCATACAATACTTAGATAGAAATCTATACAACACTATACCCACTTCCCTTTATAAAGATCAATTTGTATGGCTATGGCTATAAATCAATTCTTTCAAACCATTACACTCATACCCTCTGTCATGCCCTAAAATATAATGGAAGAAGTAAATCTAAATCCTACTCATCTTTTCACCCAAAACATTCCAAAGCCACTATTAATATCCAAAAATAATTATCTAACACACAAAATAAGTACTTATCCATAAATTTTCCAATCCAAAAATGATTATATAAAACATGGGTTTCTCAATACACAATGAGATTTCACATATTCAATTTGAAAATAAATTAAAATCTCATAAAAGTACCTTGTAGAAATACCCCTTCGTGAACTGGACCTTATCAACTTTTTAAGCCTGACCCTTTCCTTTACCTAAAATTTCATAAAGACCATGAAATGAGCATGCACGTGCCTCGGGGGCTATTCAAATCTCTATTATATACTTTAATTCATATTTATAACATTTATGCATGTGTAATATTCAACAATTAGTTATGACTTTACTCATTTACACATGCAGATGTGGCCAAACTTAGAAGTAGAATAGAATAGAAATTTTGGCTTGTATAAAAAAACTAGTAGTGAACTGTAACATCTCCCACATCAGAACTTCTACCATATGAACATAAATGCACATATATAGATTCAAAGAAATAACATGTATAAATGACATTGAATACGAATATGAACACATGTGTACTGATATATGTATGAGATTTTAGAAGATGTTGCATGTATTATTTACATACACACTTAACATTTACAAGTTGGAAAATCATTTATAAGGGACATTTAAAACATCATTTCAGACTTTTTAATGAATTGTAGCTAATACCTTTTTTAATAGAAAGTACTAAAAAATTCATATAAATAAAACCAACTGGTAAAATATTGATTTCTTACTATTAAGATGACCGAGATGGTACATTCTACAGTATACCAAAAATTACATGATGAAAACTTTGTTATACTCATTAAAATACATTTTTACTCCATAAATTTTCATAGAATAACTAGAATTAGGGTATTGGAAACCTATCTTGAGTAGGAAAACTCTCCTATATGCTTTGATAGATAAATCTTGCATTGCAATTTTTGAACTTCTCTTCTTTCGTTTCTCTTTTTTTCCTCTTCTTCTCCTCTCTTTCTCTTCTTCCTTCTCTAGTAATACTTGGGGTATGGGGGATGAGGGAAATAGATTTAGATTATATAGATATAAAAAATAAGTTTAGTGGTCAGCATCATGACATTATAACCCATAGCACTATAGTGCTTGGGCAAAATATTCTAGATTCATCGATATAGCCTTAAATAGAGAGTTCAACACCATGGTGTTTCCCTTTAGCACTGCAGCAGAACCTCAAAATCTACTCCAATACTAAGAGCATAGCACCATAACACCACCATACATAACTCTTTTGTGCTCACCAACTTAACCTTCCAGACATAGAGAGAAGAACAACTGCGCTCCAAGGTTTAACACCATTTTTCTCCCATAAGAAATTTTTCTATTTACGTTCCAAACATTTATACTTCATTCTAGACTCTATAGTTTCAATTTTAATACATACCAAAGTATAAGAAAGAGCTTTACTAGGTTATCCAATAGTAAGTATTATAGAGTAGGTCATATAATCATCTAAGAAAGTATATTAGAATTCCCATCAACTAATTTAACCACTTTTATTTCTAACTTTTTCATATCATGAATTAGAGAAGTGTTAGATTTAACTCCAGTATAATTCCTACTCAAAGCATCTACTACAATATTTTCTTTATCATGTTAATAATGAGATCATAGTTTTTAATCAATTCCAACCAGCTCCATCTTAGATTTAACTCCTGAGTAAAAATATATTTGAGTTTTGGTTATTAGTGAAAATCTTACACCAAATATCATACATATATTACATCTTGATTAATAATATAAATATATATTTTAGTTACAAATCATAACTCAGATAGTTAGTTTCATGTGGCTTTAATTATCTTGAGGCATAAGCAATTAACTTACCATGCTGCATTAATATAGATCTCAAACCCTTCAATTGTGCATCACTAAATACCTGAAATCCTTTAATTCTTGATGGTACAGTAGAAATATATATATGTTGACTCCAAATAGTCATTCAATTTAAAAAAACTATTTTCACATTCAATTGTTCACTCAAACAAGACCACCTTATGTATGAGTCTAGTCAAAGGAACTACAATCTATGAAAAGCCTTTTACAAACTTTCTAAAGTACTCTAACATACCCAAAGTGCTATGTAACTCAGATAAAGTTATTTGCCTTGGCCAATTTGCAATAGCTTGCACCTTCTCTGGATCTACAAATGTCCCTTCACAGCTCACAACATGCCTTAGAAATGAGATACGCCTTAACTAGAACTCATACTTTAAAAATTTTGCATACAGCCGATGTTGCCTCAAAGTTTCTAATATAATTCTCAAATGAGTTGCATAATCCTCCTCAATCTTTGAATACACCAGAATATCATCAATAAAACTTATTACAAACCAATCCAGATATACTTTAAATATTCAATTCATCATATCCATAAATATAGTAGGTACATTAACCACCCCAAATGACATAATGAAAAACTCATAATGGTCATATCAAGTACTAAAAGTTGTCATTGCCACATCCTCCTCTTTCACTTTTAACTAATGTTACCAAAACCTTAAGTCTATCTTAGAAAATGCATATGAACCTTCTAGTGGGTCAAATAGATCATCAATCCAAGGCAATAGATATTTAATCTTAATGGTTATCTTATTCAATTCACTATATTCAACGCACATTCTCATTGTATCATCCTTCTTCTTCACAAAAGTACATGAGTACTCCATAGACATACAATGGTCTAATAAAACTCATATCCACCAAATTTTTCAATTGGATTTTTTAAACTTATAACTCCTTAAGTGACATCCTATAAGGAGCCTTAGCAATTATGACAGTACTAGGAAACACCTTAACACAAAATTCCACTTCTCTATCAAGTGATAAGCTTATCAATTCTTCAACAAACACATAAAGGAAATCTTTTACTATAGAAACATTTTTTATAAATTCATAATTCATTCATTTATCTTTCACATAGGACAGATATACAACGCTTCTATTTTTCCATAATTTATCATTTTGTATAACTAATATAAGTGAGGCTAACTTTCTTCTAACTCCATGAAAGTAAAAGCTTTCACCATCCAGAAAAAAGTTACCCTCTTCTTTAAATAGTTAATTGAAGAACCATATCCACTTAACTAATTTATTCTTATAATAACATCAAATTCAGTTAAGGGAAACACTATTAGTTTAAATTCTAGTTTCTTATAAAAAAATTTTATCTCAGAGACATATATAGAACTCACTACCATAAAATCCCTAGTAGTTAGACTAACAGATAAACCGTATAGTAATATAACTAAAGATAAATTTAACAATATAAAATATTTCTCAACTATGAATGAATGGAAAGTTCTAGAATTAAAAAAAAATTTACATGGCTGTGTAGAAATAAAATGTGTACCTATCACCACATCAGGAGCATCTCTAACCTCAAGTAGAGTAAAAAAGTTCACCCTGGCCTATACTGGTGTTGGACTAATGGAAGCACTAGGCTATCTCCTAGAAAACTATCCCCCACCTCTACTATAAGATCCTTTATTTAAATCTCTAAGTGGGGCTATCATCTATCTTCCTTCTTGTACATAGAATTATCTCTCTAGCCTAACCCATAAGTAATCAGCCACTCTATGCCCTATATGACCATAAATGAAACAATGTTTGGTCATCATATAATACCACCCTAAATGCCTTCTTCCACAAGTTAGGCATGCAGGTACACTACTAATGGAACTCACAGAACCTGCTAAACTATCACTAATAAATATAGGGGGCCCTACTAGAATCTTCTGGTCCAAACCTACTCTTCTTCCCACTAAAGCCACTCCTAGAGGCCTCTTCACCAAATCTCCTCTTACTAGTAATCCAACATAGTAAGGTTAATTTTTTATCATTCTCTACCAATCTTGCCCTCTCAACTAACTCAAAAAAATTAAAGATCCCAAATGGAACTAAAGGCTACCTCAGACTATCTTTAAGTCCCCTAATAAATCTATAACATTTCTCATCATATGCACCTATAAGTTTGGAGCATAGTTGACTAATATTATGAAATATACTTCACACTTCATTTTTATCTTACTTCCATGTACTAGTCTTAAAAAGGATTTTAGAATTTGTTGTATGGTAGAAGGGGGCCAAAAACCACTCTTTGAAGGTATTAGTGAACTTCTCCCAAGTAATGACAACATTTAACCCCCCTAAAGTTTCTCTCTCAACTAGCCAAACCACCAATACTTTGCTTCACCTTCTAACATAAATGCTACCAAAGGCACCTTATAGTCCTTCAAAAATTGCAACCAGTTAAAAGTTTTCTCCAAAGTTTGCAGCCAATCTTCTACTTCCCTAGGTTCTAGAATACGATTAAATCTAGGAGGCTTAAATCTTAAAAATATCTACAAATGCTTGTCTACCTCCTCAATTCTAATAGCAAACAGTATGCTCTAGAATACTACCCATAAATCATTTTTTGGCTTGGAGATTCATCAAATAAAATCATAGAATTCACACATTCGAATGATCATAGCTACCCAGAGTCTACAACCCTTCTGCGGATTAATCATATAGCTCTATTACTATCAATTCCTTCAAAATAATTACTCTAATATAAAATGACTAACTATCCCAACCTAACATAACTTGTCTACCGAATAGATTATAAACTGTTGAATTGTAATAGTTCAGTTCCTAAGATTTATTTGGAAGGAATTTATTTTATTTCATTCATCTTCAAAAATTTATCCAAACAAAAGGTTCATATATACAATACTCATGGCATATAATAATAATACATCATCATAAAATATACACCATGATTTCCAAAAGAGTTTTCTAATAAAAAATATACCTAACCACCAAAAATCTACAACCTCAATCTACTCAGCCTATCCCTTCTCCTTTCCCTACCCTAAAATAAATAAATGTAGAAACAATAAGAACGGAAAACCATGACTTAGTAGGCTACATAGAACCTACCTAAATTATTTAAAAAATAAAATATAAATATAAATAGATTATTCTATCATTGCAAAAATAGTGCTCAAATTTCTAGCAAAGAAATAGAATGTTCAAAATAGTATCCATATAACATTTTAGTTACATAATAGAAATAACACACATTCATAAATAATAAGAATAAACACATGACATCAGATTCAGTCTCCAATCAGATCATATCATATCATAATAGTCCCTCGGGCCTTTATACTTCTCAACATGTTAGAGATAACAAATAGATATAGAATCAGGCCCTTATGATTCCCTGTTCACAACACATTAAAAATAATCCCTTAAAACTTTTAGTGCATGGCACATAGCATCATACCATTAACTCCCAGTGTATAGTAATAATTTTTAATTTAGAATTCAAACCCTTATACCTCCACTTGGATGCACATAGCATCAATAACAACTACCAGCATTTCCTTCACACAGATTCAATCACACAAACATAAAAAATAACACCCATTTAATAGAAAAAAAAATCAAACATGTCACAATGATACATAGAATTACACATTTATATCATAATAGTTAAAATTTTGACATAAATTTACAAACATTTCAATAGTTTCCAAGCATAAAACTATTCACATATAACATTCATAATAACACTTCAAGGCTTTTATCCTTCTATGGTAAATTTTATCAAAATTAGGGCATACATTAAAATACTCAAAACTCTATAAAATCAAAAATACCTAGTGAAAATTCAAAAGAAATATGTTAAAATGTGCATAATAATGAGAGCACTAACAAACTGAAAGTTATAAGGTGAAAGTTTTCTAGATATTAGAATATCTCCACTTGTGCCATTAAAAATGCTAAAATCTTGTAAAATTCATATTATTAAAAATAATGATAGGATAAATGTAACCTACCTCAATCCAAACTTTTTCAACTAGCTTGATGGATGAAAATAGCCCAAGACCTCTAAATTGAACTTTCTCTCTCTAAAAATCCTCTCCTTCCCTCTATAGATTAGCAAATCCAATAGTGGCAAGGATTTGTAAATGGAAAATTATAGTGGATTTTGATATTTATTAAAAATCTTGTCAGTTCCATAGTGCTTCCGAGGATTTATATTTTTTTTATTTAGAATATAGAGACCTTGGCACCACAACACCCAGAGACCAATGCCGCAATACTCCTAGTGAACCTAAAAAAACAAAATACAAAGAGGATAGCATCGCAATGCTTAGAACGTAGTGCCCCAACATTACCTAAGAACCTATTTTTCATTAGGAAATACGTAATGAATTTGTTTACTTACCATATCTAGTTCAAGTTATAATAGGTTCTCTGTTAACTTCTACAATGGTCTCTACAATGGAAACTCATGACAAAGTATATGTGGGATAGTTAGGGGCATGGTTTGTAACTTCTTCATGATAAGGACATTAGCATGATGGTGCTCCTCTACCCTCAGCACTACTAGTCTTGCAATCCTAAGTAGCATAGCTTGTAATGGCACTCTTTGATGTTCTAGGTGGCAATGGTCATAGTAGGCCTCCTATCGCTTCTATTCCTTAGGAAACTTCTTAATTTATCTCTTCCTTATCACCATTCTCTCCTCAGGATGAGTTTTTAGTGGAGGCTTAATGAAGAAGATTCAGCTACCCTATTATATTCATCAACATTGACGTGATTATTGGTGAGCTCCAACAATTCAACTAATGTACTTAGCTGTTGTAGGCCGAATGTGTAGTGAAAAATTTGTTTCCTCGATCTTTAAGTTAGGGAAGTCTGGGCGACAGCAGGCTCCAGATCATTCATCTCTAGCATCTCCCTTTGAATTCTCATAATAATTCTTCTCAATGACTCAATTGGTTTCTACCTTATTTTGAGGAGATCTTGCGAGCTCGTTTAAGGCTTTAAGGTGCTAGCGAATTGGGTTACAAATATCCTCTTACATTTTGAGAAGGATGTGGTGACTCTTATTGTCAAGCAATTAAACTATCTCAGTGTACACCCCTTGAGATCATGAAAAGTAGTCAGTATTTTATAGCATCATTGACTCTAACTGTGATGTTATTGATTTAAAGGTAGTTATATGGTCCACTGGATTAGTCTTGTCCTTATAAGACTCCAGGTGCGGCACTTTAAAATTTAAAGGCGGGTGCTCTCCCTGTGCACGCACCATGGTAGCCTCACCAAGGCATCCTATTTAGTCTTTCTTCTATTTCAATGAGGTCATGGTACGTAGTGAATTTTTTATTCTCCATGTTCACCATTGATTCGAAGTTAGTCTACTCGTCAAGCTATGCCAGTCTTCTAATCATTGACATCAATTCACACTCATCTCATCTTTCTAGATATTGGATCTAAGTATGTATGAGGGTGATATCTGACCTTACTAGAAAGCAAGCTTTGAGGGGGTCCTAACTGAGAACCTGTGTGAGAATGGAGAGAAGGAAAAAAAACTATAAAAAATTATCTATTAGCTCAAGTCTTTATAGAAAATTTCAAAAAAATCTAAAATGTTTCTCTTCACCCTTTACTTATAGAGATTTGAGGGTTACACAAAATGCTATATCAGTCAAGAAATCATTAGTAATTAATGACTCATGGTATAGACTATCTTAGACATGGATGGAAACTTGATGCATATAAATGTAATATGAAGCATGTAATAAGAAACTTTCGTTCAAAAAAAAAAGAAGATTTTTTTTTCAATTTTTAGTGTAGTTCGGTGTTGATTCTTTCTAAGAGTGTCTGTCTACTTCTTGGGAAACCAATATGGGTGTGATGATTGGATTATTTAAACTTGGTAAATTTTTATCAAGTTATTTTCATCTGCATTATTTGTTATTTGTATTTTCTTTATCGAGTGTTTTTTTTTATTTTAATCAAATTTGTTGCAAACTACATTTTTGGGTTGCTGTGTGAATCTTATCCGAGTTGTGAATTTTTCTGGTCTCATTTTCAGCACTAAATTTATTTAATTTAAATAATCTTTTTATTATTATTTAGAATGAATTTCTTGTATTTTCCAATCTGCATTAAAAGACCTTATAAAGCTGCAGAAAATGAGTGAAGAGTGGTTGTAGAGCAATAATCAACCAACAAATTGCTGGGATCTGATTTCATTTCCTTTGCTTTCCTTCACTTTCTTTCATACCAAATACAGCCTTGAGAATACTTTAGTAGCTCCTTCCTTCTTTATAGCTCCTTCAGCCAATATCTTCTTACCATTGGTTGCCAAAAAAATTGCGATGTGCCAGTCCTGTCTGTCAGCTTTTATACAGTTAGTTTCTTCAAAGGAAAGCGAATGTCAAATTATATAGTTGCAGCAATGATATCACTTCTGTCATTTTCATTCCCACTATACTCAGTAAAAGTCTCCATCTTGCAACATTTGCAGGTGGCCTAAAATGATCCCCTTGAGCTTTTTAATCTGGTCATTCCTTTTTATATCAGTCTAGTGGAGTTTGGAGCTCAAATACAGCAATCTGCGTTTTGTTTCTCTCTTCAGAAAAATGCATCCTTCTTTTCTTTTTCCTTGTTTTGCAGCTTTGTTTGAAAATGTTGTTCTTAATGAAGAAGGTAAATATTAAATTGTTCATATACAGAATGAAAGTTCGCCACCCTTCTGCATTTTCACATTGATGAAAAGAAAAAGGTTCAATCAAAATGACCTTTTTCTTCAAAAAACAAAAAAAATGGAAAGAATAAAATTAAAAGAAAATGAGGTTTCATTTGGGAATAATTGTCTTTTTTATGTGATATATAACTGATAACTTCTTTTAAATTATGGAATGCTCTTGTTTTGTTCTGTTTACTGGATGATTAAGGTCAAATGGTGTTAAACATGATGAAGTCATGTAAATGGAGTTCTAGCTAATGCTTTCAAGATTGCATTAGGCTGCGGTACAAGTGAACTAATGAAGAAACGAGAAAAAGAAGGAACGAGTGATTGATGAATTAAGTCTTCTTGTTAGATTACAAAGAGGTCTTCTTACATTACAAAGAGAATATTTCATGATTTAAACCTGACTTCCAGATCAAAGTGAGCTGAAGAATGGATTAGATACTTAATAATTACTCAAATCAAAGAAGTTGGCTTGGCAATCTTAACCACTTTTTACTACAAATCCCACTTCTGTCATAAGTACCACCAGTGGTGGCACTCAAGATTTTGCAGAGAGGAAAGAAAGGAGGAGAAACAAAGGGAAAAATATAAACATCAGGCTAAAAGGAAGCAAGCAAGCATCACTTCTAGGGTACTGCAATAGTTCCCTACAAAAGCTACTGCATGTGGGTTTGAATTGCAAAGCAAGCCATCTCGCTCTATTCTTTGGATAGTTTCAACTATCTTCATAATTACCATTAATTCCATTTCAATGGTATAAAAAGCTAGAATGTTATTCAACTTGTTACGTACATATAGGAAGTTGGTAGCCTCTCTCAATGAGGAATTCATGGAATAGCTTAGTATTCGTACTTGTTGTAATTTTGGCTATTTGTTTTGCAAATAATACAAACAACATTGAAGGATATAGTCAATCTCTTCAAAACAAAAAATTTAGCAACAATGACAACATGAGAGAAAAGTCATCTTCTAGTGAAACATCAAGTAGAGGAAGCAGAACTTTGAATGGAGGCGGTGGCGGAGGCAGTTCGTGGGGATATGGATGGGGATGGGGAAGCGGAAGCAATGGTGGTGGAGGTGGTGGCGGCGGTGGTTGGTGTTGGAAGGGATGCAATGGTGGTGGTGGAGGTGGTGGCGGTGGTGGTGGAGGTGGTGGTGGTAATGGTGGTGGTGGTGGAGGCGGCGGCGGCAATGGTGCTAGGAGACATAATAGCCCTAGTATTAAAGGGAATAGGCCAAGCTATAGTTCAAGTCTGTACAGGATTGGGGAGTATGCTCGTTGTGGGAAAGGTAGGTGCAGGGGAATGAAGCTAATCTGTCCCTTGCACTGTGATGGTCCATGCCTCTATGACTGTGAGAGCAATTGCAGAGCTCATTGCAGAATGCTGAAATGACAAAGAAGTTCTATTTCAAGGGGAAACAAGTCTTTGTTTTGAGTTCTAAAGCTGTTACTACTGAATGTTTCATTTGTTGTTAGACTACATGATGTCTAGTTGGTTTTCCATTGGTTTTGGCCGTTCTGGCCATTAATTGGTTCATTTGTATTCTCAATTGGCTTCGGATGTGTGGTGATCAACATTTGGTGTTTTTGTTTCTCAGCTTTTCTTTCTTTTGCCGCAAGACTACTGTCATTTGTTTAATGCTATTAAATGTTTGGCTTAATTATAATGAGAAATGTATAATCATTAAGGCTTATTAGGTATAAAATGCTTGGGCAAATCATACTTCTTGTTAAGTTCCAGTAGCACTTAAGATTTCTACCAGGAGATGCAGTCCTCTCTATTTTGATCCACATGCCTTATGATAACTAACATAATATCTAATTTCTATTTTAATTTATTTATAAGCTGCTTCTGAAGCATAACTTATATTGTACTAAAACAAGTAAATTAAATATAATAAGTTTACTGACATGTTTACTAATCTACTTATATCAGTTACTTCTTTTGTTAATAAGTTTACTGACATGTTTACTAATAAGTTTACTGACATGTTTACTAAAAGTTTTATTTTTTAATGATGGCTACAGAAGAATTCTTCTGCTAAATTTAGCAAAACACAAGTTTATTCTATAATCATTATTAAACATACAAAGATCTTAATAAAGCTACTAAAAAAACTCATAATATTTAAGCCTAAATACAAAATGATGACTGATAGAAATATATTTAACTAAGGACCACTACTTTGATGGCTCTCACATTCGCTCTAGTTCTTCTCAAGCAAGCCTGCCTGCTAAAAGAATTCAATAGCATCTGTTAGGATCTCTTCAAGTGTTCTATATTTCCACCCCAAACTCTTTAACTCTTTTGAATGCATTAAAGAATCTGGAGCCACCTCAATAAAACTGCCAAAGCAAAGGTGAACATGACCTATCTCCTAATTATTAGTACCCGTAATTAGTGTGTTAAGCTTACTCCTATTGGTTCTAACAACATCAGGAGCGCTGCTCGGATTAGGCGAACAAATGTATCTTCCTGAAGCTTTTGGCTTCTCATGCACAAGAAGCAAAGCATCAGCCACATCTCGAACATCAACGAAGTGCAAGAATCTATTCACAAGTGGCTTAGGGACTCTTGTATGCCTGCGAAATTATAAATTCTAGTGCTGAGTTAACATTTTCATGACAAGTTATTATTAATCTTAAGACATTTACAATAGAATGCTAGTTATGCTGAAAGCTCAAGTACAGAACATCTCATAACTCACTTTGACAAGAGCAGTGAACCTTATAACAAAAGAAAATTAATGATTATAATGTCTTGAAGGTTTATGCAAATTAAATATTTGAAATATAGAACAGTACCACTTCTGCATAAAATGGGATATTTGTGTAGTTAATTTGTTCATCTTTACTAATACAATTGACAATAACGCCTTGGAATGATGTCTATTCTGACTCAGAAGTGTGCAAGTGAATGTTACTGTGCTTACAACTTATGTTTCATGAGCGCAGAGAAAATATTATATTCATTGAAGTTACTTGATATATCATCAAAAAATTATCTTGATCGGGCACGAATCTCGAGGAAAAATCAAGCGGGAAACTTCCAAAATCAAATTCAGGATCATACGATTTCAGCAAACATATAGTCAAAATGAACGTCTCGAAAAGTCGAACCTAACGACACCAAATTCGACTCAATCCGAGCCCATATGAGTGCAAATCGAAGACCCGAAGCACATTTAAAAAATTCAAACTATAAATTGGATGACCAAATGGTTTTCAAATGTAACATGCTTATAGTCGAATCGAGCGGCTTGACGAGACAAATCGAATGAGCCCAAGATCATTGAATTCTAACATCATTAAGGCACTCAAATCCTCGATAAATAGTCTATGATCAAGGGAATCAATATCAATCATTCATCTGAAACACTCCCAACCTACCCTTGCTCTTCTCACTATTTACTAGCCATGCCACTCCCTAAAAGCTATAATAGACACCCCATTCTTCACAAAACGGGAGAAAAAAAAGAGAAGGGAGAAGGAGAGGAAGAAGGAAGAAAAATCTGAGATCTCTCTTGCCGCTAAGCTCCTCCTAGACCATCACCCGGACTTCCGTCGGACCACCGACCACTACCGAACTTCTATTGGATCACCACCCATCGCCGGACTTCCGTCGGACTTCTGCCCGATACAAAAATTTTATCCATCGTCGGACTTTCTCCCATCGCCATGCTTCTGCCCATGGTTGGATTTCTGCCCGTCGTCGGACTTCCGTCTGACCACCACCTATCGCCAGACTTCCATCGGACTTCTCCCCGACGTTGGATTTCTTCTCGTCATCTAACTTCCGCCGGACCACCTCCCATCACCGAACTTCCGTCGGAGTTCTGCCTAACGCCGGACTTCTGCTCGACGCCAGACTTCCATCCATCATCAGACTTCAACCCATTGTCATACTTCTGCCTGACACTGGACTTCCATCCATCACTAAACTTTTGCCCATCGTCGTACTCCTCCCATCACCGGACTTCTGTCCATCGCCAGACTGATGCCAGACTTCCATCGGGCCACAAATCGGCGTAAGATTTTTGCCCGACCATCAAATATCACTGGATTTCCATCTGATCTCCATTTGTCACTAGTTTTCAACCTGACGGTTGACTTGTGTAATCTAATTGTCCTCAATTTCAAAGATGAATCAGTCACTTGTAATCTATTCAAACATTAGTAGAATCATTTCAACTGGGCATAGCCCCGTGGTTTTTCCCTTCAGGGTTTTTCATATAAAATTCTAGTATTTTTTTTCTCTATTTGTGTGCTAGATACTCATGTAATACTAAGACTTAAAGCTTTTTGTACTTTACCTATGCAAATACTTTAGCCTGCAACAGTTTGGCCTCGTCTGTGAGAAATCTCAATCTCACTATCCTAAGCACTGATTTAATGGCAAATAGGCATAGCAATCGTAACCTGGGAGCCTCTCACTCCAACTCACACCAATCCAGAAATCAGTCTATGAACCAAGGATGCTAGGCATCTTCCTCTTTTTTATCCTGGTGGGAGAAACCCTACCGGGGAAGGGACATCAAGACAATCCCTGGAAGATCATATCCGAAAAATAGAGGAATCTCAAAATGAGATCCTTCAACTTTTATGAGAGACCAGACAACCAATGCTAGTACAACAAGAGGAGGCTCTTCTCCCTCGAGATCCACCACTGGCCGAAGGTGCTCAACCTGAACATCTTCCTGCAGATAATCCTCTTCCTCAGTCAAGGGGTCCCCCCCAAAATATAGCAAGACGTCAACCTTGTTGACTTCGTTAGCTCTACCCATCCTTCTCTCCCAGTCGGCTAGCCTACATTCCTCCGAACATCCTCAAGGACTTGTCCTAACCTCATGCTAATGAACTCCCACACAACACCTTACGTCATGAATTGCGACAATTGGTCTGAGAATAATTTCCCATGAGATGTGGAAGACCATCTCTTCATCAGCGAGACTTCCAGGAGTCATCACCCTTGACTGAAGCCATCCTTCAACACCCCATTCTGGTAGGATTCAAACTATTGAGCATCGATTCTTTTGATGGGACATCCGACCCCTATGAGCATATCAATCACTATCGAACCATTATACATATCCAACGAGCCTCAGATATGCTCCTCTGTCAAGTTTTTCCCGCCACCCTAAAGGGGCAAGCTTGAACATGTTTATATTTACTTCCAGTCAAAATCATTCCCATGTTTATCAAATTAGCCAAAATATTTGTCATACAATTTGTTGATAATCAAAGAATGATTAGAGATTCTTTCCAACTCTCATGAATTCGCCAGAGTGAAAGTGAGTCCCTTAAAGAATACTTTCAAATATTTTTTACGGATGCCGAACAAATTCCAGGGGTAAATTTTGAATTGCTTAGAGGAGTTTTTCTTGGAGTGTTTCATCCTGACCCCTTTTACTCAGCACTCATGCGAGACACGGTTCATTCATACGATGTTCTGATCTATCGTGTGAAGGAACAAATCTATGTAGATGAAGTCATCAATGCTCATAAAAAATAATTTGAACAAACAAATGGAAAGTATAAAAGTGCTTTAGGGACAAATAATCCATCCTTGTAGTGAAAGAAGCAAGGAAATTACAACTTTCCCCCTCGACCCTCACAGCCACGATGAGAGTCTCATCAAGAAAAGGAGTATACGCCACTTAACATATCTCGAGCAAATGTATTGATGGTCATCCGAGATCAAGAGAACGTGAAGTGGCCGAATCCTTTCAAGCCAGACATAAGAAATCAGGAGCAATATTATCACTTCCACCATAGTAGTGGGCATACTACTGAAGCATATAGATAACTCAACGATGAAATTGAGAGACTAATCTGACAAGGATATCTCTGGCAATTCATCAAAACCCAACTACCCGAGATGAAGCTGGTCGCATTGGGGGGCAAAATCAATAGTAAAGACAACCGTTGAATAATCATCAAATGGTTGGTGAAATTGAAACCATTGCTTGGGGTCCATCATTACCTAATCAAGTCTTAATTACACCAAGCAAGGAGCCAACACTAAAGAAGTCTCTCACCGAATGCTCCATTACTTTTGATGATTCTAATTTAGAGGAAATAAAGACCCCTCATGAAGACCCACTCGTGATTAGTGTGGGGATTTGCAACCCGTTTTACAACATTAAGAGGATCTTAGTCAATCATGAGAGATCAGTGATGTCATATTTTACTCCACTTTTCTTAATATGGGCCTAGCTAGAGAGAAACTCCATCCCACTACAGGTTCACTATACGAGTTTGATAATTGACATATATGGGTGGAAGGAACAATAAGTCTCCCATTAGTCTCCTAGTCATACTTAGAGAATTTCCCCGACAGGCTACACACTCCATCTAGTTCATTATAGTAAAGTCAGAATCAACTTATAATGCTATCTTTGGAAGGCATCTCCAGTCAATCTTTGGGATTATTGCCTCCTTCCCTCACCTTAAACTGAAGTTACTTACCCCGGTAGGGTCGGTATAGTACATGAAAATCAATAAGTAGTGCAATCCTGCTATCTTAGGCAGGCTCAACCATGCCCATCAGTTATCTTGAGCATCAAGGATTTTGATCTCTAGAATGAGGACGTTCCTAAAAGGGCTTCCCCCATAAAGGACCTTATTTGTATCTCTCAATCAGAGGAGCACCCTTCAAGAATGATGCAGATTGGATCATTACTCTTAGAATAAGAGAAGAAAAAGTATGTAGAAATCAAGATATTTTGTATGGAGTCTAGCCGACATGCTTGGAATTGACACAGAAGTAATCATGCACTCCCTCAAAGTAAACCCAACGTGCAAGCTTGTTATCCAGAAGAAATAAAATCTTACACCAGATTGCTAGCAAGCAATCAAACTTGAAGTTGATAAACTTTTGGAGGCTGGATTTATACGAGAAGTGTACTATCCCACCTGGTTAGCAAATGTCGTTATGGTACAAAAAGCTAGTAGAGCTTGGATAATGTGTGTGGACTATACAGACCTAAATAAAGCCTACCCGAAGGACAGTTTTCCACTTTCTCGTATTGACAAGTTGGTTGATACCACCTCTGAATATTAAATGTTGAGCTTCATGGATATCTACTCTAGTTATAATCAAATAAAGATGGAACTTGTGGATGACGAGGCAACAGCTTTTCGGATAGATAGGGGGTTATATTATTATCTAGTCATGTCATTCAGGCTCAAAAATACTGGAGCCACATATTAAGGCCTCATGAATAAGGTTTTTAAAGACCTTATTGGATACACTATAGAAGTATATATTGATGATATGTTAGTGAAAAACCTTGAAAAATATCAATATATATTTGACTTAGAATAGTGCTTCCACCTGCTACGATGCTACAACATGCAACTCAACCCTGCAAAGTATAGTTTTAGAGTCACTTCAGGAAACTTCTTAGGGTTTATGGTAACCCACCAAGGAATTGAGTTCAATCCTAAGAAAATTAAGGCACTAAGCGATGTGGTGCCCCCGAGGAATATTAAGAAAGTCCAGAGATTGAATGGATGAATTACATCATTATCTCATTTCTTGGCCCTCTCAAGAGAAAAATATATGCCCTTCTTTAAGATGTTCAGAGGTGCTTGTAACTCAGTATTCTAATGGACTGATGAATGCCAAGAAGCCTTCAAACAGCTACAAAAGTATTTGGCATCTCTGCCACTACTTTCTAAACCAATACAAGGAGAAAAATTATACCTGTATCTACTTGTTTTTACCTATACTATTAGTTTTATCTTGGTCCAAGAAAAGAATGTTATACATCTTCCTATCTATTATGTTAGTAAAATTTTATTCGAAACAGAAGGATGTTATCCACTAGCGGATAAAATAGCATTGGCATTAGTCTACTCATCCAAAAAGCTACACCAATACTTTTAGGCCCATACAATTAGGGTTTATATAAATCGACCATTAAAAATGATCCTTCAAAAAGTAGAGGCATCTGGTAGATTAATCAAGTGTTCAATGGAGCTAGGAGAATTCGACATCCATTACTTGCCTAGGCCTGATATAAAGTCTCAAGTACTGACAGAATTTGTGGTCAAATGCACCACTTCCTTCTCTAACAAACCACTGGCTACTTCTCCTTCTCCCCCATGTTGGACATTATATATCAATGGAGTTTCTATGATTTTTATCACGAGTGTCAGAATTTTGTTGATCTCCCCACAGCAAACTACCCTCGAATACAGACTTCAACTAAAATTTTCTACAACAAATAACATTGCTGAATATGAGGACCTTAATGCTGGATTGAGGCTGTTAATTGACTGTGAAGTACAAAACTTGGTGGTCCACATTGATTCATAATTGATTGCCTCTCAATAGAGGGGGGAGTTTGATGCCCATAATCTGTAGCTAGCCCAGTACTGCAAGTTAATGAAGTCACTTTTGACTTATATAGGAAAGCATCAAATCATCTATATCCTTTGAGAGCAAAATACACGAGCAGATACTCTCTCCAAACTTACTACATCTATAAATAGTGATGTCTTCAAGAGAAAGTGTACCGAGGGTATTCACTTCCCAAGTATCCAAGGTCTATGGGCTATACAATCAGTCAACGAACCAAGAGGGGGTTCTTAGATCAATCCCATCTTATCCTTTTTACAACATGGTGTGCTTCCTAAAGATTCAATAACTTTAATGCAACTTTGGAGGTAGGTAGTAAACTTCACTATTATTGGTGGAGAGTTATACAAATGAGCATTCACGGGACCATAGCTCATGTGCCTCCCATCTTCAGAGGCCGATTATGCATTTCAAGAAGTTAATTCAGGTATATGCGGAGAGCATCTGGGGGGAAGAGCATTAACCTATAAGATCATTAGATAAGAGTTATACTGGCCCACAATGAAGCAAGATGCTTTAGAATTTATGCAGAAGTGCAATAGCTGCTAACTGCATTCGAATCTCTCTCATTTTCCTGCCATAGAACTTTCATCATTATAAAGTTCCTGGCCTTTTTCCCAATATGGAATTGATATAATGGGGCAATTTTCTATAGCTACTAGACAACAAAACTTCATCATCCTGTCCATAGATTACTTTACCAAATGGGTGGAGGCTAAACCTCTGGCAAAAATCACCAAAGTTAATGTCAAACAATTCCTATGGAAAAATATAATATGTAATTTTGGCATTCTAATGAAAATTATTATTGATAATGGAACTCAATTCACTGGAAAGATCTTTATGATATTTCGTAAAGATCTCCATATTCAACTAGTGCATACGGCCGTAGCCCATCCTCAGGAAAATGGATAAATGGAAGTCACAAATCAAACTATATTGAAAGGATTGAAGTCACGTCTAGGGAAAGCTGGGAGGCCATGGGCTAGTGAACTCTTAAATATCCTCTTGGCTTATCGTACCACTGCTAGAACTCCAATTAGAGAAACCCCATACAATCTCTGCTTTGGCACAAAAGCTATCATTCCAATCAATATTGGAGTCCCAAGCTATAGAGTTCAAACTTTTGACTTCAGTAACAATGAGGAAAAGCTCAGAAATAACTTAGATCTCTTTCTGAAAGTAAGAGATATGGAAAAATATAGAGTTGTTGCATACCACCAAAGAATTCTCGTCACTATAATTGAAGGATGAAACCTTGATGTACTTTGATTGAACACTTAGTTCTGCGCAGTATTAAAGCAAAAAGAAAAGGCCCTTAACGCAATAAACTCTCCCCCTCGGGGAAGGTCCTTACTTAGTGGCAGCCATAGTCAAGCCCAGGGCATTCAAGCTAAAGGATGCTAAGGGAATGATGCTCCCTCGAATTTAGAATATATAGAATCTTTATAAGTACTATTAGTAGAACATAATAGTACTATTTATTTTAGGCATTATACGTCTTTAATTTTATGTGTTGTATATCCCCTTTATTGTCTATTTTGATTGTAACCTTTATATTCCTAAGTTATGTCAGGGAAGTCTAGTATTGTTTAATATAATTAAACTTTGTTCACTCATTTATTTACATTATCTTTTTCTTCAAGTAAGATTGTAATGATAATTTCACACACGCTGTGAACTCCAATCTTAAAAACCTTAATACGAGAAATACATAATATTTATTGCATCTCAATCATTGGATGATCAATTTTAGGGGGATTCAATCTTACCTCTTCCACAAAGGTTAAAAGGCATCAAACAATGATTTGATTAGCAACCTCAGATAGGTCAAACATCTTACGTGGTTGTCAAATAAATCTTAAAATCCTTGATTTGAGACATACACAATCTTTATTGCATCTCAATCATTGGATGATCAATCCCAAGGAGATTCGATCCGACCTCTTCCACACAAGTTAAAAAGCATCAAGTAATATTTTGACTAACAACCTCAAATAGGTCAAACATCCTAGATGGGTGTAAGTTAAATCTTAAATTCCTTGATTCAATAAATGCATAATCTTTATTGCTCCTCAATCATTGATAATTAATCTTAGGGAGATTTAATCTGACCTCTTTCATATAGGTAAAATGTTATAAAGTAATAACTAGCAATCCCAGATAGGTCGAGCACCCTAGGTATACATCAATTAAATTCACTTAGGTTGAGTAAGATCACTGAAATATTTTTCATCATCCAACTTAAAATAAAATAAAAACCATCAATGACTCTACTCCATATCATAAAAGATCACACATATGAACACAAACATCTAACACATATAACAATCACTAAGAAAGATAAAGTGATAAAACTAGTGGAAAATAAATATTATACAATCGCTACAACTTCATCATCACTAGAAAAGACCTTCCTCAGCTAGCTTTCAATATCATCATCACCTGGATCTAAAAGGAAATCATTAGAAGCCTGACTATGTGTTAACCCTTTAACTTTAACTATTGTCTTGCACTATACCAGATGAATTCCCTTCAAAAAATCTTGAATGAAGCCTTCATCAATACATTGCTACTCCAAAGCCTTCACTTCCATATTATATATATGATCGCGAGCCTCTTGAATGTGATCCTGAATAATGGTCGTGAAGGCTAAAGACTTCTTAAAATCTTTGATGACTCTCGAAGATCATAATCCATATTTGACCTTTAATAGAGAAGCTTCTTTCTCGGCTATAAGATTATGATTTTTAGCTTCAAGGGCCACTATATTCTCTCCAGAGATTTATTGATCCTTTAAAAGATGGTTAATCATCGCTTGCACATCCACCAGGTCAATATAGAGTCGATATATCTGTTAATTCTACAAAGAAGTAGAAGTCACCATGGTAGCTAACTTAGCTTTACACTAAGCCAACTACTCTTCTACTATTTTCATCTCCTTAGTCTTACGATCATACTTTTGCTTGTACTCTCCTTGAAGATATTTTATCTTCTTAAATTTGTTGTTCCAATCATTCAAGGACTGAGTAAGCTTGACCTTAAGATCCATACATTGTAGTAACTGAAATAATAAGATGATATTTGTAAGAGGCAGTCCTAATAGATACATAAAAAAGGAAGAATAAAAAAGAAATTGCTACTCACCAAGTCATCAGCTCGATGACATTCGACACACTAGTGATTGAACATATCCTCTAAAATATGCAACTTGGCAGGCAGAGTTGGGGGGAACTTTACTGGTGCTTACTGAAGTCCCCTCTAATTTCTTTTACTTGGACACAGCCTGACGATCATCACCCTTTGCCTGTCTCTTAGGAGCATCCTTTGAAGCTGGGGCAGGTGGCTCTTGAATTTTGGTTAACTTCTTCAACATCATTGCACCGGACCTCCCATCTTGAATGGACAACCCAACTTTAAATAAAAATTCTTTTTCTATATATTTGTTCAAGTATAGAACCTCGTATAGAAGATGTTAAACATCAGGAACATTGAGCATATTCATTATATCTTTTGCTCCAACATGTAAAGGAATAGACAAATCCTTCATTTTCCCCCATTTCTCCATAAGATCCCGATTATTTTTCATAAAGAAAATGCGCTAACCTAGCTCTTTGATGGATCTTGGGTATGAATATAAACCATTTGGATCTAAATGTTATTCATCCCTACGCATCATAAGTAAATTGGCCCATCCGAGAAAGGCATTCTGGCATCAAAATTCCCCTCAATCTCTGAAGAAAGAAATCAATCCCACCGTGACTGACATGGCTTTATATGAAAACTGGGATAGACATGCTCCACATATTATTGAAATATTGATCAACTCTATAGGAGGTGGAAATCACAGCCCTGCTTACAAATTGATCTTATAAATAGTCAAGTATAATGAAGGAGGAAGGAATGCTTGATCAAATCTTTTAGGAGCCATCACCACGAGATTGTTAGGAAAATGAAACTTATAAAAATAATTAGAGAATAATTGGTAATGGTGGATGCCACATCATCAGCCTTAGGCGCTCTGAGAGCATGTGATTGTAAGTTGAATAATTGTGCACACACACACACTAGGGTAATGAGATAAAACTTATTTTTTTATAAACTAATAATACTGTACGATGTTGAATCGTACGGGATGATTTGTGCAATTTCTCCTCTAATACGAATCTGCCAGTTTTAAAATTTTTCTAAGTATAAGTCATACAGTATAAAATGTTTTCGTATATCATTTTCTAAAGTATGAAATGGGAGCTTACATGGTTCGTACTGGATCATACGGGATGAACTGTTTAATTTTTTGAACTATTCATACAGTACAAAATGTTTTTATACATCATTTTCCAGAATATAAAATGGGAGCTTGCATGGTTCGTACTAGATCATACGGGATGAACTGTTCAATTTTTTGAACTGTTCATACAGTACGAATGGATTTCATATATCATTTTATAGAGTACAAAAATTGAGTTTCATTCGTTCGTACTGGATCGTATGGGATGAACTGTTCATTTTTTAACTATTCGTATAGTACGATTTTAGTTCGTATATCATTTTACAGAGTATAAAAATTGAGGTTCATAGGTTCGTACATCATCGTATGGGATGAACCGTTCAACTTTTGAATAGTTCATATAGTACGATTTGGTTTCATATTTTATTTTCCAGAGTACAAAATAGAGCTTACATGGTTCGTATGGTATATCAAACGGGATGAACGGTTCATTTATTGAACTGTTCGTACGGGATGATTGTCTATCATACGGTACGATCCTACTTCATAAAACTTGATATTTTTTATTTTGTATGGTTTTTCTTATCCTTTGAATATAAGGCTCCTAAAAACTGAATGTTAAAGTAATCTTCTACAAATTTCTTCTGGAGAGTGGAAGGGAGAGTGATTAGGGAGAGTGTTTGGGAGTGAGCATGGTGAGATCTTTGAAGTGAAAATTGTGAGAGGATTCACAAGGTTGCCCAAAGGTAAATATCTCATTATTTGTATTTCAAGTCTCTTCCCTATCTCTTTGAAGACTCTTGAGAGAAGATCTTTGAAGAAGGTTTGGTTCTCTGTCCTCACCAGGAGGGTGAAAAAAGATGTTTGGTTCTCTACTGACACCTGGAGGGTGTGAAAGGATGAGTGGGTTCTCTGCCTTCACCAAGAGGGTGGAAAAGGATGATGGTTCTCTGTCGCACTGGGGTTTGGTGGAAGAGAGTTTGTAAGGGATTCTCCATTTTACTGTGGGGGCAAAATGAGAGACACTTTGGTTTAGTGCACTACCTAGAGAAGGAGTCTCTAGGGTGTATATGTAGGTTGTGTTTGACCGAACCACTATAAAATCTGGTGTTCTCTGTTCTTGTTTTATTTTTTACAATTTTCATTTTCTGCATTGTAATTTATTTTTTGTGGTTAAAAAATAAAAAATGCATAACTGATCGTACTGTATGAAGTGGATCATATTGTATGATTTATATAAAGTTTTTTTTAGTAAAAAGATTTTCAAAAACATCCAAGAGAATTTAAAAGTACTAATTCATCCCTCCTCTTGGTTAGCCTAGGGACGTAATCAATAAGTCTAACAACATATTCGCACTTTCAAGTGGTATCAGAGCCTATTTTGAAAATTACAATTTAAATTATTTTTTGAAATTCGATCATGGTTAATTTGGAAAAATGAAATACACCTGAGGGTTATTCGATCATTATACCTCCACTGTTTGATAACATCCCATTTGATTTTTGAAAAACTTGTATGTCTACTTTTCTGCAATCACTTGACTATCGCATGTAGATTTTAGTACAGGAAGGATACACTTAATCTACTAGACTTATAGAAAGAACTAGAATTCAAACACCTTTTGCTAATTGGACTGTAGGAGAACGTAAATTAGCTCAAGTAAATGCTAAGTGCTTGAATAGTTTATTTTGTGCATTGAAATTGGAAGACTACATGCGTATTTCAACTTATAAATCTGGAAAAGAGATTTGGGATAGGCTTTGCATCACATATGAAGTAACCAATGAAGTGAAATAATCTAGATTGAATATTTTACTACATGACTATGAACTTTTTTACATGAAATCAAATGAGACAATCTCTAAAATGTATACTCATTTTACATAAATAGCAAATTCATTAGATGATTTAGGTAGGGGACTAACCAATTCTGAAAAAGTAAATAAGATATTACGTTATTTGCCTACTTCTTGTAATGCAAAGATTATTGCTATAACGGAGTCAAAAAACTTAAATATTTACTCTATTGACAATCTGCTTAGATCACTGATTGCTTACGAGCAAGGAGTGACTCAAAGACAGATTGATACAAGCGATAGAAGGAAAGAAAAGAACATTGCATTGAAAGTGGATGACTTGGAGAGTGATCAGTCCCAGCCTGAGGATGAAGACGATATTGCCTTAATGACAAGGCATTTCAAAAGTTTCCTAAGGAGGAAGTAGAGGAGATGCTAGCAGTGGAACAAAGGTAAGTTCCATAAAAATATTAAGGCTACTAATGATGTTATTTGCTATAAGTGCAGGAAGCCAAGACACATAAAGATTGTCTGCCCTAATCTCAAAACCAATCCTAGCAAGGAGAAAACTGAGGAGAAACCAAAGGATAGAAGGGGCAAGAACAGACTACAGTGAGCATTTTGGGCGGACTCTACTTCAGATTCCTTAGAAATAGCACTTGAAGAGGAAGTCACAAATTTGTGCTTGATGGCTGACAATCTTCATCATTCGAATCAAGAGCAGGTATGTGATTTCAGTTATGATGAATTATTTAAAGTTTTTTAATGCATTCATTCTGCATATAAGAAACTGAAGAAATTGTATACCAAACTAAATTTGGATTATTTAGAAATTTAAAAATAATATGAAATCCTTAGAAAAGACCATGCATTAATTGATAGCAACCACGTGACTTTGTTAGATGAATTTGATTATTTGAATAAACAGCATAAACTTCTAAAATCATTATACACTGAACTTGAAAATTATTTCAAAACTTTTATGGATGAATAAGATAGTAGAGAGCATAACTTAAAGATTAAATTTTTGATTCTAGAGAGTGCTAATGCATATATTGAAGTTAAGTTAAAAGCACTTGAGAAAAATAGGATTCCACCCAAACTTGAAGATTTTCACAAATATTACCACAAGTCCAATAGTTTAAAATCTAGGAGAAGATCTTATAGTGCATATAGATTGGTAAATCCTTTTCTGGAGTAAAATGTTTTTCTTATGGTATGATTGGGCATATTTCCCACACTTATACTATTTCTCGTTGAACACATTTACTGTGGAGACCTAAGGTGCATAAAATACAGTATATCACATATACATCTAGTTTAAAATTGCCAAGAGGTTAACCTAAACTTATTTGGGTTCCCAAGTCTAACATTTGATGATTATATAGGAACGCTCTCATACAAGATCTTGTGAGAGTATTTGGTACCTGGATAGCAGTTGTTCAGAGCATATGACTGGAGATGCGAATCAATTCATATCGTTGAAAGCCAGGAATGGAGGCAAGGTTACACTTAGAGACAATACCACCAAGAAAGTGGTAGGTACAGGTATGATTGGAAATTCAAAGAATTTTGTGATTGAAAATATTATGTTAGTAGAAGACTTAAAACATAATCTGTTAAGCATAAGTTAACTGTGTGATAAAGGTTATCATATTAAATTCTTGCCTACTAGTTGTGTAATTAGTCAAAATAGAATTGTTGTGTTGAATGGTAATAGTGTAAATAATATGTACATGCTAGATTTGAATTCTGTTAAATCTTCTACTACTTTTTATTTGAAAACTGTATCTGATGAGTCATAGTTATGGCATAGAAGACTTTATCATGCTAGCATGAGAAATCTTAGGAAAATCACCCAAAAAGAGTTAGTTAGAGGAGTACCCTAATCAGACTTTACAAAGATCACTTATGTGATGCATGTCAACTAGGAAAATAAGTCAAATCCTCCTTCAATCTAATCAAGGAAGTTAGAACTAGCAAGCCATTAAAAATTCTTCACATGGATCTCTTTGGACCCGTTAGTACCTTAGGTCGAGGAGGGAAAAGAATTGGGAAAGTAATTGTGGATGATTACTCAAGATTCATATGGATTAGATTTTTAAATCATAAGAGTGAATTATTTGAGGAGTTTAGAGATTTTACCACTTGGATTCAGAGAAAATTAGGATTTGAAATTATTACTATCCAAAGAGATCATAATGGAGAATTTGAAAATAAATTGTTTAATGATTTTTGCAAATCTCATGGAATAGACCATAATTTTTTAGCTTCTAGGACACCTCAATAGAATGGAATAGTTGAGAGAAAGAATAGGACATTAATTGAAGCTACTAGAGCCATATTAACAGAATATTCACTTCCAAGATATTTTTGGGCTGAAGTAGTTAGTACCGCATGTTATGTATTGAATAGGGTGTATATTAGATCAAATTAAATAAGACACCCTATAAACTTCTTAAAGGTAGAATTCCCAACCTCTCACACCTACATATTTTTGGATGTTAAATATTCATACATAATAATGGAAAAACTCTCTTAGGTAAATTTGATCCTAAATTTGATGAAGAAATTTTTTTAGGATATATAAGTATTAGAAAATCCTATAGAGTTTTTAATAAAAGGCCATTGGTAGTTGAGGAGATCACTCGTGTTATTTTTAATGAATCAGATAACTATAGACGGTCTAGATTGGATGAAGATGAAGTTGAGAAAATAATCTAAGGACTTGAAATTGAAAAAGTGGAAGAGAGGGTTGAAAATGAAGAAGAAAAACCATTGCCTAGAGAATGGAATTATCCCAAAAGTCATCCTAAGGAGTTGATTTTAGGAGACCCAAGTGAAGGAGTTAAGATTAGGCATGGATTAAGGAAAGAAGTGAATCACTCTGCTTTTATTTCAATGATTGAACCTACTAATATAAATCAAGCACTTTTGGATGAGTTTTGGAATCTAGCTATGCATGATGAGTTAAATCAATTTGCTAGAAATGAAGTTTGGGAATTGGTAGAAAGATCGAAAGATCAAAGTGTTGTTAGAATAAAGTGGGTATTTAAGAACAAGATGAATGATTCTAGAGTGATTGTAAGGAATAAAGTAAGGTTAGTGGCTAAGGGGTATAATCAAATTAAGAGAATTGATTTTAAGGAGACATTTGCCCCGGTAGCCAGACTTGAGGCAGTAAGAGTGCTTTTAGCCTATGCCTATTTTAAAGGTTTTAAGTTATATCAAATGGATGTAAAGAGTGCCTTTCTAAATAGGATGATAAAAGAGGATGTTTATGTTGAGCAACCTCTAGGTTTTGAAAATGCTTAATTTCTTAATCATATTTTTAAATTGAAAAAGGCATTATATGGACATAAATAGGCACCTAGAGCTTGGTATAAAAGGCTAAGCCCATTCCTACTTAAACGGTCATTTGTAAAAGGGAGTGTGGATACCACTCTCTTTATAAAAAGAGTAGGAGATGAAATATTCATTTTCCAAAATTATGTGGATGATATTTTGTTTGGATCTACTGATAGAAATCTTTGTGATGAATTTTTAAAAATAATGAGTAATGAATTTGAGATGAGCTTAATTGGAGACTTGAGTTACTTTTTAGGGTTTAGCATTAAGTAGGATGAGGATGGAACCTTTCTAAGCCAGTCAAAATATATTATGGACATCCTTCAGAAGTATGAAATGGATAAGGCTAAATCAGTGAATACACCCATAAGTTCCTTAGTGAAGTTAGATAAGGATCCTAAAAGAAAATTAGTTGATCAAAAGAAGTTTAGAGGGATGATTGGATCTTTGCTTTATTTGACAACTAGCAGACTAGATATCATGTTTAGTATTTATTTGAGTGCTAAATTTCAAGCAGATCTTAAAGAGTCACATCTGACTGCAGTTAAGAGAATTATGAGATATCTTTTGGGGACTCAAAACCTAGGTATTTGGTATCCTAAGAATAGCACTGCATTTGAAATTATTTGATTCTCTAATTCAAATTTTGCTAGTTGTAGCGTTGATAGAAAAAGCACTTATGAAACTTGTCAATTTATAAGAAACTCCTTAGTTTCTTGGTCTTGTAGAAAATAGAACTCAGTAGCCCTTTCAACTACATAAACTGAATATATTGCCTTAGGAAGTTATGTTGCATAAGTGCTTTGTTTAAAACAACAATTAATTGACTTAGGATTTTCTTTTGGCACAATTCCAATCTTTTGTGATAACACTAGTGCCATATGCATTTTAAAGAATCCTATTCAGCATTCTAAAACTAAGCACATTGATATAAAGCATCATTTTATTAGAGATCATGTAGCAAAAGGGGAAATTAAATTACATCATGTTGCTACTAAGGATCAACTTGCAGATATTTTTACAAAACCACTAGCTTTTGACATATTTAGCATTTTAAGGATAAGGCTATGTGTGATTGATCTTAATGCATAATTGAAAATTCTGCAAACTTATTTTGTGTATGATTGTATGTGTGTTTATGTCAAGTATGTGTTGTATAAGTTATATATTTTGTTCTATTTTTCTTTGCTCTTAGTATTTATTTTTTTATTGTTTATACTTTAATAAAAAATGGAAAAATATTTTGCTTTGGAAGTTTTTTGAGTTTTTTCCATGTATTGTCTTCTTGTTCTGTTCATAATGTATGAAAATATTTCATACAATACGAATTTTGTAGCGTATGCATGAAAATTTTCTGAGCTGAAGAGATGAAACAATTTTTCTTTGATATTTCAACCACTATGATGGCATCATCGTACAATACTATTAAAGCAGTTTCGTCTGTACAAATGAGTTCATGCATACAATAAGGATTTATTTCATATTTTTCTCGCAAACATGAAAATAAATCAGGACTATACTAGGATCACCTCTTATGTTCTGAAATAGAGAGTAGAAATTACTAAGGAGGATTTGGGGACTTTCCTTCATCTTAGAACTCTAGGGATTCGAGTGCACACCCTGACCTCCAGAGCTGACTATGATTGGTCAGAAGTAAATTAGATTCTTAGGGGAGTAAGCCAACCAAGTCATCTACCTAGAGTCTACACCTTTAACCAAAATGCAAGGATCATCCAGCATGTTCTTAGAACCTCCATTATTCCAAAAGCTGGAGATCGAATAAATATGACACCTCTCCTCTCAATTATTACCTACTTGATCATGACTGTAAAACCTATAGATGAAGCCTAACTAATCATGGACTACTTGTATTCTCTTACTAATATTAGCCATCCTAGCATCAAGAGGAAGAAAAATATTGCACTAGGCTATGTAATTTTATTTATTCTAGAGAAGAAGTACAATTTAGTCCATCCTACCTGACCTACTAAATACCAGTTTACTTTACTGATGCCTCTTTTCGAACACTTTTTTGGAGAGAGAATCTGGAGATGATTCTGAAGAAGAAGGTGCACCTGCACCTGCACCTGGACTTGATCAGGACTTTTATCAAAATATGGTCCAGCGCTTTAATCATCTTGACCAAAGATTTGATGATATTGAGACACATTTAAAGCATCAGGATGACAGGTATAATGAAGACAGAGGGTGGATCTGAGATCAGTTTGAGTCAGTGAACACGAATATTGTCACAATTAATAGCTATTTTGCCATATTTACTGCTCAACCATCACCGCCAGATCAGGGTCCTTCGGATTACTAGCTATGATTTTATGTCTATTTGGCTTAGTATTTGGTTGTCTTTATTTTTCTTCTAGGCTTGATTGTTGTTGTTGTTGGTTATTCTTTGTCTTTGTTATGATTGTATCATTATTGTATTTGCAGGCTTTAATATTTTTATGAGATAATTTGAATGTCAGCTTGCTTCATGATATATTCAATGAAATGAAAAATTAATGTTTCTATACATAGTGCTATATGATTGTGATTATGACTTGAAATATTTTTAAATTTTATCACTCAAACGTAGTTGATTGACTTTATAAATATTGGTTGAATTTGATTTACAATAGTAATCTCTCTGCATAATTTAATCTCTCAAATATTTAGATTACATTGTGACTGGGTGTAGATTAGAAGATCTTTTTTAGATTATTTTTAGACATGTATTACTTAGCTTAAATTATTGTATATTTGATGTCCTAATATTATTCTAGTTTCTATCTCAAGGTGTTCATTATTGTATTTGTGTCAAAAGATTGTGATTTTGGAAAGAATTTAAAAAAAAAAGGTAGGCACAAAATTAGCTTACAAATGAAAAGATGCACAAAGTGTACCACAAATACAAAAGATGTGTAATATTCGCTAAATTATAAAGAGGCACAAAATTAGTCTGAAATTGACAAGATGCACAAAGTGTGCCATTCAATTTGAAAAAGATGCGCAATGCCGTCAATCGTTCTTTCCTTTATCATTTTCTCAATTACACTAATCAATGATCATCACTATTGAATTAGAAAATTATTAATTTTATTTCATTATTTTTGCAACAGTTGTGGTTACTTAATCTGTCTATTACAATACTGACATAAATCAACTTCTCCTATCCTTGTTATTCTGTGATTTAAAACATTTGAGTCCTTACTTTTTGCATCTGATTTTAATATTATAATTCATTTAACATTTTCTTATTCATCAACTACTTTGATTGTTTCCCTTTTTGTTGTTTTCAAAATGGGGAGTTTGTTTGATATGCATGTTATGGGTGTATTTGTGTTTAAGTGTTTGTTATAATTTGTCTTTTTATTTTGTTTTATCTTGTCTCTTTTTTTTTTTAATTCCCCTTGTTTCAAATAGATCATTCATTTAGGGGGAGCTTACTTTTAGGGGGAGCTTAGGAGAAAATTTGCATTTACTTGTTAACTCAAATAATAATTATTTTGCCATCATAAAAAAGCGGAGATTATTGAGAATGGTATAAATCTGGTTATTCAAGTGAGTTTTTTATATGAGTTTTTGATGATTACAAAATCTTATTGTTTGATCTTATTGTTTGTTTATTATTTTTCCTAACAAATGTTGGAAATTCTATTTTGTATGTACTAACATGTCTTTCAAGAAATTTACACTCCAGGCTACTGAAGACCTCAAGTTATTTTATCAGAGTTTATTGTAAGTGAAGTCTGTAATTTTTACTTTTTTTGAGCCTAAGAGAGTGTGATTGTAAGTTGGATAACTGTGCACACACACTGGGGGAGTGAGATCAAGCTTATTTTTTTATAAACTAATTATACTATATGATGTCAAATCGTACGAGATAATTTGTGCAATTTCTCCTCTAATACGAACCTGCCAGTTTTAAAAATTTTTTAAGTCAAACAGTATGAAATATTTTTGTATATCATTTTCCAGAGTATGAAATGGGAGCTTGCATGGTTCGTACTGGATTGTACGGAATGAACTGTTCAATTTTTTGAACTGTTCATAGAGTACGAAATATTTTCGTATACCATTTTCTAGAGTACGAAATGGGAGCTTGCATGGTTCGTACTGGATCATATGGGACGAACTGTTCAATTTTTTTGAATTATTTGTACAGTACGAATGGGTTTCGTATATCATTTTATAGAGTACAAAAACTGAGTTTCATTTGTTCGTACAGGATCGTACGGGATGAACTGTTCATTTTTGAACTATCCATATAGTACAATTTTAGTTCATATATCATTTTACATAGTACAAAAATTAGGGTTCCTAGGTTCGTACATCATCATACGGGATAAATCGTTCAACTTTTTGAACAGTTCGTACAGTACGATTTGGTTTCATATTTTATTTTCTAGAGTACGAAACAGGGCTTACATGGTTCACATGGTATATCATACGGGACAAACATTTCATTTATTAAACTGTTCGTACAGGATGATTATCAATCATACGGTACGATCCTACTTTGTAAAACTTGAAATTTTCAATTTTTGGACAGTTTTTCTTGACCTTTGAATATAAGGCTTCTAAAAACTGAATGTTAAAGTAATCTTCTGCAAATTTCTTCTTGAGAGTGGAAGGGAGAGTGATTAGGGAGAGTGTTTGGGAGTGAGTGTGGTGAGATCTTTGAAGAGGAAATTGTGATGGAATTCACAAGGTTTCCCAAAGGTGAGGATCTCATTGTTTGTACTTCAAGTCTTTTCCCTATTTCTTTGAAGACTCTTGAGAGAAGATCTTTGAAGAAGGTCTGATTCTCTATTATCACTAGGAGGGTGAAAAAGAATACTTGGTTCTTTGCCGACACCTGGAGGGTGTGAAAGGACGAGTGGGTTCTCTGCCTTTACCAGGAGGGTGAAAAAGGAAGACAGTTCTCTGCCGCACTGGGGTTTGGTGGAAGTGAGTTTGTAATGGCTTCTCCACCTTATTGTGGGGGAAAAAGGAGAGTCACTTTGGTTTAGTGTAATACCTAGAGAAGGAGTCTCTAGGGAGTGGATGTAGGTCGTGTTTGTATGAACCATTATAAAATTTGGTGTTCTCTATTCTTATTTTATTTTCTGTAATTTTCATTTTCTGCATTGTAATTTATTTTTCTGTGGTTGAAAAATGAAGAATTCATAACTGATCGTACTGTACAAAGTGGATCATACTGTATGATTTATATAAAGTTTCTTTTAGTAAAAAGGTTTTCAAAAACATCCAAGAGAATTTAAAGAACCAATTCACCCTGCCTCTTGGTTAGCCTAGGGACATAATCAATAGGTCTAACAACTTATTCGCACTTTCATACTCTTCATATTTGGCACATAATGATATTAGAAATAAATTGGAGCTTTCCATTCTTCAATGGTATAACAATATTACCTTTTCCCTTCACAGCTACCTTAGACTCATCTCCAAAGGATACATTGCAGCTCACTGACTCGTCAAGTTTCATAAGTATGCTTTTTCTTCCACACATATGGTTTCTTACACTCATTCTCCTTATACGTTAGTAGCAAAGTGCCATCTTGTTGACTTCTCTCTTCCACGTAATTAGCCTTTTGTTCAACTTTATTATTATTTGTAGTTCTATATTCTGCAGCGTAGTGACCAAATTTTTGATAGTTGTAGCACATCACTTGAGATTTATCATACCTTGGTCTTGATGTTCCTCTTTCACGCCCTCTTATTGAACTTCCCCCTTGTCCAAAATTGGTATTATTATTCTTATCATTGTTAGAGGTCCTACCTCATTTACTTCCATGACCACGGCCTTGTCCTGGACCAAGACCTCTACCTTTTTATCTTCTATCATACTCGAGTCTCTCTTCTTTAGTTGAATTAATTTCTGTCTTCAGTAGCTGTTCTGTGATCACTTGCTTCTTTTTTTTCTTCATAGGCTTATATAGAACCTAGGAGTTGCTCAATTGTCATAGCCTCTAAGTCCTTAGTTTCTTCAATGATGGCGATAATATGATCAAACTTTGAATCTAAAGATTGAAGGATTTTCTCCATAATCCTTACATCTTCTAGCTTCTCTCCAATCTTTTTAATTGATTAGAAATGGCTAAGACTCTAGTAAATTAGTCGGAGATGACTTCGACTTCTTTCATATATAAGGCTTCAAACTCACCTCTTAATGTTTGGAGATGCACCTTCATGACTTGCTCTGCTCCTTTATAATTAGAGGTCTAAAGCTCCTCCCATCCTTCTTTGGCAGACTTCGCATCAAAAATCTTCTCAAAAACTTCATCATCTATTCCTTGAAATATTAGATAGAGAGCTCTTCCTTGAATCTCTTAGACTATCCTTTTGAGTTTGGGATAGACTTGACTCATCTTGTAGCTCATTATAGCCTTTCTCTATCATTTCCTATACATCATGTGATCCAAGAAGGGCCTTCATCTTGATGCTCCAATTGTCATAGTTGCTATTGTTGAGCGTTAGAACTTGGAAGGGGATCATACTATTGCTTGCTATCTCTCTAGAAAGAAACTTTTTCTCTAATACCACTTTGTTGGGCAATAAGACGATATTGTAAGAGGAGGAATGCTAAAAGAGAATATGAACACTTGTAAAACTCATTTTTTATTTTACTCTTACACTTCTTGATTCTACTTAATATAAAACTCAAAGACACCACACCTATTTATACTAGTGACACCCCTATTAGGATTATGCCAGCACATTATTGACCTCATTTTTGTATGAGGTCAATAGAACCAATCCAGACCTTAGGATCTTTTCAGTCGTTAGGATTAATATTGACCCTAGGATCAATCTGATCTTAGATCAATCCAGACTTTAATATCAATCCAGATTCAAATCAATCTTAATCCCATATTAATTTTAAATTCAATTCAATAAAACTCCAAGTTAATCTAAACTCTACGATCCTCCTAGACTCTAGACCATAGGATTCTTCTAGACTCCAGATTATATGATATTCTTAGGCCCTAGGACCTACTCTAGACCCTATGATTAGTTTAGATCTTATATCAATCCAGAGCTTTAAAGAACCCAGGTCCAGTTGCTACAGCCTCTGACCTGACCTTAATCTTATCTAATCATCTAAATGATTGTAAATGATTTAGGTAGTTTAAACCTTATCATTCAAACTCAAAATTCATCTCAAAACCAAAATTCCAGATCAAATTCAAGGCCAAAGGTTTAAGTCCTGAAATCCTTTTCCAGTGAATTTTTCAAACCTTTCAAAACCAAATCAAATGGCCTCTGATTTAGAGTCTATTAGTTGCATACTAATGGGACATGTCTCTAAAGGTAACACTCCAAATTTGAGCTCATTCTGAGGTCTCTAACCCCAGAAATTGGATTGAAATTCAAAGGCTATAAAACCTTCAAATATTTATGGCCTATGCCAATAGACCTATCACCTAGTGGATTTTGACCTGGGAGCTTTCCCCAAAGTCTCCAATCACTCCCAGACCCTTGATTATGACTCATTGAACATTAAACTGTATTTTATTGGACTCAATTTGACCCCCAATTGATCAGGGATCAAAATGACTAAAATACCCCTTAGGGGTATGAATAGTCACCTTTGATCAAATGAGCTGCAAATCAAATGCAACCACCTCTAGCAAGTTTCAAATATCAAACCCAACCTGTTGGACCCAAATCTAGCCCCTGGGTCAACCTGGTTGACCAAACATGCCTTTAAGCATTAAAAAAGGTCATTTTGACCAAATGACCTCCCCAAACAGTAGGACCACCACCAGTAGACTCAAAATATCATTTTGGACTTGTTAGACCCAATCCCTGACCCTGGGTCAGCCTAGTTGACCAAGTCAACCTAGTTGACCCATTAGGCCTATTAAGGGCCTAAATAGGTCATTTGATCTGAATGACCATTCCAGACCCTGAAACCACTTTTACTAGACTCCAGATACCCAATCAAACTTGTCAAGCCCAAATCTTGGCCCTATGTCAACTTGGTTGACCACTTCAAACCCTTAAGCCTCCCTACTTCAAATCAAACCCCAAATGTATTCAACCTTTTCTCAAAACTCCTTGAACACATTCCTGAATGATTTGGCTTTAATTAGACTCTTGACCCAATCAATAGTTGACCAAGTCAAATGAGTCTATGGTTGGTCAAAGTTGGCCCATATGACTCATTTCAATGCTCCTAATCAATTCAACTTATTTTAAATCTCAAATAAACTTCAAATCATGACCTTAATATGCCCTAATGCTTAACAAACCTAATTCAAGTCTAGTTGACCAAGTCAACATATTGAGACTTGGTCAAACTAGCTCAAACCCTTTTAAAACATTCAAACTCCAATGTCAAGCCATTAAACTCCCTTTGAATCAACCCAAGTAGCTCCCAAGCCTTCCCCCATGCCACCTCAGCTTCCAAGTGGCATGGGGAGCAGTCAAACACTCAAACCAAGCAAATGGAATGGTCAAAGTTACTCAAATGATCTCCTAAGGCTAATCCACTCCACCCTTAACCCCTCCAGCAGTCCTAATCAATTTCTGGAAGGTTCTTAAAGTCTCCTTAATCCTTAGATTAGAGCCTAACCGGCCCATGTGGTCCCAACCCCCATATAAAGCTAAAAACACCTTTCCATGTGGATGTCCTCCTTGTCCTTGATTCCTCCAGCTCTCAACTACCTCCAGCACACATGGCATGCATCTAAAGGCTACCCTAGTTGATCTCAGCCCTCCATTCATTCTAGAATGGATTGAATAGGGAAAAAGGCTAAAATAGAGCTCATTCTAACCTAACCGTTCTCTCACCTTCCTCCAGCTCCTAGACCCGAGATTTCTCTCCTATGAGCTTCAGGCTTCTTCTACTTCAAACCCCAACCAAATCCACCTTCAAAATCTAGCCGGCAATCCGGTTTCCAGCAAACTCAAGCTAGTTCTGTCCAAGCATCTATTCCCCTCGATCCAGACGTCATCAGCTCGAGCGGTCTTCTACAAATCTAAGCGTGGACAGACTACAATCTCAGAGAAATCAAAATATCCCAAAATGAATAGTTAAATTTCATTCAAACTCAAACCCTAATTAGTATAATTATCGTAAAATAACATTCTATATTATAGTTTTCAAAGCATAAGTTTATATCCACATTATTTTTGTTCATTAAGGGAATCTACGTTTTAAATTTCATGAGATTTGAATATCTGGATTCGAGAATGAGCCAGTTTTTCATTTTAGGGCTTCGGTCTCGCTTCAGTTCCAGGTGTACGAAATTCTAACCATTGATCTCACGATCAACGGTCAGAATTTTGTTGTTCCACACATTGATCTGATCATATACAAGCCTCCGCCGAATCAGATCACTGTCTGGCCAAATCAAGACTGTTGATTTAAAAATACGGAGGATCCAACGGCCATAATCCCATGCTGACGTGGTTTAGTGGAAGATGCGTCTGCACCTATTGATTACTCAATGATTGCTGGCGCCGCAATCATTTCACCACCGACAATGATTGTCCCATGATTTTGATAGCCCAATGAAGCGCCGCCACGTAACGTACAGCCGCCGAATTAAAATATGATTAAGGTTTAATTAATTTTAAACCTATTTTAAATCCAGAAATTTCAAAAAATTGTTAAAAATAAAATATAATTCCAAAAAATATATATTTTATATCAAATTGATCAGAATTAAAATATCTTTTAACTAAAATTAATATTGACTCAAAATATTTAATATATTTTAAATTATTTTAAATAGTCAAATACCTAGATTTAATTAGTATTTAATTTAATATTAATTAAAATATTTTCAAATAATTCAAATTTTATATTAAATATAGTTTAAATGTTCTGAATTAATGTTTAAAACATATTTTAAGTATTCTAAAATTAATATTTAATTCAAAATATGTAATATAATTTAAATATCTCATATTACTTAAATACTTAAGTAATTAGGTAATAATTAATTAATTAATTATTTAATATTTTCAAAAATATGTATATGTAAATTTATACTAAAATATTTTAAATAATAAAAGAAAAAACTATTTCAAAAAAAATTTAATTTGAAATTTCAAATTAAATTATGAATTATTAATTAACTTTAATTATCTAACCATTTTAGTGATTAATTAAATATTTAATTTAACTTTCTTTGAAAATCTAATATTATTTTATTAAAATCAGATAACATACTTTAATTATTTTGAAATTTAAAATTCATTTTTAATATTTTAAATTTTTTTTTAATAATTTATCTTACTTAAAAGCTTAAATATTTAATTAATATTTAATTAACATTCAACTTAAATAATTCTTTAAAAATTCATATCCTCTATTTTAAATTACCTTAATTTATTAAAATAGTTTTTTAAAATGGTTTTGAAATTATTTTAAAACTATTTTAGGATTTGTTTAAAACTATTTTGAATTACTTTAAATTTTCTAGATTTTCTAAAATTAACCTATTTTCTAGATGTTCAAATTAATTTTAAAATTATATAGGTTAAATTTTGAGAGTTTTGAGTGTATCTTTGAATTTCTAAACATAGATTAAACTTGATTGAATGGAATTAATGTGGATGATTAGTGAACAATCATATTTTGATTGTTCACTAATCTTGTCTTTAATTACATGTCTTATAATAAGTCATGCATCCTTAGGATACACACACCACTTAGTTTAGGCTCTCCTAGATTTAGCATTGACTGTGATTATGTTTGAGTGTACATGCATGCCCAAGTGTTAGTGGCTTTGATTTAAGCCCACTTAACTTAGTGACATCATTAAGGATAATAATTAAGGACCTATATATAGAAAACTTTAAAAAATTTTAGAAATTAGGATAGATATCCTTTTGACTTGAAACTTTCAACATTCAAACTTAATGACATGCTTAGCCCATAGAACATTTTTAACTGATTTTAAAAGTAATTAAGCCTTTTAACTAAATGACTTAAGGTTAAACCTTAATTAAGCCTTTAAAACTTCCAAACTTTTTAGTAAATCAAAATTTAACCCAAATATTACACATAATACCTTAAATTGACCAAGAATCAACCCTTAATCAATGAAAATTCAAACCACTTCAATTTGATATCAATGTTAAGAATAATTTATTTTTAAGTGATATTGAATATTTAATTAATTTAATTAATTAAAAATAATTAAAAATTCTAAAAATCTCTAAAACACTTGATAATCACTCCTTAGATCATTTTTTATCTTTGGAGGTTATTTCAAGAAGTTTGGAGGTCATTTGGATTCAAATCATCAAAAGCCTTCTAATTAAAAAAATTAAATAATTCAAATAAATTGTCAACACTTTAAAAAATCATAACTAATTCAAATAAACTCCAAATCAGTCAAACTCAAAGGCATTCAACTCATATTAAAGTATAATATTTATCAAAAATATTAAATTTTTAGAAATCAATCAAATTTTAAAAAGTCAACTTTTGGTTAAACCTAGTTCAAAATTAAGTCAAAACTTCAAACCTTCATAAAAAAATATGAAAAGATTCAAATCCAGCATACTTATAGTCTAACTGATTGTATTAAGGTCTAGTATTTTATAAAAATATTAACTTTCTAGAAATTAAGCTTAATCAAAAAATTAATTTTTGACCCCTTAATTAAATCATTAAAATAATCCAAAAAACTCCAAAATTCAAAAATCATTTAAATTTCCAGAAAACATCAACTTAACATTAAAACCAGCAACCAATCAATTTGAATAAAATTTATCAACTCTCAAACCCTTAATCAAATCAAAACACTTAACTATATCGATTATCACTTGGTAACCCAAGCCTATGAAGCTATTAAATTAGCCCCAAGGAAGGTGAGATAAACTTCATGGCCTCGGTGAGTGACAAAGGTAGTAGTCAATAAACATTTAAAACATACTTTAAAATCAATTTTAAACCATTAATACTTAATCTCAAACTTAAATTCCTTAAACCTTTCAACCAACCAGAACATCAAACAACTTCAATCAAGTACCCTATGTAGGAGATATCAAACCCACACAGCCTACCTCACACACTTTATATGGTTTACTAGGATAACCAACTCTAGTATTAGGCTAGGCTAGTATTTACTTTTTTGCTATGTGCCGGGTTTTTAAGTTTTCACTACATATTATTTGCTAGTAGTAGAACTGATTGATTATTTATTTATTTACTGCACTCTAAGATATAATTGATTGTGCGTTAGATATACCCTTAGGTTAGGGATGATTTGTACTAATTCAATCGTATGCATGTGGCCATGCTCGCACAGGGTAATTAAATTAAAGGGGGTAATTAATAAAGCTTTAAACTGACAATATTTTTTGCAGGTGCTCCAGAATGCTTAAGTCCCTCTTCAAAATAAAAAGAGCATGGCTAAGTGTGGCTGGTTTGAGCATTTTAAATTCTTAAAATATTAACTATTTCGGATGTTTACATAACTATTAATTATTAGGGTAACCCTGCAGGATCGAGTCTAGATTTTTCTTTTAAATTTAAATGTAATTTGATTCAATGTTGAGTTGTAATGTGTTAAGTGATTTGAGATGGGATATTTATATCCAACTTGAATTTCAAAGAGGAGAATACTCCCTGAAGAGGAGAATCTTCTTCCATTTGAAAGATCAAGTTAGGATATCTTTCAAATATCTAAGATGAAAAGATAACACCCCTTTCAAGGGGGAGTTTCTTTTCACTTGGATATCCGGACCTGACGATCCAAGGAGTTCCAAGATGAAGAAGAAGTGAAGAATGAGAAGACCCATTCTCAAAGTCACTTGAGTCTTAGGAGTAGAATCTGGGTTGAAGTCAGTGGTACCCGACCATTTTACTTTTCTTGCAGACCCTGGGTTGTACAATTAAGTGGCACTTGCCACATAAACTTTTAATTTGAATTCTAATTTAATTGATTTGATTAATTTTGATTGTTGTGTTGATTGTGATACTAGGATTTCATACTTTTAATAGTTTTTTGGTGCTTTTGCATGTCAAACTTTATTTTAGCCTGGAACCCGATCGGAGTCTCATGAGGGTAAGTTTAAAATATTTTCTACTTAAAATCAAAATTAAAATTTTAAGCTCACATAGAAATTCTAATGCTCTAAGAAGTAAGGCCGGATCGCCGGGAGTTTTTCATGCATTCATATTAAACCTTTTCTACCCTGTTAGACACCTCCCCGCTTGTGAGTTCTGGCAGGCCACCTTACCTATTAGGAGGCAGTCCTGTCAAGGGGATGTTGTGCAATCTCTAGGATAAACTATTTTTAAGCCATTTTCGAAAACTGCTTCATATTTGACTTAAAGCAATCGAGTCAACTAGCATGCATCGCATCAGCAACAAATTAAAATTGAGTCTAAATTTTAATTACATTTCTAGATTAAGCATTTCACCCAACATATGTCAAGGGGCCAATTAGGAATCAGCTCTAAATGTTGGCCCCATTCTCCTTAAATTAATCTTAAATAATGTCAATAACCACTCTTTCATAAAAGACCTGACTCATGGTTTTGAAGTGCTTAGGTGGTTTAGCTGGCTCCCTAATCCAGGCCGGGGTAAGTCCAGGACTGCAATGCATTAGCTAGGATCCGGGTTACTAATTTTCAGTACCCACTTTTAAACTTAGGATTTGAGGCAGATTTTTAATCTTAAGACCTCCACCTCCGGGAATCTAATTCCCACTTTTTAATAAAATTGATCATCTAAACATTAAATCTCTTTCGGTCAAATTTAAGCCTAACACTTAGGATAGGTTGGGGTGCTTCTGAAGTGATTCAGAATCCTAAGCACCTCCTACTCCTCCTCCTTTGACCTCCAGAAATAACTATTCAACATTGAACCAATCCTTGCTGAATTTTTAATCCCTACCTCCTTTGACATCAAACTTTGAAATCTTAAATGAATTTCGTATCGCTATTTTAATCAAGAGTATTCATAGGAAAATTTTTGGTTTCCAATAATGTAATTAACTATGAGGGCTTACGCTCGTAGGAGATTTAGAAACCCAGATCAAATTTTTTAAAATCCAATTTTTAAAACTTTACTAATTGTCTTTAGGAAATTCAATCATGATGATCATTATCATCATATTCAGACTATCGATTATGATTGATATCTTCTTTCCTTGGATAGATATGTCAATTACAATCATAATTTTGATTATGAAATTAATGATCAATTTATTCAAATTAGCATAGTCAAATATTGGATTAAACATCACTTTGATCCTTCGGGATTATATGTTGTTTCTCCTTTAGTTTGATTACGATAATCAGGATAAATTTAAAGCTTTGTAATATGAACCTATTAGGGAATGATATGTTCACTTTTTGAGATGATATATCATTCATAATAAGTATTCGATTCTAAAATTAAAAATTCCAAAAATTCAACCTTTTCCAAAGAAAATTAAACCATTTTCAAAACTCAAGTTAGTAAGTTTTTTAATCAAATACACATTTCAATCCACTGACTACTATTGACTCTCTAAAATATTCTCTTATCTTCATTTGCAAAAGTCATTAATTACATATCCTATAATTCTCTAAATCACCTTTTAAAATATATTTATAGAATCCTCTAAAATATTCTTCATAAAATGAGACTCTAGAATGTTTTAAAGACTTTTCTAGATTATGGGCTCAATTAAAATGCCCAATTAATTAAATCAAGTTTAATTTTCAACAAGTGATTAGTAATTAATCATATGTTTAACTTTTTAAATTGAAAAAGAGTTTAACCACTGATATATTATCTTTAATTTTAACTCCCTTCTAATTTGGTAGGAGGCGGAACACCAAAGGCCTAAATTTAGCTTAAATTGATGAATGGATACTCATATATTAAAAGGATTAAGCTAATATGTAGCAACCAATATTAGTATATTAGGAACTTAACTATTTTTTTAATTACTATGTTTAGCTTTTTCCTGCACATTACATTCTAATAATCTCTGTCGTACATGAGATTCTTCTACATTGGCCATTACTCTACCTTAAGTGAAGGTTTTTCAACACCATAAAGTATATTATACAAAGAGCCACTCAAACATATAAATCCTATATAGGAATCACATACACATGAACCTTACTCAAATACCATAGAAGCTCAAAGCTCATAAAATCCATAAATCACTTGATACAACCCAATCATCAACCCTGACACAACTTGATAGGGGGTGGATCATTAGTGACTAAGTTTAGCCTGGCATAATAATAGTTTATGGACAATCATTAACTCAAAATATGCTAATGACTAAGGTTAAGTGTGAGTCCCCATACTTAGGCTTCCTTTCTTTAGGACTAACCCCATTAGTATCATAAAACACTTTTTAGGCACCATCATAATTTAAATTTAAATCTTAATCTTCTGTAGAATAGGTGTGAGTTGCCACACTTAGGCTTCATTTTCTAAGAAGCACCCTCTAGTTTGTTGGGATAGGTGTGATTCCCCACACTTAGGAAACCATTCCCTTGGACTAGAATGAATTCCATCTTAGCCTTTTAGGATAGGTGTGAGTCCCAACACTTAGGCATCCTATTCTTTAGGGATAAACCCACTAATGTTGAATAATGCCTTTTAGGCACCATCTGAGTTTAAATTTAAATTTTAGTCCTTTAAGGTTAGGTGTGAGTCCCCATACTTAGGCTTCCTTTCCTTAAGACTAAATCAACTAGTGTTGGAAATTGTCTTTTAAGCACCATCCTAGTTAAACTTAACCTTCCAAGCTTAGGTGTAAATCATCTTATAAATTTCCCTTTCTTAGAAGAAGCTCTCTAGTTTATTGAGATAGGTATGCATCCCCACATATTGGCATCCTTTCTCTTAGATTAGAAAGAAGACTTTAATCTTATTAAATTAAGCTCAAATTCTTACATTCATTCAGCTCTTTCATACCTTTGGCTTTGTTAATGGTGCTAACCCTATTAGTCACTATTTGGTAGTGTCACTATCATCATCATCAACAACAACAACCTTCAAATAAATCAATCAAAATTCCAAGACTTGAAATTAAAATACAATCTAGAAATCTAAAACAAAATTTGAAATCCAAACCTAATTGAGTCTAAACTAAAATCTTAAATCCAAAACCAACTAAAATCTAAAACCCAAGATCAAAATAAAATTTGAATTCTTTTGGATTATGTTGAATAGTCAATGCTAATAATTGTGATTTACTTTCCAAGTTCATCACACATTGGCGGTCCATTTTTTAATCTCTTTTTTGGCATCAGTCACTTGCATGATTTTCTTACATGCCTTGTCAGTTGGTCTACCTTCTTGCATTTTGCACCTAGTATTTGATGAAAGGTCAAGTTACATACTTTTATCTCGATTCATCGTCAGCTTTAGAATTTATTTCTTTTGGTCATATTTTGATCATTACTATGTCTTAAAAATATATGTGATCAAGTCAATGTTGATTTGATGAAAATTTTACATGAATTTATGGATTTGAAGTTTTCATGCTTGTAATGATCTCCCACGTAAAATTTCTCGATTGGGGTTTTTTCTTGTGAAATGGATTGTACCATTGTGTCTGACTTGTCAAGATGGATCAATTGAGTCTATTCGCGCTCAAATAAGATACTATTTGATGTGTATCGATGAGAGAGAATGTTAAAAGCTTTCTTTTTATTATTTTTAAATCTAAGAATAATAAAAAGGTTATATAAAAAGAAAATAAAAAATGTATTTCAAATATAAATATGTTAAAAATTAAAATAAATAAATATCATAAATAAAATCCCTCCAAGTAAACTATAAAATATTAAAAAAATAAAAATATAAGATATAGTAATAGATAAAAGAAAATAAAATAAAATAAATATAATAAACAAAACCCCACTCAAATTCACTTAAAATTAAATTAAATTAAGCTCAAATTCAAATCACTTTAGCCCTTTAATAGTCCTTAAATCAATATTTAAAATTTAGCCCTTGGATTAAATTCTTTATTAAGGGAAAATGGTTATTTTATTTTTTTAAATTATTAGGGCTGCATAAGAAGTGTTTGGGCAGCTACATAAAACATGATAAGTGTTGTTTTTAATCTTCTGTGGTATCCACTAGTTATAGTGGTATGAAATTAAGGGCATTATAAGGAAATCATCCAAGCTATTGATTTCCAATTACATGGGGGCTGGATTGTCTTTACATCTTCTACTTTTCCAAAGGCTATTCAATAAAGCTTAATTGATTCTATCCCTCTCTCTCTCTCTCTCTCTCTCTCTCTCTCTCTCTCTCTCTCTCTCTCTCTCTCTCTCTCTCTCTCTCTCTCTCTTGATAAGAATTTGGCCAATGACGGAAAATGGAAGGGGGACAACTGATGTTTGGTTCCTTCACCAAGGTAAAATGAGAGAGAGGGAGAGCTGCTCTTAAGGTGTTTATCCCTTCTAGCAAGAAGGAAAAGAGGAGAGAGATGCTCTTGAGGTGTTTGGCCCTCATAGTGATGAACAAACTAATGTTATAAATCGAACATTATGAAATCTAAAGATGACTTATAGAGAAAAGTGTAAGAAATCTAAAGATGACTTATATCTGCATATATTTAAATTTGCATATAATAGTATTCTCTAGAATAACTAAAGCTTCACCTTTTGAAATAGTTGATGGTCAAAACCCTTGGCAATTGATTGATGTAAAGAATCTCCCATCTCATGCATTTTTTATTATGCATTCACATTTTCTAAGGAATTTGAAAGCCTATATTATACCATAAGATAACAAATTACTTTATATAGTAACAAATATACTTCTAGGGTAAATCATAATCAATCAATAAAAGAATTTTAAAAAGGTGATTATATTTCAATTTTTATTCTCCTAACATTATTGAACCTCTAAGTTTAAGAAATTACATGTAAGGGCTTGTGGCACCTTCAAAATTATATAAAAAAAATGGATCTAATGCATATTGCTATGATTAAGTTGTTGATAGGCTAATTCATTCTATTATTAATCTTAAAGATATTTTATTATATGAGGGAGTTAGAAAGCCTCAACTTGTTCAGTCTAACTCATTAGAAAAAGACATAGCCCCTCACTTATAGAATCCCTCATTTTTAATGATTAATTATCAAATAAATGAGGAAGCACCCATAGATCCAGCTATTGATCATCAAATTTTAGTTCAGTGGAAGAATAAACCACCTATATATTGGTGATACATAGTAAACTTATACTGACTTAGAGACTTTGGTTCCATAATTAATAAAATATTATTTATATTTTAGCTCAACTGAGCTCACGAGAGTTGATATAACATATCATGTGAATGAAGATAAATAATATAAAATCTTAATTATAAGTGCTATGACCAAAGTCTAAGGTAAAGATCAAAGAAAATTTCCAATTGTAGGAGCTCAATAAAGATCTCAAAGTTTTAAATATTATAAATGTAATTTGTATTTATTTTTCATATAAAAACTTATAGGACCAGTCATGATATAGTTTGTTATGGATGAGGTATTGAAAATATGTAGTTGAAACTCATTCTCATTAATGGTAACCTATCTCTTTTTCCTCTCTTTTTTTTTCCTTAAATTTTTTCCTCCAAAAGTGATTACCTAAGAGTCTTATTATTATAACCTAGACCGGTTCATTCCAGGTATTTTGCATGAACAAGCCGGGCCGACTTTCCTTCCAATCGCAAGCTGAGCGGACCCTTGCCTCCTTCGCATGCGACCCTCCAATCATGATTTCCTTCCCCATTAGGCAGATTCTCCGACCTTCACTACAGGAAAAATAGCTATTATCGGTGGACAAAATCTGCCGGTAAAGTAAAAAATGTGAGGGAAATAATAGGTTTCCGGCGGATTACCGGCGGAAATTACTCCGACGGTAAAACGTGCGTCGAAAAAAACATTCCGTCACATTTTTTCCGCTCCGGCGGATAACCGGCGGATATATTTGACAAACCGATGCCTTTTCTGTGGTAGTGTTCTGGCGTAATAACCGCCGGAAATATCGGTGGAAATGTCCCGCCGGAAATTCCGGCGGATATTCCATCGCAATAAAAGCGATGTCTAGTCTTACCGTCGGACATTACCGTCGAAAGAGCCGTCGGAAGTTCCGTCGCATATTCCGCCGGAAAGTTTGTCATATCGTATTTACATCAAAGTTACCGGCGTATAATCTGCCGGAAACCTGTAGCAGAAAAAAAAAACATTCCTCACTTTGAAAAGTGATTTCCACATTTAAACCTGCATACAAAAAATTACAACAACATATATATTCCATAAAATCAACAATTACACAAACGAGAAGTATACAAACGAGAAGAGCATCAACCAGATAAGGAACACTTAAACATGTATAAATAAACATATATAAGAAAAGTGTCATAAATAAATAATTAAATATGTTCAAACAGCAAATAGATAAATTTGTCCAAAAAACCCATAAAAACATATGTCCACATCAGTTAAATAGATTAATAATGTCTACTCTGATTCAGTTTCATCCTCAGCTGTACTTCTACCACTACTCATCTGCTCCCTCATCTTTCTCATTTCTTCTAACATTTGAGCTTTCTACTGCTGTATCTGTTGCTGCTGCATTTGCATCTGCCAATCAGCTTGGGCTTTCCGTACCTGTTCTAGCTCGGCTGTGAGGGCAGCTCTCTGTTGGGTATATAAAGATTCCTGGGTACTAGATGAAAAACTACCCCCACTAGATGACTGCCCTTCATATTCATAGGCCTGCGAGCCTAACCCATATACTCTGCCATGCTACATTCCTCCTACCGCTTGTGACTAAGTGCGGTAGTCAGAATAGTCTGTTGATCCAGCAGAAGAACCTTCACCTGTAGCAGCCTGACTCTCTCGAAGCCGTGTATAGTCCTCCTATGAAAGTTAATAAAAAGTTATGCTATTTACATATAATATCACCAAAATTAACTTATATACTTACATAGGCTCTCCTAGCACGCTCGTCAATCCATTGCTAGTCCTCCTGTCGCTTGTGGGTATGACTATGCAATTCAACAGGAGTCGGTTCTCTACCCAGCACTTGTTTCTGAAATAGACATATATTAGTATTCTAATTAAAGTAAATTATTAAAAGATTTTAAAATTTCTTACCAAACATCTTCTGTGCTCAGTATGAGGAATAGAACAACCTGTATGAAGGGAACTACCCAAGCCCCCAACATCAGAAGCTCTATTCTGTCTATTTTGATCTCTTCTTCTAGTATAATCTGGGCTTCCCAAGCACTGCTCAACTCTGTCCATACACCCTCACCAATCCAGAGAGGTCGCTGACCTAACTTTCTAATATCAGTAAACATGTCTCGCATACGAGTCAAGCCACGCTTCTCAAAGTTCTTTCTGATTTTATCATTATGTTGAGGAAGCCAACAAAAATCTTTCTGTAATTAAACATATACAAGAATGAATAATTATTTTTTTTAGCTTATATATATATTAGATATAATCAAAAAAATTTATATAATAACATACCTCAAACTCTCTAAACCACATGTCCCGTACTTCTTTTGGGACTTTCTTCCAAGAAATATAAGGAGCATCGTATCTGCTCCGTATTATGTCCCGGATTTTATACGTAGGATCTTTTGATGGATGAAACCTGAAAGCAATATGTTAGTCAAAAAAACTAATTCAATTCTATTTACATAACTGAAATAAAATTAGTACTTACGTGTCACCGTCAGGTTCAATCAACATGCGACCCTCTGTCGCCTCCTCTGCTGCAGCTGGGTAGGAAGGTCTGACTGTAGCGGGCTGAGGTGGTGGTGGGACATATGGCGAATATGGAGGATGTGCACCATGATAAGGTGGGGGTGGGTAATAGGGGTAGATTTGACTGCTACCTCCTTCTTGCCTTTTATCTCAATTTAGAGCCTAGGTCATCATTCTAAAACATCCTTTGCCTCTCTCGCATCTACCGAAAGCCCTCCTCCCTCTCATAGCAGTCAAATCTCTTCCCTACTCTTCCTTTTGGGTTTCTTATCGTGAATCACAACCATTGATAGAAAACAAGACCTCTCCATCTTCTACCTCTTTGAATAAGGTGGAGTTTACTTTTTTTTTCTCTTTATATTTTTTCTTTCTTTTAGATAAAGATTTGGTATTTCTCCTCCATCCTTACCCATTGATCAAAGTCGAGTAGGTGATTATTGCTATCATTTTTATTATTATTATTATTTTGATGTTTAATTAGAATTATGATGTTACATCTTGATTAGCAATACTCATATAATTGTGCCCATTTAGTTGTGTGTATTACAAATCTGATTCAAGAACTGTGATTTTGATGATAACAAATATTATTGTGTCTGTTACTGCTTTCTCCTATTTCTGTGATATTTTGTTGTGTTGTATGTACTAACATTTAAAGAGTCCACAGTTCACTTGCAATTTTGATCAGCTCAAGACTGGATAGACTAGGGTTACAGTATATATTTTCAATTTGTTATGTATTTTTTTCTTTCTTGAGTCGTATCATATAATTGGGTGGATATCATTGCTGAGTAACCTTGCATACACATAGGGGGAGAGAAAAAATATTTTTGAGAGAGTTTTATTTTTAAGTAAATCATACTGTACGACTTTGGTTCATATTGTACGACTTATTTCATACTTTATAGCTTAATTCATACTATATGATATGTTGTGCTCTATCAAAACCCTAGCCGCCATAGGTTAAGAAAGACACTAATTATGTATTGATCATATAGTATGATCTGGATCACACTATACACCCTAATTAAAATCTTTCTTAATTAACCCCTTAATATCAATCAATCAAATCATGAAAAATTATTATCGCCAATCGTATTATACGATACTGTTCATACTATATGATTAATATTGTACAAAATTGGTCATCCCATAGATCGTACCAAACAAAATCTATAATTTTTGCACTGATCATACGGTACGATATCCCAAGTGATGTACGATTGACAGAGTATGACTTTGTTTGTCCCAAAGATCATCCCAAATGAATAGAAGAAATCTCTATAGTTCATACCGTATGATATTTTGATTGCACTGTATGAAATGTTTAAAAATTGAATAGTTCATCCACATGAACTTACTGGACAATTTTAAATTATACTAACCATATTATATGATACGTGTATCATACTATACGAATAAAAGATGGATCTCTTATAATTTAGGATTTTTTTAAGCCCGCTATTTAAGGATTTCTAATACTCTTATTAGAAAATCTTTTACTGATGAGTTTATCTAAGAGAGAGCTTAGAGGAGGAAGAGAGAGAGAGAGAGCTTAGGAGAGAGAGAGATCCTTGTGAGGGGAAGTTATGAGGGATTCACAAAGGTTGCTCCAAGCAAGGTTTCCACCATTTTATTCAAGCTGCCTTCTTGGTTCCTTAGTAGCTCTGGGGGAGACTTTCATTAGCATTAGATCCATGTTCTCTGCCTATTCTAGGAGGGAGTAAAAGGATTCTAAGGTTCTCTGCCTACTCCATGAGGGAGTAAAAGGATTCCAAGGTTCTCTGCTTACTCTAGAAGGGAGTAAAAAGATTTCCAGGTTCTCTGCCTACTCTAGGAGGGAGTAAAAGGATTCAAGGTACTCTGCCTCATCGGGTCGGTGGAAAGATTTTGTAAGAGCTACTCTGCCCTACTATGGGGGAAAAAGGAGAGACACTACTTTTAGTGTAATACCTGGGAAGGAGGTTTTTAGGGAGTGGAGGTAAGTCAAGCTGACCGAACCACTATAATTCTGGTGTGTTCTTTCAATTTTACTTTTTTGTATTTAATTTCTATATTTTTCTATGATTTATTCTGTGTTTGAAATCTCTGACTTTTATTATTGTGAAACCGATCTACTTCTGCATCAAGGTGTTACAACATAGATTTCAAGATTAAGTTTTATATCATGTGATTTTTTGATGATACCAAAATATTATTATTATAACTATTATTTCTCCTATCATATAATGGATATATTTTTCTTTATGTTGTTTGTGTGTACTAATATTTCAAAAAAATCATACTCCATACTACCAAAGACTTCAAAACAGATTAGCTTAGGGTTTCTTGTAATAAAGTCTATAATTTTTCTATTTTTCTTGAATCTGATCGAGTGTGATTGTAATTGGATAACCGTGCACACCCATAATGGGAGAGTGAGTCAAAACTTTAGATTTTAAAACTAATTGTACTATACAATTTACAAATCATATTGGATGGTTTGTCATGATAGTTCCTCCAAAACTAAGTTAATCAAATCATGCCCAAAATTTTTTGTGTTGTTCGTACTATATGATTCTAGGTTCATACAGATGACTCACAAAGTAAAAAATGGGGTCATCCACATTCGTACCAAACAAAACATGATTTATTTTAACAGTTCATATTATATGATGTATGGTTCGTACAGATAATTCATAGAGTACAAAATGTGTTCGTACAGAATCATATTAGATGAATTGGTTTAGTTTTGAACTATTCATACTATACGATGTCAGTTTGTACAGATGACTAACAGAGTATAAAATCAGGTTTGTACAGGATCGTACATAAATTTTTGAATTGACCGTATAGACAATCATGCAATCGTACCATACGATCTGACTACATTTAAGTTAAAATTTTTAGTTTTCTAGACGGTATTTTCTTATCTTTCATATCTAAGTGTCATAAAAACTGACACTCCAGGAATCTTACTATAAATTTCTTGTGATAGTGGGTAAGGAGAGTGTGTGGGAGAGAGTTTTATGAGTGAAGAGTGAGAGATCATTTGAGAGAAAATTATGAGGGGATTCATAAGGTTGCCCAAAGAAAAGGATCACTTATTTATTCTTCAAGATTCTCCCTACTTCCTTGAAGGCTCTTAAGAGAAGAATTTCAAAGAAGATTACGGTACTCTGCCATCACTAGGAGGGTGAGAAAGGACGTTGGTACTCTGCCATCACCTGGAGGGTGAGAAAGAACGTTGGTACTCTACCATCACTAGGAGGGTGAGAAAGGATGTCGGTACTCTGCCATACTGAGTTAGCGGAAGAGAGATTTTATAAGCGCTTCTTCATCTTGCTGTGGGGGAAAAAGGAGAGTCACTAGTGTTTAGTAGAATACCTGAAAAAGGAGTCTCCAGGGAGTGGACATAGGTCTAGTTGGACCGAACCACTATAAAATTTGGTGTCTTCTATTCCTTTACTTTTTACTGCATTTTATTTTTTCTGCATTTTAAATTTCTGTGGTTGAAAAATTTTGTGAAAATATAATCTATAACATATTGTGAGAATCATTGATTAAATTTTCTTATAACAGTTTCTGATAATCGAAGAGATAATTTTAAAATTACCAATTCACTCCCCTCTTAGTTAGCATTGGGATAGTTCTATTAGGTCTAACAACCTACACGAATTTCAAGTGGTATCAGAGCTAATTTAAAAAATTAAAGTTTAGATTACTTTTTGAAAAATAATTATGCCTAATTTTGGAAACTATAATACTCATGAAGGATATTTGATCACTAGACCGGCTTTATTTGATAACATCCTATTTTATTTTTGGTAAACTCGCATGTCTATTTTTCTGTAATCACTTGACTATCGCATGTGGATGTTAGTACAAGATGGCTATACTGCTCCTACTAGACGTTTTTGATGGCATTAGGATTGAAACACCATTTACTAATTGGACATTAGAGGAAAAAGACTTAGCTTAATTAAATGTAAAATGTTTAAATAGCTTTTTTTATGCTCTTAAATATGAAGACACATGCGTGTTTTAACCTCTAAAACAGAAAAAGAAACTTGGGATAGACTTTATATTACATATAAAGGAACTAATGAGGTGAATAATCTAGATTGAATATTCTATTAAATGACTAAGAACTTTTTGCATGAAACCAAATGAGTCAATCTCCGACATATACACACATTTTATATAGATAGTTACCTCATTGCATACTTTAGGTAGGGAACTAATGAATTCAAAAAAGTTAACAAAATCCTACATTGTCTACCTACTACTTATGATGCAAATATAACTTACATAACTGAGTCTAAGGATTTGAATATATATTATATTGATAATCTACTTGGATCACTTATTGCTTATGAGCAAGGAGTGACTCAAAGATGGATTGATGCAGGTGATAAGCAAAAAGAAAAGAATATTGTATTGAAAGCGGATGATTCAAAAAGTGATTAATCATTGCCTGAGGATGAAAAAGATATTGCACTCATGATGAGGAAATTCAAAAATTTCCTTAGAAGGAAGCAACGAAGACATCAGTATTGGAATAAAGGTAAATTTAATAGGAAAGCAAAAGTTTCAAATGATGTCATTTGTTATGAATGTAGGAAGTTTGGACATATTAAGACCGACTGCCCAAATCTCAAAGCTCATCCTAGCAAGGAGAAAGTAGAGGAGAAAACCACTGTTAAAAAGGGCAAGAAAAAACTACAGAGAGCTTTCTAGGCTGACTCAGCTTCTGACTCCTCAAAAATAGAAGCAGAAGAAGAAGTCACAAACTTGTGCTTAATAGCAGATAATCTTGATCTATCGGATCAAGAAGAGATATGTGACTTATCTTATGACAAATTATTTAAAGTTTTTAAGAAAATACATAATGCATATAGGAAACTCAAAAAACTGCATCTAAACTTAATATTGAGTATTTAAATCTAAAAAAAGATCATAAAATCTTTAGGAATGATCACGCAAACATAGATATCAACTACATGACTTTGTTGGAAGAATTTGATGATTTGAATAAAAAGCATGAACTATTGAAATCATCACACACTGAACTTGAAAATGATTTTAAAATTTTTTTGGGTGAAACTAAACATAGGGAAATTGATATGAAAATTTAAAATTTAATTATGAAAAATAAAAACTCATATCTAGAAATAAAAATGAAGGCTATTATGGAAAATAAAATGATACCCACATATAAACAATTCTATGAGTCTAAGAAAAAGTATATAAGTTCAAAACCTAAGAAGAGACATTATAACTCATATAGATTAAAAAATATTTTTCTTGGTGTGAAATATTTTTCATGTGGAATGTTAGGATGCATATCCCACACTTGTACTATTCATAGTAAAACACATTTAATGTGAAGACCTAAGATGCATCAAACATAGCATATCAAGCATGCATCAGATTTATCATTGCTAAGAGGTGAACCCAAATTTATTTGGGTTTCTAAGTCTAATGTTTGATATTTTTATAGAGACACTCTCATACAAGTCCTCGTGAGAGCATTTGCTACCTGGACAGTGGATGTTCGAAGCACATGATTGGAGATACAACTCAATTCATATCGCTGGAAGCTGGGAATAGAGGCAAAGCGACACTAGGAGACAATACCACTATGAAAGTGGTAGGTATAGATATAATTGGCAACAAGAAGACTTAAAATATATTGGTTGAAGTCCTAAAATATAACTTGTTGAGTATTAGTCAACTTTGTGATAAGGGTTATAGTGTTAAATTTTTTCCTACAAGCTATATTATAAGCTAAAATAGAATTGATGTATTGTATGAAAATAGGGTAAATAATATAAAAATGCTTTATTTAAACTTTATTAAATCTTCTAATGCCATTTATCTCAAAATAATCATTGATAAATTATGGTTATGATATAGAAGACTTTGTCATATAAGCTTGAAAAATCTTAGGAAGATTACCCAAAAAGAGTTGGTTAGAGGGATACCTAAACTAGACTTCACTACGGATCACCTGTGTGATACCTATCAATTAGGAAAATAGGTGAAGTTGCCATTTGATTCAATTAAGAATCTTAGAACTAGCAAACCACTAGAAGTCATACACATGGATCTTTTTGGACTGGTTAACATTGTAAGTTTAGGAGGTAAAATTTTTTGGTATATAATTGTTGATGATTTTTCAAGATTCACTTGGGTCAAATTCTTATCTCATAAAAGTGAATCATTTGATAAATTTAGAAATTTTTATACTTGGATTTAGAGAAAGCTAGGGTGTGAAATTTTATTAATTCAAAGTGATCATGGAGGAGAGTTTGAAAATGAAAATTTTAAAGATTTTTATAAAAAATAAGGAATTGATCACAAATTTTTAGCACCTAGGACCCCTCAGCATAATAGGATTGTTGAAAGAAAGAATAGAACTTTGATAGAAGCCACTAGAGCCATATTGGTGGAATATTTACTTCCAAAATATTTTTGAGCCGAAGCAGTTAGTATAACTTATTATGTTATGAATAGGGTAAACATTAGATCTAAGTTGAACAAGACACCCTATGAACTTCTTAAGGGGAGAACACCTAACCCGTCATATTTACGTGTCTTTGGATGTAGGGTGTTCATTTACAATAATGGTAAAACTCTTTTAGAAAAATTTGATCCCAAATCTGATGAAGGAATTTTTCTAGGATATTCTAGCGTTGGCAAATCCTATAGAGTTTTTAACACAAGAACTTTGATAGTTGAGGAGACCACTCATGTAGTTTTTTATGAATTTGGTATTTCTGAAGAGTCAAGGTTAAAAGAAGAACCTATTAAAGAGATCTCCCAAGGAATTGAAAAAACAAATCTTTAAGAAAATATTGGAATAGAAAATGCATTGCCTAAAGAATTAAGATATTATAAAAGTTATCCTAAAGAATTAATTTTAGGAGAACCAAGTGAAACTATTAGAACTAGGCATGGACTTAGCAAAGAAGTAAACCACTCAGCTTTTATTTTAATGATTGAACCTACTAATATAAATCAAGCACTTTCTGATGAATTTTGAATTTTGGCCATGCAGGAAGAATTGAATCAATTTGTTAGAAATAATATTTGGGAGTTGATTGAAAGGCTTAAATATCAAAGTGTTGTTGGAACTAAGTGGGTGTTCAAAAATAAAATGAATGATTCAAGTGTAGTGGTTAGAAATAAGGCAAGATTGATGGCCAAGGGGTATAATCAAATAGAAGTAATTAATTTTGAAGAAATCTTTACCCCTATAGTCAGACTTGAAGCAATAAGGATGTTACTAGACTTTTCTTATTTTAAAGATTTTAAATTATTTCAAATGGATGTTAAAAGTTCATTTCTTAATGGGGTGATACAATAGGATGTTTATGTTAAGTAACCACTAATTTTAAAAATTCAAAATTTCTTAATCACATTTTTATATTGAAAATGGTATTATATGGACTATAACAGGCACCTAGGGCTTCATATGAGAGGCTAAGCACTTTCCTACTAGAAAGGTCATTTGTTAAAGGAAGTGTGGACACCACTCTCTTCTTAAAAAGGGTAGGAGATGACATACTCATTATTCAAATATATGTTGATGATATCTTGTTTGGATCCATAAATAAAAATCTATGTAATGATTTTTCAAAAATAATGAGTAGTGAATTTAAAATGAGTTTGATGGAAGATTAAGCTACTTTCTTGGTTTTAGCATAAATCAGAATGAGGAAGGAATATTTCTTAGCCAGTAGAAGTATATTAAGGACATCCTCAAGAAATATGAAATAGATAATACTAAACTAGTGAGTACACTAATGAGTTCCTCAGTGCAGTTAGATAAGGACTAAGGAAAAATCTATTGATCAAAAAAATTTAGAGGAATAATTAGATCATTACTTTACTTAACTGCTAGTTGACCAGATGTCATGTTTAGTATTTATTTGTGTGCTAGATTTTAAGCTAATTCAAAGGAATCATATCTAACTGTTGTTAAAAGAATTCTGAGATATCTTTTGCGAACTCAAAACTTAGAGATTTTATATCCTAAGCACAACTCTTCGTTTAAAATTATTAGATATTCTGATTCAAATTTTGTAGGATTTAGGGTTGATCGAAAAAGTACTTTTGAAACTTGTCAATTCATATAAAACTCTTTAGTTTCCTAGTCTAACAGAAAACAAAATTCAGTAGCCGATTCTAATGCTGAAGCATAATATATTGTCTTAGGTAATTAAGTGGCACATGTTCTTTGGTTAAAATAACAACTAATTAATTTAGGATTTTCTATTGGCACTATTCTAATTTTCTGTGATAATATAAGTATCATATGTATTTTAAAGAATCCTATTCAACATTCTAAAACTAAGCATATAGATATAAGGTATCACTTCATTAAAGATCATGTGGCTAAAGGAGAAATTAAATTATACCATATTGCTATTGAGAATCAACTTGTAGATATTTTCACAAAACTATTGGCTTTTGAAATATTTAGCACCTTAAGAACTAGATTAGATGTGATTGATATTAATGCTTAAAATTATAATTCTGTAAATTAGATTTGTAATATATTTCATGTATGATGAAGTGTTTGGTCTGTTTCTTTGTTTGTTTGTTAGTAATTATTTATTTCTCTAGTGTGTGTTTATTTTTCTTTCTTTAGTATTATTTTTATTTTTATTTTTTTGTTGCATGTCATGAATCCTGGGAGATTTATTTTTTAATCGAGTTTTTGTTTATCATGTCCTGGTTTTCATTTTCATTCATACTATACGAACCATTTTCGTATTGTATGAATTCTATAGACCGTACATAATATTTTTGTTGAATAGAAAAAATGAGATTTTTTAAGTCTATTGTATTGTACGATTCAGCTTCCTACTGTACAATATATTATTTTTCATTTGTACGATTAGGGCTGGTTTTTTGAATGTTAGTTATTTTTTACAGATCGTATGTATGAAATCCCATTACGTCTATACGATCATGTTGTCAGTTTTTCATATGGACAAACCTAACCACTAGAAATGATCATTATTATTCCGATCGTCCTGGATGAACACACATTTATTTATACGATCGTATAATCAAAAAGCCTGTACAAAATAACTCCTTCGGAAAGGCAGTTTATGAAAAGTCATTTCATTTTTGGCATTTTTCATTCTTATGTATGAAATTATTTTGTCCCGTACGATTTTAAAATCGTACGTACGACCAAATGTTCGTACTGCATGATAGGTTTTTTTCTTTAAATTGAAAGGTATTCGATGGTTTTTTTAACAATCTTCTTCAATCCCAAACCATCTCGTGTCCTAACTCTAGAAATAGCTAGCAACAACAAGCATCCATGAACTTCCAAGGCCTCTTCCTCTTGTTTTGGTAGACTCGATGACAACTTTCTCTCGAAAGAAAATGAGGAAGCCTACGATCGTTTCTTTGAAGCTAAGATTACCCCATCTCATCTCCTAATCCAAAGAGACATTAACTTTCCTGTTATGCCTCTTTTTGCTTCAACTCAATTCTCTTTTATCCTCACTCTGATTTATGGTTATCATCATGACACATTCCATTTTTTCCTTGCAAACATGAGAGTGAACGAAGATCACACTAGGATGACTTCATATGTCTTTAAGCAGTGAGTATAAATAACTAAGGAAGATTTAGGCACCTTCCTACATCTTAGGACTGAAGGGGCTAGGGCGCACATAATGACCTCTAGATCTGATTTCGACTGGTCTGAAATTAATCAAACTCTTAGAGGTGTTGCTCAAGTCAGTCATCTTTCTCGTGTGTACACTTCAACCAAAATGCTAGGATCATCTAGTATGTATTGAGGACTTCTATTATACCTAAAGCTGGTGATTGTATCAACATAACTCCTTTATTGTCTACACTCACATATCTTATCATGACCAACACTCCTATAGATGAAGCCCAACTGATTATGGACTATATCTATAAGCTTTTCAATATTGGACTTCCTCATAGTAGGAGAAAGAAAAATATGGCTTTAGGATATCTGATAGCCTACATTCTAGAAAAAAAGTACAACTTGATTCATCCTGATCCACCTACTCAGCTTTCTATCTACTTTACCGATGCTTCTTTTCGTTCACTTTTTCACCATGACCAAGGAACTGAGGGAGAAGAATCTGATGAATAAGGAGCACCTACTCTAGCACCTACACTACTCCTGGACCCGATCAGTATTTCTATCAAGAAATAGTCTAGCATTTTGATAGACTGGAATCTCATTTTGATCAATATTTTGATCAAATTGAGACTCACCTAAACCAGCAGGATGTGAGGTACAATGAAGACATAGGGTGGATTAGAGGATGGTTTGATTATGTCAACAGTCAAGTAGCTACGTCAACACTCAAGTAACTACGATCAATACCAAACCAGGGTCCCTCAGGATTTTAGTTGTGATTTTTCTGTTGTACTTGTTGTTGTGTTGTTTCTTTTGATCTCATGTGATGGCTTCGCTATGTTGTGTTTTTCCTTTCTAGTATGATGTATTAGTTGTATGTGTTACATGTGCTTAATGGAATGATGTTTTGTCTTATGTTGAAATTATTCTTCTTGAATTATTTTTAAGTTTTTTTAGACTAATCAAATGTAGTTGATCTCTAGAATGAAATTTTAAAATACTTTGCTCTACAGATTAATATCCTTTCAAAATTGAATTTCTCAACCTTTTAAATTAAATTATGATTGAGTGTAAAGTTGAAGATCATCTTCATGTTCTTATAGATAAATATCATTTAGCTAAAATTATTGCAAAATAGATATTTTAATTTTATTTTATTTCTTTTTCAATGTGTATATTTTTATTAATTATTGGAATTTATTTTAAGATTTATTGATATTGGAAAGACTAAAAATGTAAAAAGATGCACAAAATGTGCCATAAGTTTAAAAAGATGTGCAATATTCACCAAAGTAAAAAGAGATACAAAATTAGCCCAAACTGAAAAGATGAACAAAGTATGCCAAAAATTAAAAAGATGCACAATGTGACCAATTAAAAGTTTCATTCAGTTATTTCCTTTATTTTCTATCTCTTATTCAAATTTATGTAATTAACAATAATCTGTGCTATTGAATTATAAACTAATTAAACATTATTTCATCAATTTTGTAATAATTATTTTTATTTTTTATTTGATATGTCTAAAATGAATTATGAACTTGGTTGACTTTTCTTATCTTAATTATTCTTTAATCTAAAATTTGAGATATTCCTTTTTGCATTAGGAAGTTAATATTGTCTTTGAAAATAGTTTAAAATTTTATTCTTCATCATCTATTTGATTTATCAATAGAAACTTATCTTTTTAAGAGGTACTTCCTTTTTTGTTGTTGTCGAAAGAGGGGAGTCATTAGTTATTATTTAATGTGCTCCATTATTTACTGTTTGATGTGTGTATGATTATTTTTGTGTGTATTGTGTGTGTGTTTTTATGTATGTAATTTTTTTTAATTTGTTATTGTTTTGATTTTCATTGGAATCCCTTGTTTTTAAATTGATCATTCATTGAGGAGGAGCTTAGGAGAAAAACTATTTTTAGTGTTAATTCAAATAATAATTATTTTGTCATTATCAAAAAGGGGGAGATTATTACAACTTAGATTATAAGATTAAGCTTTATATCATGTGATTTTTTGATGATACCAAAATATTATTTTTTTTATTACTATTTCTCCTAATATACATTGGATATATTTTTCTTTATGCTATTTGTGTGTACTATGTTTAAGAGAAATCATACTCCAGACAACCAAAGACTTAAAGACAGATTAGCTTAGGATTTCTTGTAATTAAGTTTGTAATTATTCTATTTTTCTTGAGTCTGAGAGAGTGTGATTGTAATTGGGTAACCATGCACACACACAGTGGGAGAGTGAGTCAAATCTTTAGATTTAAAAAATAATTGTATTGTATAATTTTTAAATTGTACTGGACGGTTTGTCATAGTAGTTCCTCCAAAACTAAGTTAATCAAATCATGCCCAAAAAATTTTGTGCTATTCATATTGTATGATTCTGGGTTCGTACAGATGAATCATAGAGTATGAAATGGGTTATCCACATTCGTACCAAATGAAATATTATTTATTTTAATAGTTCGTACTATACGATGTATGGTTTGTACAGATGATTCATAGAGTATGAAATGTGTTTGTACAAAATCATACCATACGAATTAGTTTAGTTTTGAACTATTCATATTATACGATGTCAGTTCATACAGATGACTAACAGAGTACAAAATCAGGTTCGTACAGGATCATACATGGATTTTTAAACTGATTGTACAGCTGAAGTGCGATCGTAATGTATGATCTAACTATGTTTAAGTTGAAATTTTCAGTTTTCTAGATGATTTTTTCTTGTCTTTCATATATAAGTATCCTAAAAACTGACACTCCAGGCATCTTGCTGCGAATTTCATTTGAGAGTGGATAAGGAGAATATGTGGGAGAGAGTTTTATGAGTGAAGAGTGAGAGATCTTTTGAGAGAAAATTGTGAGGGGATTCACAAGGTTGACCAAAGGAAAGGATCTCTTATTTATTCTTCAAGATTCTGCCTACTTCCTTGAAGACTCTTAAGAGAATAATTTCAAAGAAGATCACGGTACTATGCTATCACCAGGAGGGTGAGAAAGGATATTGGTACTCTACAATCACTAGGAGGGTGAGAAAGGACGTTGGTACTCTGCCATCACCAGGAGGGTGAGAAAGGACATCAGTACTCTTCCACACCAAGTTGGTGGAAGAGAGGTTTTTGTAAGGGCTTCTCCGCCTTGCTATGGGGGCAAAAGAAGAGTCACTAGTGTTTAATGCAATACCTGGAGAATGAATCTCCAAGGAGTGGACATATATCTAGTTGGACTGAGCCACTATAAAATTTGGTCTTCTGTTCCTTTACTTTTTACTGCATTTTAAATTTATGTGGTTGAAAATTATTTTGTGAAAAATCTAATCTACAACATATTATGAGAATCATTGATTAAATTTTCTTACAATGGTTTTTGATAATCAAAGAGATAATTTTAAAATTACCAATTCACCCCCCTCTTAATTAGTATTGGGACAGTTCTATTAGGTCTAACAACCTAAATGAACTTTCACAAGGGATTTTAATTTTTCGTTTGTTAAAGAATTTTTAAAAAAAGCCAATTCACCCCCCTCCCCCTCGCCCTCTTGGTTAGCCTCGGGCTAGTTCTTAGAGGTTTAATAACCTTCACAAACTTTTAATATGTGAGTCTTATATTTCATGTATTGGAGTCTTTTTCATAATAGTTTGTATATTGAATTAAGATTCTTCTTGTAGGGCTTTTGAAATCAATGTCTTCGTAGCCTTGTCGATTCAAAATCGGATAGGCTTAGAGTTTCGTATTACTCGCCTAAAAGTTAAGTAACTATTATTTATTTTGGTGTAAATGTACTCTCCTTTATTGGGGGTATAATCTATGCCAAATGTAGTAGGTTCCCTTGTAGTTATTGTCAGTTGTATTCTGAATTCTTTAGCATAATTACATGTAATAAATCTTTGCTATTGTTCATATCGAATCAACACGTGATAATCATAACCTTACTTGATTCATTTCTCATTAGTTCTTAATCATACAAGTTAAATTTGTATGTTGAAAAAGTTAGATTTATGCAATCTAGCTTGGTTAAATTAAATGAATTTCATTTTTGTAGACCATACTTGACATGTTGATTTATATGATATTTGTTGGTTATTCATAAAAGCATTTATCTTGTATGATTTTATGCATTTCGGTAGAACCCTATTGGTTTTTGGCTAGCCAGGGTCGACGGGCCTCTAGAGTGATGACTCTATAGGAAATCACTGGATTTCTTTGGGTTGGTGTTTAGCTTCCTGGTGTGGGTATATGATGAACTTATAATAAATATATATGTTTAAATATAAAAGAATATAAGCAAATATGAAGTGGAAGTAATAAATGATTGTTGGTCATTTTGAGGTATGATGATACCTAGAGTGATTACATTTTCTGGCATTTAAAATAATTGCATTGATAATAACTTGTCACATACATTAATGTCACTAGCATATTAGATTCCTATTGTATGAAACATGGCATATCTCATGGCTATTTTGATTTTGGCATTCTGGATTACTACTCATCTCTTTATGTTGTTACTTCTATCCCTTAGTTGTCTATATTGCATGCCTCATTCCTTTGTTATTTATGTTTTGATAGGTAGGTAGTTACTTACTGAGTTTGATTTATCAAACTCATCCATTGTCTTTTTCTGCAGGTCCTTCAGGCGTATTTGGTGGATTGTCACCTCAGGAGCAGGGTTATCAGCATTAAATTATTTTTGATATTTATATTTTGTAGTAATTATTAGATTTATGTTTTCGATGGGTTGGGTAATTTTCTTTCCTGCTTTTACTATATTTAAATTCATGTTGGCTGGTATCAGAACTATTGTTATTTGAACTTCTATTAATGATTTAGCTCTTTACTATATATATATATATCCTGTTGCATCTTTTGTATATGTATACTTCTCTTTCTAAATACAAAATAGGTCTTCATATCCTTTCATCACGTCCCGTGTTACCGAGGTGTACCATGCTTCAGGACCTAGGGTGTGACACTTATAATGAATATAAATATGGGCTAAAATGCTTTTTAATTTTTATTGATTAATGAAATATTTTGGTGAAGAAGTACTCTTCATTTATTTGGTGCTTGATGACTTTAAATGATTTGCATATTTTTGGTTAGTTAAGTTGTTATCTTGGTATTTCTCAAAGTTATTTATTATCCCTCTTTAACACCTACTCTAATATCTTCCTCCACTTCATAAGCAATGACTATGACCAATAAACCAACAACTCAAATCTTAAAATCATTCTAAATATTTTCATATAGCTCTTAGCCCAACTAGAGAATACTAGGACCTAGTCTTATTCCCTAATCATGACATACTCTTAAACTTTATTAAACACCACCATTAACTCCAAATCATAAGTTCATATCCTAACATAATCTTACATCATCGTTTTGAGATATTTATCCAACATAAAAGGTACTCCATAAAGTGATCTTTTAAATCAACGAAAACTGGGCTAGTCTTGATATTTCTACTAATATATCTTCTTAAACCCCTTATTAATTCGCCATAAACTCTAGAACACCTCTGAATATCAAACGAAAGTTTGATAGTCTTTGCTAGCCAATAATCTGACCAAAAACTACCCACAACCATCAATTAGTTCACATTAGTGCACACTACCTCGTAATTTATAGTGTTCTAACTATTGTAATTGCACTATACCATACAAACTTAGTTCTCTACTCAATTAAAGCATTTAGAATGCAAATGTGCTGTATATACTATAGGCAAATCTTGTTTGAATAAATATTAAATATGTTTTGATATCTTTTGAACAACATTAGAAATATAATTGAATCTTATTTGAATCATATTTGAATCTTATTTGAATATAATTCAAAAGGTTCAAATCATGTTCACTTTTTCTTGAATATAGCTCTAATCTTGTCAAAATCTTATTTGTTCAAGTTGGATTGTAAATTAATAATTGATGACCAAAATTAAGAGTATTTTGCTTCAAAATAAAATTTTAAATATATTTAAATTTGAAAAAATAAATGGGGGACAATTTTCTCCGATTTATAAAAAGTCTAATTTGCCTATCTTTTTCGTCATTTTATGTTTCTTTTTTTTAAGACGAAGCCTTACATAGGAATGCTTTTTAATTTTAATAATGTTTTGAAAATTTGGCCGTGATCTGAGAACTCCAATTCAACGACGAAATGGTCAGCCCGAGCTCCAGAAGAATGATTGGTAACGTCAGGTCCTTCGTCGGCAACTCACTGGGAGGATTGCGGGGCTGGAGTAATCTTGCCTCCTGGGCCGTCGCCGGTACTCTCGCATATTTCCTCTGGGTCAAGCCCGCCCGAGAGCTTAAGGCAGAGCAGGTATCTCTTCCCTTTCTATACTTCCTTTGGTCCTGTCACCCCGCTGTCTCAGATTCTGGGGTTTTCATCTGTACTTTGTTGATAGCTAATTCTAGGGTTTATGGGAAAAAAAAAAAAACTTTTTGTTTGGGGCGGCTTTAGTCATTTGATCAATATGCATGTTTTAATCATCGAATGCTGGTCTATGTTTCATGGTTATGCAGCTGTTGATCCTGGTTTAGTAATTGCATTGGTTCGTGAGAGAAATTTATCACGCAAATTCTAGCTACTCTGGTATCAATCACTGGCATTTTCAAAACAGTATTATCACACTTAATTCAACTTACCGAACTTCTGCTAATTGCTGCATTTCGCTTCTTTTTTTTGCTTTAGAACATTATAGTATTAGAATGTGGGACTGGTATAATTATTATACCTTAAATTATGCACGGATTGAAAACCACGTGGCATACTTCTAGATCTTGAAAGCCCAGGCTATTCTTGTTAACAGGAAGTCTTGTATGCTTGTACAGTATTTTGCATGTTTGACTTTTTTGATACTTGAGAACCTGTGAACTGACTGCTGTAGTGATTTCTTTTCTTTTAGAACGTCATGAACCGTTACGTGTTTTGGTTGGTGTTGAGCTTGTCAATTTCACAAACACCGATTGCAAGACTAAGTCCCGCCAGGGAAGTTCAAGGTTTTCAATTGCCTGTTATATTAGATAAATTTAAAAAAAGATCATATCAGAGGAAGGATTTGAGTGCCATCCGTTGAAAATAAGATAATTCAATAGTCTTAGGTGGTTTTGGCATACAACAAAGGATACAAAATGGCCATTTGCTGTGTAGATAAAATTAAAATTAAAAAAGAAAGGAATGAGAAGTGATAGTCTAAAGGTAACATCTATAGAAATTGTTCAATATTTTGCAAAGAATTGATTAACAGCTCTAGCAACACATAGTAGGGGTAAATGAAAAATGACGATTCATAAAGCTGATCCATATTGTTGTGATAAAGTTAATGATAATGATGAAGGTGAAGATGAGTTGAAATCCTAAAAGCAGAAGTTGTAGTGAAGCTTTTGGATATGCTTTATTATAGTAAGAAGTTCAATATGTAGCCTTGGAGGCTGAAATTACAATCATCAAGAAATGCAAAGAATGATAGTAACTATTATCAAAGCCATAGTCCTCTGTGCTCCTTAGAATCATTTTACTAACTTGAAGATGCAGAGTAATCCCATTGTGTGAAGATCTATCATTCTAGGAGTTGAATTGAGCTTGACTAGATCCTTGCAAACTCTGTTATAAGTGTTGGTTCATGAATAAAGAGGTCTATGAATTGAGAGAAGGCTGCTTTCTTTTTAGTTCTTTTAGAAGAGCTGTTTTGCTATGCACCTTTCCTGATGAGAAGCGAATATAATAAAATAATATCTTATAGAATTATTCTCATTTCAGCTATTTTTATCTTGGAGTGGAAAAACTAGAAACTTAGCCATGTTTGCCATTGTTTTTCTTACCATTTAATTTTAGTATGTAAAGAGAATGGAAACCTGTCTGCTATTTCATATTAAATTAAAACCATAAAAACTCTTGGTTGTAGATAAAATCATTGGAGTTATAAATACACTAATAATGATAAACACAAATTGTATTTAATGATGCAATATTGAAGTCAATTGAGGGTTTGTTTTCAAAAAAATGTGTTGAAACTGTGTTCCATAGTTTTTGGAAGCATAGCTATTTACTTTGAAAATAGTGAACAAATGAGTTTAGTCAAACATATTTTCTTCATTTATTTTCTAGTTTTTTAAAACAAAACATTGAAAGTAGAAACCTAAGGGTCTGTTTGGTATCGGATTTGTAGCAGGATTTATGCCGAATTTATGGTAAATCTTGTCAAACAGTTTTCAAGCTCGTAGTAAATCTAAATCCTTCGTAAATCTTGGATTTACAGATTTACGGATTTACGGCGTAAATCCAAGATTTAGTAAATCCCGACGTTCAGAGAATTTACGGATTTATGGACTACAGGATTTACGGATTTAGCAGAAGAAGCGCACAAAAGGGGAGAAATATCATTACCTTCATGGCGAACTCCTCTCGCGGAGAACTCAGATCCGACAGGAATGTCTTCAGAGGAGGCAGAGAAGTTTCGATACTTGTAGAACTTAACTTCACGCGAAGCAAAACAACAACGAAGAAATGTAGAAGAGAAAAGCAAACCCTAGTAATGAAGAAGAAGCGAAGCCGAAGAGGAAGCTCTACGTCACGTGAAAAACAACGAAGAAAGAAGAGGGAAAGCCTACTGTCTATAAGATTAATTCTTTAAATTTTTAATTAGACAATAATTATATTAGTTTAATGAATATGATTTATGATAGAAATAATTAATTAGGTCATTAGCAGTATAAATATTAGTTAAATACTTAATTAGTAATAGAATAATTAATTAATTAATTAAATAGATACCTATAAGTATAAGTAGTAATTAAAAATTTATTAAAAAAAAATAAATTAATGAAATAGTTAGTATTGTAAATAGTAATTAAATGATTAGTTATTTCAAATAATAATTAAATAATGATCATTATAATTAGTATTGTGATATTTATTAAAATAATGCTAATTAAGTAATTAGGATACTAAAATTAGGATAAGAACTTGGAATATAGGTTCCCTTACAGGAAAATTAATGGAATTAATAGATATTATGATTCATAGGAAGATAAATATTCTGTGCATTCAGGGAACTAAATTGGTTGGAGAGAAGACTAAGGAGATTGATAGTTTAGGATTTAAACTTTGGTATTCGGATAGGAGTCGCACTAGAAATGGTGTAGGCGTGATTTTAGATAAGAGTTTGAAGGATAATATTTTAAATATTAATAGAATTGGAGATAGAATTATAGCTTTAAAGATTGTTAACATTATAAGTGCTTATGCTCCTTAAGTGGGTTTGGATATGGATTCAAAATTAAAATTTTGGAATGACTTAGAAGAATTAATACAAAAGATACCTCTTGAAGAAAGAGTTTTTATTAGAGGAGATTTAAATGGACATGTTGGTAGAGAGGTTGATGATTTTAAAAGCATTCATAATGGCCATGAGTTTGGAACGACAAATGAAGGTGGTAAGTTCATATTAGATTTTTGTTTAGCTTATAATTTTTTAATTGCTAATACCTTATTTAAGAAAAGGAACGTGCATCTCATTACTTATAAAAATGGATATAGTACAACTCAGATTGATTATTTTCTTATAAGGAAATTAGATTGTTTAGATTGCAAAGTTTGTAAAGTTATTCCGAGTGAAAATTTATGTACCAAACATCGTTTATTAGTTTTGGACTTAAAGATGATGAGGAAGAAAATAAAAAATAAAGTAAAATGATTTTCTAGGATTAGATGGGAGCCTTTAAATAAATATTAACAAAAATATCTTTGAGAGTAAGATTTTAGATCTTAAGATTTTATCTGTGCATAAGGATGCTAATGTTATGTGGGAAAAAGTGGCTAGTGATATTAAGAATATTGCAAAAGATGTGCTTGGAGTTTCAAAGGGAAAAGCTCCTAATAGTAAAAATAGTTGGTTGTGGAATCCAAATGTGCAAGAAAAGATTGAAAATAAGAAGATTTGTTATAAAAATTGGTTTAATTGTAAAAATTCTGATAATTAGAAATTATATAAAGAGGCACGTAAGGAATCTAAGAAAGCAATATGCGATGCAAAGAGTTTAGCTTTTAGTGATTTATATAATAGATTAGATATTAAGGAGGGAGAAAGATATATGTATAAGTAAGTCAAACAAAGAGATAAGAGTAGTAAGGATTTAGTTCAAGTGAAGTGTATTAAGGATGAAGATCAAAAAATACTTTTTTTAGAAGATGATATTCAACAAAGGTGGATGAGATATTTTGCTAAACTTTTTAATGAAAATGTGAAAATAAAATTGACTGTAGTGACCTTAGCACCCTAAATGAAAATAAAGATTTATGTTTTTATCGGCATATTAGTAAAACCGAAGTTAGAGAGGCTTTAAAGAAAATGAAGGGAGGGAAAGCTGTTGGACCTGATGATATTCCAATAGAGGTGTGGAAATGCTTAGGAGATGAAGGAATTTTTTGGCTTACTAAACTTTTTAATACTATTTTGAAGACTAAAAAGATGCCAGATGAGTGGAGAATGAGTGTGTTAATCCCTATTTTTAAGAATAAAGGTGATGCACAAGATTGTGCGAATTATAGAGGAATTAAGTTAATGTGTCATACTTTAAAACTATGGGAACTAGTTATGAAGCATAGGTTGCGGCGTGATACTAATGTTTCTCAAAATCAATTTTGTTTCATGTCGGGTAGGTCTACTATGGAAGTCATATATTTATTAAGAGGTTTGATGGAGAAATATAGAGAGAATAAGGAGGATTTACATATGATATTTATTGATTTAGAAAAAGCATATAATAAAGTTCTAAGAGAAGTGCTATGGAGAGTTCTTGAAAAGAAAGGAGTTAATAATGCTTATATTCAAATCATTAAAGATTTGTATGCAGGAGCTATTACTTGTGTTCAAATATAAGGTGGTTTGACCAAGTATTTCCCTATTTCGGTTGGATTACATCAAGGATCAGCCTTAAGCCCATATCTTTTTTGGTTTAGTCATGGATGTTCTCACTAGACATTTGCAAGAGGATGTACCTTGGTGTATGCTTTTTGCTGATGATATTCTTCTTATTGATAAGACTAGAGAGGGAGTTGAAGGTAAGCTAGAATTGTGGAAGTCAATCTTAGAGTCTAAAGGTTTTCGCTTGAGTAGATCTAAAACGGAATATATGGAGTGTAATTTTAGTAATAATAGACCTAGTGAGGGGATTGTGACTTTGGCCGATCAAGTCATTAATAAGAGTACACGTTTTAGATATCTTGGATCTATTGTTCAGAGTGATGGTGAAATAGATGGGAATATTATCAGCAGAATCCAAGTTGGATGGTTGAAGTGGAGGAATGCTTCGGGCTTATTGTGTGATAGAAAAGTACCTCTCAAACATAAGGGAAAATTCTATAAGATGGTGGTGAGACCTGCAATGCTTTATGGTGCCGAATGTTGGCCATTAAAAGAGAAGCATAATTCTAAGTTAAGTGTTGCAGAGATGAGGATGCTCAGGTGGATGAGTGGCTTTACCCTTAGAGATAGGATATGAAATGAGCATATTCATGAAAAGGTTGGAGTAGCTCCAGTGGAAGATAAGATTAGAGAGAGTCGCCTTAGATGGTTTGGTCATATAAAACGGCGGCCTCCCGATGATCCGGTTAGGAAAGTAGAGGTCTTAGATTTGACTTATGTTAAGAAAGGTAGAGGTAGACATAAAAAGACTTGGTTAGAAAATATTAGAAATGATCTTTCTTTATTAGATTTAAATGAGAATTTGACTTTTAACATGACACAATGGAGAAAAAGGATTCATGTAGCTAACCCCACGTAGTGGGATAAAGGCTTGATGTTGTTGTTGTTGTTGTTAAGTAATTAGATAATTAATATTACAATTAGTAATTAAATTATTAATTAATTTATTAGATAATTAAACTAGCTTTTAAATATATTATTCATAAGTAACTCATAGCTAACATGCAAATAAAATTCAAATCACACTAAATTTAATTTTTAAATGAACCAATCTGCGTTAAATCCTGGATTATATTGCCAAACAGTTTCTCATGATTTATTAGGATTTAACATATGTCATACCAAATAGTTTTTAGGATTTAACACTCTCAGGATTTATTAAATCCGGATTTACAGGATTTACTAAATCTCGTTGAAGTTAAATCCAATATGATACCAAACAACCCCTAAAATCTTTCCAAACATGGCCTTTGTTTCTTCTTTCTCCCATTCTGTTGCATTTGATTTCTACTTCTCTACATCTTTGGTTCTTTTCTTCTACTTTGGCATGACATAAGTTTAGAATAGCAACCTTTACTATTTTAGCAATAGAAAAGTGGTTTCTTTCTCCCATCCAATAGTTCTTATAAAAATGAAGGGTAGATTTCATATTTTTCTCTTCATTTAGGAACTAATTGCTATCTGATTGATGGTTTTCTAAAATATCCATCCTTATCAATGAGTTCTATTTGGTGCTTTGTTACTAAGACATGGAACAACAAAAACTTCCTCTCAGTTCAATTGCAGTTAGATCTTTAGTTTTAAGCATTTATGATTATTGAAACTATAACCCTCCGAAAGTTGGCATTTTTTCCCCTCTATCTTTATATGGTGTCGCATATATTTATTTTTTTCTATTTTTGTCTCCATGGATGATGACACATTTAACAAAAGTCATTGGTAAAGGCTACATGGCATGTTTGAGTATAGGGTTTTGTCCCTCATGGGACAGGTGCAAAATATGTTAGTGTGGTAATATTAGTGGCTAGCCCTCACCTACAAGCTTATGCTTTTGGGTTGCAAATATATTTAACCACCAATTTATCAAGCCACATTTGATTCACAGTCCTCAGCATGTGGTATCAAAACTAATGATTTGATTGTGATTGGGAGATTCATATGGTTTGTGATTCCCAGAGGTCCTTGGTGGTGATTATTCCCGGTGCTTTTTAACTTAGTTGAGCAAGGCTTAAGAGCAAGTGACTCTCCCACGATGGCTTCATATAGTTGAGTATACTATTGGTTCATGATACTTGATGACTTGAAAAAGCTTTCATTTGAGAGAGTTATGGCTAATGTGAGGAGCTCTCAAATGATAACGTGATTTGTTAATGGTCTACATTTAGTCTTAAATTGGAGAAGTAAAATGTATGTTGATATAGAAATGTTAATGATTGGCTTTACTCATAGATTTAAATTTTGGGTAAAAAACACGTTTGACTATAGATTTTTGTGGCCAAACTTTTATTCTCTTTGGTTCACACTCCCCACATAGGACTTATTAGTAAAGCAATATAGAAATTAAGAGAGATGCGTATTAATTTAAAATTTTTTTTGAACTTATTCATAATTAGGCCCTATATATTTATGGTTCACGTATTCAATTTTTTTAAGTAGAACTTTACAAATTAGTGTGATATTATGAAAAAAAAACCAAATCAATTGGATAAGGTTAAAGAAGATGATTAGTTTGAAAGTGTGAATTATGGTGCTTGGTTCAAGTTTGAAATTTATTTCTTCTCAATATTGCCGATGGTGTTGGATGCCCTTAAGGCGATATGGCTGCCTAATGCCAGAAATGCTAGATGTCACCCTAAACTTTGTCCTGAGCAAAGTAATGTGCTGAAAAAGAAATAATTATTTCAGCTAATAAATAATTTTAATTATGAAGAAAACTTTTGAAGAGTAGAAAAGGATCAGCATATCAATAAACTATATTGGGCTAAATAATAAAATTTTCAAGTTTAATTGCATTTTAATTCCAAATTCTCTATAAATAAATAATTTTAAACAATGCAGCCAATATACAGTTAAATAACATAAACAACTAAACTTTTAAAGTTTTGTGCATGTCTACATAAAGCTAATTTAACATTAACCACTATCTTTTCCATATTAAATCATCATTCATGTTATTTTTCTAATCACAAAATTTTTAGCCCTTCATCTTTTTTTCTGCTCCTTAAACTTATACTCTTATTCTTAGATGTTTTACTGCTCTAGAACTTCAAGCTCTTTTAGTGACATTTGAACTAACTTTTTCCTCAGTGTATATCATTGTTTCTCCAACTCTTGATGTTCTTTCCAATTAACTCAGTCAAGTTTTCGTCATAAAAATTATTATTTTCTACATTTGAAATATCAGCACTCATCACTCTAATCAAGGCAAGACTCTTGCCTCGTTGTCTAATGCCTTAAGGCATGATGCTCACCTAGGCGACACCTTAGTGATGGTGTCATATGGAGAGGTGTGCGAGGTGCTATGGCCTTTCCTTGCCTTGCGTGCCATTTTTTAGCCTAACCTTGCTTGAAAATCTTGGTGAGTGCGTGTTTTCTCTATTGAACTCTATTTTTACAAAGAATTCATGTGCATAGAAAGGGAAACAAAAGATAGCATGGTGGATGGTTTTTCCATAATTGTGATGTTGTAACAAAATTGAATGCAATTATATCCTTGTATGTGTTATGCATTGCGTTCACTGAAAATCTATTTAACATTTGTGAAAAAAAAGAATCAATTTGGCTTGGAATTCTAGGTCAAATGGAAATCTGTATATATTAAAATAGACTGTTCAAGCATAATTTTTGCTTAAAACTGATTTAACAAAATGTCCTTTTTATAGACATTAGGGTCCCATTAAAGTTAACCAGGCTCAAAGTAACTTGAAAATCCTCAATTTAAGTTTTTGGTTCATGTGGAAATGATTGTGAATACCAATCTTGTCTAGGTCATGAGATCCTATGAAAATAAAAAATAATTTCACTTTTTTATCACACAATGTTGGTTCAGATCAGGATGCCATTGCACTATAATAATATTTTCATCATCCCCATTAGCCTCATCCTAATTAATTGGGCCTTCTCTATGAATGTCTCTTCACCATTCATTAATGAATGCTTCATGTGGCGTTAATTTTGTATATAAGTTTTCCCCCAAACATTGTCACCACCCAATCCAAGAGTTTAGAATATCAAGGCGGGAACAACTTGTTAAATGGTAGTTGATTCTTTTCAAATAAAATTTCAAGTAATCTAACAATAACATCTTCTTTAGTATAAAGAGTCACTAATCAACAAAAATTTAATTCATGTCCAAATTATGCATAATTCATTTCTATCTAGTACATTTCAAATAAAGTAATTAAAACAAAATATAATATTACTTTAATATAGGTGATGCACAAGATTGGTCACATAAGACGGCGGCCTTCCGATGACCCAGTTAGGAAAGTAGAGGTATTAGATTTGACTTATGTTAAGAAAGGTAGAGGTAGACCTAAAAAGACTTGGTTAGAAAATATTAGAAATGATCTTTCTCTATTAGATTTAAACGAGAATTTGACTTTGAACCGGACACAATGGAGAAAAAGGATTCATGTTGCCGACCCCACGTAGTGGGACAAAGGCTTGTTATTGTTGTTGTTGTTGTTGTTGTCATACTTTAAAACTATAGGAGAGAGTTATGGAGCATAGGTTGCGGCGTGACACTAATGTTTCTCAAAATCAATTTGGATTCATGCCAGGTAGGTCTACTATGGAAGCTATACATTTATTGAGAGGTTTGATAGGGAAGTATAGAGAGAATAAGGAGGATCTATATATGATTTATTGATTTAGAGAAAGCATATAATAAAGTTCCAAGAGAAGTGCTATGGAAAGTTCTACATAATCATTAAGGATATGTTTGCAGGAGCTGTTACTTGTGTTCAAACACAAGGTGGTTTGACCAAGTATTTTCCTATTTCAGTTGGATTACATCAAGGATCAGCCGTAAGCCCATATCTTTTTGCTTTAGTCATGGATGTTATCACTAGACATTTGCAAGAGGTTATACCCTGGTGTATGCTTTTTGCTGATGTTATTCTTCTTGTTGATAAGACTAGGAGTTGAAGGTAAACTTGAATTATGGAGGTCAATCTTAGAGCCTAAAGGCTTTCGTTTGAGTAGATCTCAGACTGAATATCTGGAGTGTAATTTTAGTAATAATAGATTGAATGGAGGGATTGTGACATTGGGTGATCAAGTCATTAATAAGAGTACATGTTTTAGATTTATTAGGTCTATTGAGCAGAGTGATGGTGAAATAGATGGGGATATTATTAGTAGAATTCAAGTTGGATGGTTGAAGTGGAGGAATGTATCGGGCTTGTTATGTGATAGAAATGTGATAGAAAAGTCCCCCTCAAACTTATGGAAAAATTCTATAAGATGGTAGTGAGACCTGCAATGCTTTATAGTGCAGAATGTTGGCCATTAAAAGAGGAGCATAATATTAAGTTAAGTGTTGCAGAGATGAGGATGCTCAGGTGGACGAGTGGCTTTACTCTTAAAGACAGGATATGAAATGCGCATATACGTGAAAAGGTTGGAGTAGCTCCAGTGGAAGATAAGATTAGAGAGAGTCGCCTTACATGATTTGGTCATATAAAATAGCGGCCTTCATATGACGTGGTTAGGAAAGTAGATGTATTAGATTTGACTTATGTTAAGAAAGGTAGAGGTAGACCTAAAAAGACTTGGTTAGAAAATATTAAAAATGACATTTCTTTATTAGATTTAGATGAGAATTTGACTCTTAACAAACACAATGGAGAAAAAGGATTCATGTAGCCGATCCCACATAGTGGGATAAAGGCTTGTTGTTGTTGTTACCTATTTTCACTTGCTTCTCTTATTTTATACATAAATTCTCCTATCACCTATTTAATTTAGAGGAATCTATCTCATAATACAACCTAAATATATTTCATACCTTTTCAAGTCGCAAACCACCACTTTTCTCTCACTCTATTCTCCTTCTTCACACCAAATTAACCTAAAATATTTTTTATCAATCAAATGTTAAAAAATTACTAGCACTATTGATCTTATAATAATATCTGAATGTTTTCCTATTTTATCATATAAAACTCTTAATTTATATTTCATGTACATACCTTATTCTCATCCACCAATTTTTTTCAATATAGCAAGGTATCTCACCTTTGCTAAATCCTTTTTTTCCCCATAATTCCTTAAATTAAATTTAGAAAATAATAACTACATTTAGGTTTTCTAATTGAGTTAATGATCAACAACAAAAATATTAAGCCTTTATCCCACTACGTGGAGTCAGCTATATGAATTCTTGATAATTAAAATAATTAATTTTTTGGTTTAAACCTTACCTTAATTGTAAAGCAGGGAAAGGAAATAATTATTTATTTCTTTTCTCTTTCTTTGCTCTTTTTATTTCAAAATTCAAACATAATTTTTTTGTGATTAGAACATTAATTTAGGATGTATGAAACAATATGCATTATGAATTGATTTTATAACTAAATTACATCTAAATAAACATTCTATATAACTTAATTCTGTAAAATCATTTTCTTAAGTTGGCATTTAAACCTAGTTCATCTTTCCCTCCCTATTGAAGGCAACTTAGTTTGATTCATCTCCTCTGGCTGTCTAGGACGACTACATCATCTCTCTCGGCCACATATAGCTTCTCCATCTCTTTGTGCCGATCTCACTCCTGATCTCCTTTTTGTATGTGGCTTGCCCTCAATTGTTTTCTTGCATGCCCGACTCCTTTGTTTTACACCAAATCCTAGCTCTCACTCAGTCTTAATCAAATGAACCCCTTCATCTTCTTCTCTCTCACTCTATTTCTCTCGCTTTCTCTATCTCTTTCTTTTGCTTTGTCCTTGCTACATCTCTATCTCCTTTTTGTAGAATCACGGAGTTGGATCAATTGAATTGATGCATTATAAGTTTTTTTTTTAAATAAACTGATTATTATAGTCTACCATTCTTATAAAAATTTCATCCTTGAAATTTAATAAATGTAATAATAGCAATCGTACCTTTGTTGAACAAATGAGGGTACTGTTCATACATTTTTTATTCTTTCTCCCATGTAGCATTTCTTTTTCCATGGTTATATAGAATTCGAACAAATGGAGTATCTCAATTGTTGAGTCACTTTCATCATAGTCAAATATCCTCTTAGGTTTCTTTACATATGTTAGATCAAACTGTATATCAATTAAGTTCAATTAAATCTGTGATAGCTCTATTAGATACATCAGTTAAGTATTTTAAAAGTATAAAGATATGAAATATATTATGTACTCCTTGGATATGTGTTGGTAATGCCAATCTTTAGGCTACCTTTCCAATCTCTTTAGTAGTTTCATAAGGTCCTATGTATCATGGCTTTAACTTTCCCATCTTTCCAGAATGTTGAACCTTTCACTGGATTGACTTGAATAAATTCAAACTCACCAACATCAAATTCTACTAGCATGTGCTTAGCATCATAGTATTTCCATTGTTTATCCTATACAACCTTTAGTCTAACCCTAATTGGTTGAATATTATTAGTAGCACCATCTACTAAATCAACACTAACTACTTTTATTTCTTCTGTTTCTATCCAATATAATGGTGACTTGCATTTCTTCTATGAAGAGCTTCAATATAGCAAGTTCGATGCTTGATTGAAAATTATTGTTGTGAGAAAATTCTATCAATGGTATATGTGATTTTCAGCTTCCAAAATCAATGATGCATAATTCGAGTAAATATTCTTAAGTTTGAATTGTCCTTTTTGACTGCCTATAAGTTTGAGGGCAGAATGCATTACCTAGATCTTCCTGAATCTTTTTCCACAATCTGGATGTAAACCTATCATATTTGTCTGATACATAGATTTTGGTATTCCATTTAAACATGTAGTTCATCAACATATAATTTTATTAATATATCTATAGAATTAGTTTGTTTATTGGGTAAAAAATTTTCATACTTGGTTGTTATATGTACAATGACACAAAAAAATGACTCATATAATGTCATGACCTTGTCTTGATTTGGGTAATCTAACTACCAGGTCAATAGCTATTTCATCCCATTTCCATTATGGTATTGGCAACAGTTGTGACTATCAACTTGGTCTTTGATTCTTAACCATAACTAATTGACATGTAGGACACTTAATCATGAAATTTTGCAACACTTATTTGAGCTATTTCATCCCATTTCCATTATGGTATTGGCAACAGTTGTGACTATCAACTTGGTCTTTGATTCTTAACTTTAACTAATTGACATGTAGGACACTTAATCATGAAATTTTGCAACACTTATTTCTAATAATGGCCACCAAAATAGTCATTTGAGCTCTTGATACATTTTATTACTTCATAGATGATTTGTATAGCCAAAAAATGTGTTTTTTTAGAATATCCCTTCTTAATTTATTAGCGTCCGAGACGTATATTTTGTCTTTTTATGTCAAAAATTCATCCTCATCAATTTCATACTCTAAATGGCTTGCCTTCACTAGATTTAAATTTTTTTGAAGTCCATCATTCTGTGCTAGTGAATCACATATTTTATCTTTTCAAAATTGATTAAACCATTAGCTAATTCAACGTAATAGAACTTTCATCATTAGCATTTGTTGCTGACAATTCCAATCTCTCATGTCTTCAATTAACTGTTTTTGTTAAGCAACCAATTTGCACTTCTTGAAACTTTTCTACGTAGTGCATTAGCAATGATATTTACCTTTCCCAAATGAAATTGTATGTTCAGATCATAACCTTAAATGAGCTAGATTCATTGCCTCTACCTCAAATTTAATTGTATGCACTTCAGACTTTGGTGATCAATAAAGACTTAACACTTACATTATATGAATACTTGAATGTCAAATATGAATGCAATTACAAATATATTAAAAAATAGCCTGAAAATTCTATTCGTTAAATTCATAAAAATTGCTAGAGAAATTCATAAATATTGCTAGAGAAATTGTCAGCCCAAATGGCATTACCGCAAACTCATAGTGGTCATTTCTTATTCTAAATTCCATTTTAGCTGTTTTTTTCAATGCACAACTTGTGATATCTTGATTGTAAGTCATTTATGAAAAATTGATGTTCCTTCTACCTTATCAAAAATTTCATCAATCCTCGACAATACATATTTATTTTTAATGATGAACTTGTTCAGTTCTCTATAATTAATATATATTCTAAAGCTTTTATCTTTTTTCTTTACAAACTGTATTGGGGTCCTCATGTCGACATGCTAGGTTTGATAAATAATTTATCAAATAATTCCTTCAGTTGACTTTTCAACTCTTATAACTCCTTAATTGCCATTTGATATGATGCTCTAGCCACATGTTTTGGACATGATAATAACTCAATACTAATGTGTATTTCTCCCACTTGTTGCAGTCTTGGTAATCATCTAGAGACACTTCCGAGTATTCCTTCATCACTAGTATACATATATATATATATATATATATATATATATATATATATATATATATATATATATATATATATATATATAAAACTCTTTCACACTTTTGTCAACTTTCACTTGGGCAAGAAAACCTTGATGGCCACTATTTAACAACTTGTAAGCTTTTAATGATGTTATTACCATTCATGATGAATCTCTATCTTCATAGAATTTGAACTCTCCCACTCCAGGAAAATTGAATCTAACCATCTTAATATAATCTATAGTTATGGAGCGGCTAGATAACCAATTCTTTTTTAAGATTGCATCAAATTGAGATGATGGTAATTTATCTCAAAACGTCTCCCACATATGAATAAATTTACCTTAACTATATTGTTAACATTTATACCAGATCAAATTGGCATCATAACAGGTAAGGGAATAGGCATTGATGAAGTATTCAAACCAACATATTTAACCAAATCCTTTGGAATAAAAGTGAGAAGCTCACGTATCAAATAAAATTTGAATAGGTTTGTTTTAACAGGTTTGTTTAGCTAACACTTACACTTATTATGTCAAAAGAATGAGAGTGTATGATAATTGCCTATAATAAAATTCTTCTATACATTTGATGTAAATTATATCTTTAATGACATCAGATTGTGGGCTCCGAAAATTCGGCCCCAGCCTCCACCCGCTTTTGCTTTCTTCGAGGGGAGTTTTAACGAATTAAGCTCCGGGGTAAATTTTGGAAGGCAGATGGATTGTAGATAAGACACTACCTAGAGATTTCGCCCTCATTTTGCGAGAACTTTATGATCTGAGTTCTGGTTTCCTATAGGCGCAAGCACCTATAGTTAATTACCCCTCCCTATAACGAGAGAGAACTTTGGATTAAGGCTAGTCGTCGATCAGATGCGTATAGATACGTGTTATCTGACATATAGTAGCAGCATATATTTGGGATGTGGAAATTAGAGAGTTTGGAGATTTGATATTTAAAATTAGAAATTTCACCATCTTGCACTTAAAGTGGATAGTGGGGGAATGGATGATAGACCCGATCAAGATCCCATGGTTCCGTCGTCCCGGGCCATCGTGATCCCTGGTCTACTTAGTTAGAGGAGGTAGTCGACCCAACCTGACAGAGGATCCTTGTCGGCAGCCATGGGTTGCTTCGTCCAAGGGTACCTTGTAGACTTGGGGGGAGTATTTGTCTAAGGGGACAAATTTGAATCCACCTTAGCTAACAGAGGGTTTTGTGCCCTATCGATCATATCCTATTGATTCATATCTCAAGGATTTGATGCCATTGGGGAGCATACGGGCTCTGGCCATAACTATAATATAATGATGCCATTTGGCGGCGACCACCTGGTTTAGAGGGCTCTGAGTCATAACCGTTTATCCTACAGTGCCATTTGGCGGCGAAACTGTCGGTTAGAGGACTCGTACCACGTCCTTGCTGGCAGGAAATTGTTTGAGAATGGATCCTAGTGATATTTTCGACCAGGCATTAGCTCTTTGTGAGCTGCAGTAGTTTCAAATTTGTCCACCTCAGCAAACTGTTGCGGTGGGTGGATGGGTTTTGCTTTAAGTGGTTGATGGTTTAATTTCAATTTCAAATATCTTTGAAATTTGGGATTGTTTGGAGTTTTCTGGAGTTTATGGTTTTTGGGTGTTTGGGATAGTATTTTGGTTATTTGGAATGGACCCCTCCGGTTGAGATCTACGTTCAACACGGCCATCATCGGGGTAATGGAGTTATTTTATTTGTGGATTAAACCTTGTCAACTCTGTCAGGTTGTCGACAGAGGATCGGGTTTCGTAGGCTTTATGCCTTTGTAACTGAATTCTCTTGATTATAGGCCTTGAAGGCCTAATATGAACGTATTAAAATTAATATATAGGTTGCCACTACTGCATATTTGTTTGATGGTTCGAACCATGTCGACTACTATTGACCTTTATAGAAGGATCGGGTTCGAACCTGAATTCACTCATTGACCCGCACAGCATCCCTAGACGTCACGTGTGTACCAATAACACGCTTGTCGGGGCCCATGCGGGTATTTTGGGGGCATTTTATGATTATTTATTGAACCTTGTCAACTCCTATTTACTTACTTTAGGAGGATCGGGTTCAAATCTACTAACCCGCACAACATCCTTAGGCGTCATGTATGTACCAATAACACGCTGGCCGGGGCCCATGCGGGTTTACCGTTACACATGCATTTTGGTGTACCTATGTGCATACATATTAAGGTGCATGTGCGGGGGCATTTTGGACATTTGATGCTGCTCAGTTGTGTGAGAAATCCTCGTTTAAATGCGGCTTCTACTTGGAAGCTTGTACACACCTTCTGTCTGCTTGTATGAATGTTGCAGATCCATTGGCGTGGCGTCATATGATCTCCACTACTGCTGCTTGTAGGCAGGTAGATGTATTCATTCATAAATTGAAATTGACTACAGGATACTGCATTTACTAAAGTCTTCCTGTATCTACCCACAAGTGGCACGTGGTGCGCACATCTATATTTGTAGAGAGTTTGTGTGTGTTGCAGATCTTCTGTATTTGCCTTGTAGATGACATATCGAATACACGACGAATCTTTTATAATGACTCGTAGGTATTTATATTTGCTGCATATCATATGCTTCCTCTTGTGGATATGCATTGCATGCATCACTAGCCTCCTTACGCATGATGATTAGTGAATGGTTGTATTTACTTATGTGTCTCTTTCTTTGTTATTCGTGAACTAGAGCATTGTATGCGATGCAAGACTTCCATCACCAGCCTTCTAGTTCATAGATCAATTGTCGTATGCATGAGGAAATCATTACAACAATTTGTGGGAGCTCACAAGTAGGCTATAACATGGTCTCTACTTGTGTTAGCAAGAAATCTATTGTGCTCATTATGCTCTTCTCCATGTAAGCTTGTAGGAAGTCTTATTGCTTCCATTAAGAGCCCTTTCATTAAGATTAGTATATCATTTGAGGAGTTCTTCTTTGTTGGTGCCTTCGAACTCTCTTCACAAATTTATAAGTTAACCAATATGAACATCGGAGGCTTTATGCTGCTTGTGATCAGGTATTTGAAGATCTTCAATATTTGTGCATTGTAATCATCTCAAGTAGAGATCAATTATTGGAGCTTTCATTATCATCCACGAATGAGCGGTGTTTATAGGATTTTTATAGGTATTATCCTCAAGTTCTTCGCATAGCAAATTGCATGCTTTCGCCATTCATTATAACTACATCCGTTTGCTTTTGAGCATGATTGAAATGATCATCACAATTTAATTATCATTATTAAGGAATCTTATGTCAAAGCTTGTAATCAATTTATGCATGAGGCCCTTTTTCATTCCAGTTCGAGTCCACTTTGTTTGATCCAAATTTGTAAGTTCAAATTCTTTGTATTCAATTCGGTCCAGGTCCTTGCAGTTCAAGTCTTACTCATTTGATGTTCACATCAAGTCCAAGTCATCTTGGTCCAAATCAAGTTTTGGTTTGAGTATAAATGTTCAAGTTCAAGCTCATAAGCTTTGCTTGAATCCAAATCAAGTCCAAAAGTCCACTGTCAACTTATCCAAGTCCTTTGTGGTCCAACCCAAGTATTTGCTTGAGCTCAAATGTTCAAGTCATTCATTTGACGTTCAAATAAAATTGAAGTTCAAGCTCATTTTGTTATCACTTGCTTCAAGCTTCTTTTGAGTTTGATCTTAGATTAAAGATATGGTTTATTAAAGTTCAAGTTCAATGTCCAAATGAGGTCCAAGTCCTTTGTGCCCATAATTCGTTCTTGCTTGAGTGCAAATATCCAAGTCCTTGTCTTATTTCAGACAAAATTTCAGCAGCCTCCCGGCGTCTCCCCCGTTTAGGAGAAACTACGGAAAACTGAGCCTCCCACCACTATAATTAATAATTAAATATAATTAAAATAATTAATTATAATTAATTTAATTAACTATAATTAATTAATACTAATAATGATTAACTATATTTAAAGATAACGAATTATAATTAATTCAATTAATTATAATTAATAATTAGTAATAATAATTTAGTATAATTAAAGTACAACAACAACAACAACAACATCAAGCCTTTATCCCACTACGTGGGGTCGGCTACATGAATCCTTTTTCTCCATTGTGTCCTATTAAAAGTCAAATTCTCGTTTAAATCTAATAAAGAAAGATCATTTCTAATATTTTCTAACCAAGTCTTTTTAGGTCTTCCTCTATCTTTCTTAACATAAGTCAAATCTAAGACCTCTACTTTCCTAACCGGGTCATCGGGAGGCCGCCGTTTTACGTGACCAAACCATCTAAGGCGACTCTCTCTAATCTTATCTTCCACTGGAGCTACTCCAACCTTTTCACGAATATGCTCATTTCGTATCATATCTCTAAGGGTAAAGCCACTCATCCACCTGAGCATCCTCATCTCTGCAACACTTAACTTAGAATTATGCTTCTCTTTTAATGGCCAACATTCAGCACCATAAAGCATTGCAGGTCTCACCACCATCTTATAGAATTTTCCCTTAAGTTTGAGGGGTACTTTTCTATCACACAATAAGCCCGATGCATTCCTCCACTTCAACCATCCAAGTTGGATTCTGCTGATAATATCCCCATCTATATCACCATCACTCTGAACAATAGATCCAAGATATCTAAAACGTGTACTCATATTAATGACTTGATCGGCCAAAGTCACAATGCCCTCACTAGGTCTATTATTACTAAAATTACACTCCATATATTCCGTTTTAGATCTACTCAAGCGAAAACCTTTAGACTCTAAGGTTGACCTCCACAATTCTAGTTTACCTTCAACTCCCTCTCTAGTCTTATCAACAAGAAGAATATCATCACCAAAAAGCAAACACCAAGGTACATCCTCTTGCAAATGTCTAGTGAGAACATCGATGACTAAAGCAAAAAGATATGGGCTTAAGGCTGATCCTTGGTGTAATCCAACCGAAATAGGAAAATACTTGGTCAAACCACCTTGTGTTTGAACACAAGTAATAGCTCCTGCATACTTATCTTTAACGATCTGAATATAAGCGTTATTAACTTCTTTCTTTTCAAGAACTCTCCATAGCACTTCTCTTGGAACTTTATCATATGCTTTTTCTAAATCAATAAATATCATATGTAAATCCTCCTTATTCTCTCTATATTTCTCCATCAAACCTCTTAATAAATGTATGGCTTCCATAGTAGACCTACCCGGCATAAATCCAAATTGATTTTGAGAAACATTAGTATCACGCCGCAACCTATGCTCCATAACTCGTTCCCATAGTTTTAAAGTATGACACATTAACTTAATTCCTCTATAATTCGCACAATCTTGTGCATCACCTTTATTCTTAAAAATAGGGATTAACACACTCATTCTCCACTCATCTGGCATCTTTTTAGTCTTCAAAACAGTATTAAAAAGTTTAGTAAGCCAAGAAATTCCTTCATCTCCTAAGCATTTCCACACCTCTATTGGAATATCATCAGGTCCAACAGCTTTTCCACCCTTCATTTTCTTTAAAGCCTCTCTAACTTCGGTTTTACTAATACGCCGATAAAAACAGAAATCTTTATTTTCATTTAAGGTGTTAAGGTCACTACAGTCAATTTTATTTTCACATTCTTCATTAAAAAGTTTAGCAAAATATCTCATCCACCTTTGTTGAATATCATCTTCTAAAAAAAGTACTTTTTGATCTTCATCCTTAATACACTTCACTTGAACTAAATCCTTACTACTCCTATCTCTTTGTTTGGCTAGCTTATACATATATCTTTCTCCCTCCTTAGTATCTAATCTATTATATAAATCACTAAAAGCTAAACTCTTTGCATTACATATTGCTTTCTTAGATTCCTTACGTGCCTCTATATAATTTCCAATTATCAGAATTTTTACAATTAAACTAATTTTTATAACAAATCTTCTTATTTTTAATCTTTTCTTGCACATTTGGATTCCACCACCAACTATTTTTACTATTAGGAGCTTTTCCCTTTGAAACTCCAAGCACATCTTTTGCAATATTCTTAATATTACTAGCCACTTTTTCCCACATAACATTAGCATCCTCATGCACAGACAAAATCTTAAGATCTAAAATCTTACTCTCAAAAATATTTTTGTTAATATTTTTTAAATGCCCCCATCTAATCCTAGGAAAACGTTTTACTTTATTTTTTAATTTCTTCTCCATTATCTTCAAGTCCAAAACTAATAAACGATGTTGGGTACATAAGTTTTCACTCGGAATAACTTTACAATCTTTGCAATCTAAACGATCTAATTTCCTTATAAGAAAATAATCAATCTGAGTTGTACTATATCTATTTTTATAAGTAATGAGATGCTCATTCCTTTTCTTAAATAATGTATTAGCAATTAAAAAATCATAAGCTAAACAAAAATCTAATATGGACTTACCACCTTCATTTGTCGTTCCAAACCCATGGCCACCATGAATGCTTTTAAAATCATCTACCTCTCTACTAACATGTCCATTTAAATCTCCTCCAATAAAAACTCTTTCTTCAAGATGTATCTTTTATATTAATTCTTCTAAGTCATTCCAAAATTTTAATTTTGAATCCATATCCAAACCCACTTGAGGAGCATAAGCACTTATAATGTTAACAATCTTAGCATCAACAACAATCTTTAAAGCTATAATTCTATCTCCAATTCTATTAATATTTATAACATTATCCTTCAAACTCTTATCTAAAATCACACCTACACCATTTCTAGTACGACTTCTACCCGAATACCAAAGTATAATTAAAGTAGTTAATCATAATTTATTTTAATTAATTATAGCTAATAGTAATTAACTATAATTAAAGATAATAAATTGTAATTAATTCTGATTAATTATAATTAATAATTATTAATAAAAATTAAATATAATTAAAATGATTAATTACAATCAATTTTAATTAAATATAATTAACGATTATTAATAATAATTAAATATGATTAATAATAATTAATGGTAATTAATCTTTAATTAATTATATTTAATAGTTATTAATAATAATTGAACATAATTAAAATAATTAATTAGAAAAATGGGGCTTAAACAAGATTAGAGAAGGAATTAGGTTAAATCCTCCTCTCTACAGTAAATCCCGGATTTATTAAATCCTGTAGTGCAGTGGATTTGCAGGGTTTAGCCGAAGAAGCATGCGAAAGGTAGGGAGTTACCCTCACAGCAGCGAGCTCCAGTCGCCTCTTCCGATCAAAATGTTGTACTCTCGGTCCGACAGCAAGGAGAACGTCGTCGAAGAGGCGGAGCGGCAAGACTAGGGCGTCGGGTATAGGGAAGAGGTCGGTCCCTTCTTCTTCTTCTCTCTCTCTCTCTCTCTCTGTGTATGGACCAAATGGATTGGGGAAGATGGAGTTGTGTTCGGATGGCAGTTGAGAGCAGGAGATTAGGGAAATCAGGATGAGTAGGGTCTGACGGGTGGAGCTATGGCTGGAAGCAGCGGCTGGATCGTGGAGTTTGCGAATGGGAAGAAGAGAGAGTCGGAACTTTTGCGTGTGTGGAAGAGGAGTCTGCGGGAGTCTTGCGAATCGGAGAGGGAGCTTATGGGAAGTGTCTGATAGAGAGCCCTTTGGCTCTCATTTTATAGGCGAATACAGAGGCAGGATCGGGGCAGCTACGCACGCGAGGAATGGACTTCTGGCATTTGGCGCCATTGCAGACTGCAGTACTGTAGCAACGGCGGAAATGACTTGAGCGGGATCTGGGTATGGGTAGCGGCAGAGCAGGTATGTTGAATTGTTTATTTCTTTTTTATTTATTGTGGACATTGTCCAGAGGTCAACACAGATTAATCTTTGGCTTCTTGTTGTGATAGTACTTACACCCTAGGCTGAGTATTCTGCCATGTCTAGGGGCTGTTGTAGTTGATTTTATTATTTTTTTCTTTCCAATGAACCTTTGGGATGATGCATCACTTACTCTTGCTTTAGTTGTAGGCCTTTGTTCAAAAGTGGGATAATTCTTTTACATATGTCTAAGTTGATGATATTAGAAGTAATTATTGGCAGAGTTTCATTCATCCTTACACAATTTTTCGTATTTCTCACATCTCTTATACTTGTTTGACTCCAACTTCTATTGGGCCTTGCTTTTTTCTAAGTAGAATTTCCAGATTGTGAATACTATATAGATTGAGAAGCTCGTGAATTTTTCATTCCTCTAGCTATGGTTTAAAATTGCGCAATAAGAGGCATGCCTCAGCTCAATTTCGTTCTTTTAAACCTTAAAGCCTACACAATAAGAGTAGGGAATGAGGCGTACGCCTCAAGTTTACTTAAGGCGCACCTCGCCTCAGGTTTTAGAGGCGTCCGCCTCTTAAAATAAAAAAAGAAAAATAAAAAAACAAAACCCTTAACTAATATTTATGTATTCGGTTCGAACCCCCCCCCCCCCCCCCCCCCAATGGCGTGCGTCTTCCGTCATTTCTGAACCGAGGGTTTCTTCTCCCTTCTTCAAGCGACATTTTCCCCTCTTCGTTCCATTCGACCGGCGTCAGCTTCCTTCCACCGAGAGTTGCTCTTCGCCTCTTTGTTGGAGTTCTCTTCTACCGCGAGTTGGGCTGGAGTCTCCTTCGACCGACCGTTGAAAGCTCTTCTTCTTCGTGGTTGGACTTTAGTGTTTATTGACAAAGGTGAAATAGCTTTACTTCCTCTTCTGCTTTGCACTCAAGTGTGATTTTTTATACCATCACATTTATCGACATGGAAAATTTTTGTTTTTAAATTTTATGCAATCTTGCTTTGTTTTATACATATAATTTTCAATGTCATTTGATTGAATGGTTGCCATTGATAGTGTAAGAAAATGAAAATGATAGGATTTTTTTATTTATGTAATATTTAGATCTCTTTTTGTTAGACTTATGTTTCTATGGACAAGTAGTTTAGGCATGCATAATAAAAAGTATAAGATACTCGATAGATATGTGTATAAATTAATGCCAAAAATTTAGTAGGAGAGGAGGTGTACTATATGTAATATGAATGGAAGTTATGCACAAAGAATGTTTTGATCTATAATATAAAAACTTTTTGGATACGATTTAAGATTTACTTTGTAGGTCTTGACGGCTATGTCTTAAACTCTAAGGTTGTGTTTTTTGTAGTGGCTTGATGTTTTGATCTTCTATTTTATATTCTTCTCATAAAGGATGGTCAGAAGTAGGGATAAAGCTGCATCAGGTCATAGAAAGGATCCAGCATGGAAACATAGCATTCAGCTGGATGTAAGAGGCAGTGATAAAACATATGTATATTTGAAATGCAATTATTGTGACAAAGTTATGAATGGTGGTGTGACTAGAATGAAGGAGTACCTTTTAGGGTCTCACAAGAATATTGCACCATTCTCCAAAGTGCCTGATATTGTCAGAGAGGAGATAAAGACATACATGAATAAGTCTACCACGTCAAAGCATCTTGCATAGAAGCTGTTTGAGGACAGAGTTGATGTTGACTCCTACTACGGGAGTGAGCATAGCGGTAGTGATTCATCTTCTTCGATGAATCACATTTCATCTAGGGGTGCTAGAGGTCCTATGGATCATTATATGGTGCAAACATCAGAGGATAGGCCTCCTACTACACAGATGATGGCCCCAGAGAATGCAAGGGAGGCACAAAAAAGAGTGTGTAAGGATATATGCAGATTCTTCTATGAAAATGCAATTCCATTTAATGTTGTAACATCACCTTCTTATTACAACATAATTCGTTCAGTTGGAGCATTTGGGAGAGGGTTCAAACCTCCAACCATGTATGATTTGAGAACATGGATTCTGAAGGAGTTGGATAGCACTGATAAAAGCATTGAAGAAATTAAGAGGACTTGGGCCCAAACAGGTGTAACAATTATGTTAGATGGGTGGTCTGATATAAAGAATAGAAGTTTGATCAGCATCCTCATTAATAATCCTTATGGTACTATATTTTTAAGGTCAGGTGAAGCATCTGACCAGGTCAAGGATGCTGAGTACATATTTGGATTATTAGATAGCATTGTTGAGGAGGTTAGAAAACAGTTAGTTGCACAAGTGGTTACAGATAATGCAAGTGCTTACAAGGCTGTAGGAAAAAAATTTATGGAGAAAAGGAAACATCTGTATTGGACTCCATGTGCTACACATTGCATTGATCTGATTCTTGAGAAGCTTGTGGAGCTGCCTCAACACAAGAATGCACTTACTAAAGCAAATATAATAACTAAGTTTATTTACCACCACTCTTGGGTTTTGGCTCTTCTGAGAAAATTTTCAAAGAAAGAAACTCTGAGGCTAGCAGCAACAAGATTTTACACCGCTTACTTGACATTAGAGAGTATGCTAGATGCTAGATAACTTTTAGAGTTTATTTTCACCTCCACACAGTGGTTGAGTTGTGCTTGGGCGAAGAAAGCTAAGGGAAAAGAGGTTAGAAAGATTGTTTTAAATGATAGATTTTGACAAAGTATCTTTTACGCCATTACAACCACTAGACCTTTGGTTCAAGTTTTAAGGATGGTGTATGCAGAGAAGAAGCCTGCAATGGGTTTCATCTATAATGCTATGGATGAAGCTAAAGAGATGATTGCCTGCAACTTAGGAGGCGAAGAGGGAAGCTTTAGGGAAATTTGGAATATTATTGATGATAGGTGGGAACTACAACTTCACCGATACTTGCATGCAGCAGGCTATTACTTAAACCCTCAGTATCAATATGCAAAGAGCAAGTTTACAAACCCTGAAATAAAATTGGGATTGTATCATTGCATGGATAGACTGATAGGTGATGCAACTGAAAGATCAAATGACATGCAATTAGTACCTTTTAGGAACAAAGAAGGCTTTTTTGGATTACAACAAACAAATGATACTATTGTCAAACGATCTCTAGGTAATTTCATTTAATGTTTTAAACATTTATTTAAAAGTTATTCTTTGAGCACTAATTAAACTCCCTTATGTAAATTTTAGTTGAGTGGTGGATTCAGTTTGGTGATAGGACTCTAGAATTGCAGCGTTTTGCTGTGAAAGTTTTAGGCTTAACATGTTCTTCATCTAGCTGTGAACGAAATTGGAGTACCTACAACTAAGTACATACAAAGAGGAGAAATTGTTTGTCGACATTAAGGATGAATTTGCTGGTGTACATTATATACAATAGGAGACTCAGAGACAAAAATTTGAAGAAAAAAGGATTAAAGGATGATGAAGATCATTTGCTTGGCGAGGATATGGCATCTGATGATGAGTGGTCTGTAGATGATGAAGTTGAAGTGATGTCATCTGAATTACAAGATGAAGATTTAAATGTTGATTTCTTTGATGGTCATAAAGCATCTACATCCACCACAACTCAAGAACAAATAAAAAAAGGTATATAAATAATATAGTTTTCTTAGACTTTTATTAATGTATTATACTATTATTTATTTTGATATTATTCAAAAATATTTTGGGAAGAGGAAGATAACTGATATCGAGGAAGAAGGAGCTGATTGGGAGACATTGGACTCTATATGAGAGGAGGAAGGGGAGAGAGCAGTTTATCATAATGATGATTCAAATGAAGACCCCCTTAGAGATGATAGTGCTGATGACTTATGAGTTTTTATGTGATATGTCATTGCTATTTATTTTTGAAATTATATATTAATGAAAAGAATACTGTGATTTGGGAAAGATAGAATTTTGAGTTGAACTATATTTCATATTGTCTTATTATTGGGATATTTTGATTTCACTTCATATATTGTGCTTTTTTATGTTTTATATTATTTACTCATTAGTATATAAAAAATTTATCATTTTATGTTTACATAATTTTTTGATTTTGAGGCTTACGCCTCAAAACGCCTTGAGGCTTATGCCTCGCCTCACGAACGAAAAATGCCTCAATACTTGATTACGCAATTTTAAACATTGCCTTTAGCATTTGTCTTCTGTTTAAAGTCACGTACTTTCTGAGCAGCCTATAAATCTAACTCTACCCTCCTCGCCCTTCTACTAGTACAAAATTGTCATTGATTTCTTAAGAGAAATAAATGTTGTCTTATTGCATCTCTTAATCCCAATAAGAATTTGTGGCATTTTTCTTCTTTAGTGTGGATAAATCATGGTGCAAACTTTGATATGGTTATAAGGTCTGCTTATTATTGCATCATGAATCTATCTCCTTGAATTTGTCCTGCTTTTGCTATAGGGTTATTATTTATACCTCATATTGTATCCCTTAATCCCAATAAGAATTTGTGGCACTTTTATTTTGCAGTGTGATTAAATCGTGGCGCACACCTCAATACAGTTATAAGGTTTGCCTTGTATTGCATCACGAATTTATTGCCTCAAATTTTTCCTGCATTTGCCTTATCACAAAAATAGGCACAAACCAATCTTTGAAAGTTTTTACGAAAGTTTTCCAATTAGTTTGCATGCTAGGTATTCCTCCAGATTTATTTTGATACAATATTTTTCACCACCTCTCAGCTTTTTCATACAACAACAACATCAAGCCTTTGTCCCCTAAACCCTAAGCTTTTTCATCCAATGTGAAAATTGCTAGTGATAACTTCCTCTCCTTAGGTTTAAACATGTCATTTAATATCTTTCCAAATGCATGGTATTCACTTTTAATTGACCCTTCAACAAAGTAAATGGTGGTTTCTGCATATGTTGAAACAGCTTCGGATATTTGTCTAGTGAGGTGTTGCAATTGTTGCTTGCATTTGGTTGAGACCATGAATCTTGTATCTGTTGCATTATTGCTGTCATCATTTATATGAGGGCATTCATATTATTTTGTGATACTCCAACCCCCTCCATATTTTTTTTGTCTTCCTCTTGATCATCGATAGGGCCTTATAGATACATAAAAGTATAACACCTAATTAGAATTAAATGTAATATTTAATCAACTATGTAAATCTTATTGTTCTTAATGACTTTTCGTTATAGTTCATATTTTCTAAGATAACCTTTTCCTTTGATACTACTTTTGTCATAACCCAACCCCAGAACTTGAAATATCAAGGTGGGAGCAGGTGGTTGTATTGTAATTATTTTTTTTTTCTATGAACATTATAATTAATCCAACAATGATATCTTCCAAAGTATAAAAAGCCACTAATCAACAGAATTTCATTCATGTCCAAACTATGTATAATTGATCTCTGTCTAATACATTTCCTTTAAGATCTCTATTCACTCACTTTTCTTCTTCTATACACGGATACTTCTCTGTCATCCATTTAAAATGGAACAGCCTTTTCTGAAAATTTAAAATCTTATAATGGGTTGAGTCACACAACAACTTAGTAGATAAATATAATTCTATAATATAACAATTTCAAAAATCAAAATAAATGCATACAAGTTATTATAAGTAATCATTAACATTTCCTTTAAAAGAAATTAAAACAGGTATAGTGCAATTTATTTGGTAAGTTAAAGTGAATATCATTTGTAAAACATAATATTTTATAGAAATTTATAAAATCATATCTTTTTGATTAAACACCATTCCCTGGAACATCATCTAAAAAATTGTTCAGTTTAAGACAATCATTTCTATTTCTTTTTCAAAATATTTCATTCTATTTGTGCTAGTACGTTATGTCCCCAGTCAGTATCATTAGTAGGTGAACTCCTTCATTTATCATGCATATACATTTTCTTTTGGTATTCCTTTCATTCATTTAATCTTATATATATACATTTTTAAATACCGGAGTTTCAATAAGATTTTTTTACATTTAGCATTTATAACAATATGAAGGAATTTATGCCACTAAATGAAAGAAATCATTTGATCATTTCTGCAATGAAAATATTCTTTTTTTAGCAATATTGACTTTGTATAGTGTACATATAAAAGGTTATATTAGTCGATGCATTAAATCATTGATAGGAACTATAACTATTATAAAATAAAAATATATTCACTCACTTTAAATTTTAGTAGATCTACTTTTCAATTTTAAGGTTACTTCAATGTTGAATTAACCTTAATTAACTTTTCCTGAATTCACAACCTGTGCATCATGTACATTTACTTATATTTTCTAAATTTTAACCTTATGATATAAAATTGATAACCCTAAAATCTATCTCATAAAACAACCTAAATATATTTTTTACATTTCACAAACCACCTTTTTTTCTCTATCAGTCTATTCTCCTTCTTAACACCAAATTAACCTAAAACATTTTATATTAGCCAATTTTAAAATATAATAAACACTATTCATCTTATAATAATAGTTAAATGTTTTTTCAATTTATCATATCAAAACTCACCTAGTTCTGTACCTCCATTTTTTTTTCAAAGTAAAAAATATCTTCTTACTATACTATTTCTTTCAACAAAATTCCTGAAGTTAAATTTAGAAAACAATAATTACATTTAGGTTTCATAATTGAGTTCATGATATTAAAAAAAATAAATTTGGTGTTTAAGTCTTACTCTAATTGTAATATAAGGAAAAAGGGAATAATTATGTATTTTTCTTCTCTTGTTTTGTTCATCTTCTTCACTTCAAAATTCTAACACAGTTTCTTTTTTATTAGGACATTAATCTAGGGCTTATGGAGCAATAAAAATTTTAAATTGGTTTTATTTGATTTCATATTTAGAGAAAAATAAATTAAATACATTCCTAATACCTTACTTATTTCTATGAATTGTCACATTTAAACCTGTTTCAGTTCCCCCTCCATGTTGAAGGCGAGTTCGTCTGACTTTGTCTCCCTCTCCCTATAAAGGCGGCTACGTCCCCTCTCTCGATCATGTATAGCCTCTTGGCAATCTCACTCCCACTCTCCTCCTTTCTCTTAGTGGCTCACCCTCATTTGTTTGTCTGGACTCCTTTGCATTACAAAGAATCCTCGCTCTTTCTCTTGATCTCAATCAGACAAACCTTTTTGTCTCCATCTTCTTTCTCTCTATTTCTCTGGTTCTCTTTCTATCGCTTAGATCCGCTATTCTTCCCTCTCATATTTAGAAAACCACATCCGTTCTATTGAGCTGACGCATTATAAATTTTTTTAATAAACTGGCTATTACAAATATCAATGTTGTTGATTTACTTTCCTTTGTGCTTTGAAATTAATTCTATTTCCTGACCTAATTGGTGCATCTCCGCATTTTACATGTCTAATTATCTAAGCCTATTTTCTTTACCTTGTTTAAGGTTATGTTTGACAAATTTAATTTGCATTGTGTTGTTTAAGGTTATGTTTGACAAATTTAATTATCTAAGACCTGCAATGCTTTATGGTGCTGAATGTTGGCCATTAAAAGAGAAGCATAATTCTAAGTTAAGAGTTGCAGAGATGAGGATGCTCAGGTGGATGAGTGGCTTTACCCTTAGAGATAGGATACGAAATGAGCATATTCGTGAAAAGGTTGGAGTAGCTCCAGTGGAAGATAAGATTAGAGAGAGTCGCCTTAGATGGTTTGGTCACGTAAAACGGCGGCCTGCCGATGACCCGGTTAGGAAAGTAGAGGTCTTAGATTTGACTTATGTTAAGAAAGGTAGAGGTAGACCTAAAAAGACTTGGTTAGAAAATATTAGAAATGATCTTTCTTTATTAGATTTAAACGAGAATTTGACTTTTAATAGGACACAATGGAGAAAAAGGATTCATGTAGCCGACCCCACGTAGTGGGATAAAGGCTTGATGTTGTTGTTGTTGTTGTTGTGTGTTGTTTAATTTATGTTATGCTTTATTGTCAGTTAAAGCAAATGACAGGCTAATGAAGTCACTAGTTAGATTTCCATTTAAAGCATTATAAGAGATGAATTAGTTTGATTATTTGCAAATTATGCATATGATGCGTTGTTATGAATCTTGAAGGTGGTGGAAAGAGAAAATTTTATTGAATTGATTGATTGTGTATGAAATCAAGTCATATCATATACATTAAAAAGCTAGATTGGATTTTCAAATTGAAAGCATTCATTTCAATATATTCTATGGCTATATGATCTCATTTTTTTTATAAGTTAATGTAATTAGTATTTATTTAGGAAATCTTTTTTTTTAACTTTAATTTAGATGGATCATTATCTTTTGCCTTATTTGAATTCAACATCTCCAATTTACATATGTAGTAGCTTTATATTTGTCATCGCTAACAATAAATTTTTCGAAAATACTTTCATACAAAAAATGCAAAACTCATAAATAAGGCAGTATACTATTATACATGTAGTTGTAATGCTGAAGTACTTGTATGTTTCCTAATGCTTACATTATAACTAATACTACAACAACAACAACATCAAGCCTTTATCCCACTACGTGGGGTTGGCTATATGAATCATTTTTCTCCATTGTGTCCTGTTAAAAGTCAAATTCTCGTTTAAATCTAATAAAGAAAGATCATTTCTAATATTTTCTAACCAAGTCTTTTTAGGTCTACCTCTACCTTTCTTAACATAAGTCAAATCTAAGACCTCTACTTTTCTAACCGAGTCATCGGGAGGCCGCCATTTTATGTGACCAAACCATCTAAGGCGACTCTCTAATCTTATCTTCCACTGGAGCTACTCCAACCTTTTCACGAATATGCTCAATTCGTATCCTATCTTTAAGGGTAAAGCCACTCATCCACCTGAGCATCCTCATCTCTGCAACACTTAACTTAGAATTATGCTTCTCTTTTAATGGCCAACATTCGGCACCATAAAGCATTGCAGGTCTCACCACCATCTTATAGAATTTTTCCTTAAGTTTGAGGGGTACTTTTCTATCACACAATAAGCTCGATGCATTCCTCCACTTCAACCATCCAACTTGGATTCTGCTGATAATATCCCCATCTATTTCACCATCACTCTGAACAATAGATCCATGATATCTAAAACGTGTACTCTTATTAATGACTTGATCGCCTAAAGTCACAATCCACTCACTAGGTCTATTATTACTAAAATTACACTCCATATATTCTGTTTTAGATCTACTCAATTGAAAACCTTTAGACTCTAAGGTTGACCTCCATAATTCTAGTTTACCTTCAACTCCCTCTCTAGTCTTATCAACAAGAAGAATATCATTAGCAAAAAGCATACACCAAGGTACATCCTCTTGCAAATGTCTAGTGAGAACATTCATGACTAAAAGCAAAAAGAAACGGGCTTAAGGCTGATCCTTGATGTAATCCAACCGAAATAGGGAAATACTTGGTCAAACCACCTTGTGTTTGAACACAAGTAATAGCTCATGCATACATATCTTTAATGATTTGAATATAAGCGTTATTAACTCCTTTTTTTTCAAGAACACTCCATAGCACTTCTCTTGGAACTTTATCATATGCTTTTTCTAAATCAATAAATATCATATTTAAATCCTCTTTATTCTCTCTATATTTCTCCATCAAACCTCTTAATAAATGTATGGCTTCCATAGTAGACCTACCCGGCATGAATCCAAATTGATTTTGAGAAACATTAGTATCACGCCGCAACCTATGCTCCATAACTCGTTCCCATAGTTTTAAAGTATGACACATTAACTTAATTCCTCTATAATTCGCACAATCTTGTGCATTACCTTTATTCTTAAAAATAGGGATTAACACACTTATTCTCCACTCATCTGACATCTTTTTAGTCTTCAAAACAGTATTAAAAAGTTTAGTAAGCCAAGAAATTCCTTCATCTCCTAAGCATTTCCACACCTCTATTGGAATATCATCAGGTCCAACAGCTTTTCCAACCTTCATTTTCTTTAAAGCCTCTCTAACTTCGGTTTTACTAATACGCCGATAAAAACAGAAATCTTTATTTTTATTTAGGGTGCTAAGGTCAGTACAGCCAATTTTATTTTCACATTTTTCATTAAAAAGTTTAGCAAAATATCTATCCACCTTTGTTGAATATCATCTTCTAAAAAAAGTACTTTTTGATCTTCATCCTTAATACACTTCACTTGAACTAAATCCTTACTACTCCTATCTCTTTGTTTGGCTAACTTATACATATATCTTTCTCTCCTTAGTATCTAATCTATTATATAAATCATTAAAAGTTAAACTCTTTGCATCACATATTGCTTTCTTAGATTTCTTACGTGCCTCTTTACATTATAACTAATACTATGAGGAGAAAATGATGAATACAATTTAAAATTTGTCCATTTATTGGGTTTCGTGAAGTTTTTTCATTTTTTGCTAATGGCTAACATCTAACAAACCATGCATATATGATATATCTATCATATGGATGAGCAATCTCTTTAAAAAAAATAATCCAAATGATTAAAGATTAATCATGATGAATTATGAATTTATAGATTCAACCATCTTAAATTTCTAGTTTTCTTGAAGGTATATATCAGGAATAATTTTTTTGGTATTACGCAATTTAAATTCTCCACAAAGTCCTTGTGTAAATTTGTTAATCATAAAATCAAGAACAAAAATAAAATCCAAATTGATTTGGTTAAGTTTTATATGTATAATAGTAGCCAGTTATGTCTCGAGAATTATATTATCAGCTTGCTTGATTGATTCAACAACTTCAATACACATGATTTGTTCAACTTTACAATTAAGATTAAATCAAATTCTATTTGAGGTTTAGGTTTAAATATGATCTTTGATTCAACTTTCAAGCAATTTTATGTTTGGGCTCATGAATATATTTTAATGTAGACTTTTATACATATTTAGATTTAACAAAATAAGATATCGAATCATATTGTAATTGTAATTTATTTTTGCATTAAATAATATTCATGACTATAATTTCTTCAAAATGATTAAATTTTATCGCACATGATTTTGGTGTTGTTGATTTAGCAGGGTAAAATATAAATGATTTATCTTTTGAAATATTAATCAAAGGATAATCCTAACAGGAGGATTGTTGTAATAGTTTTGAATTCAAAAGATTTCTGGAAGGTGTCATGAATTATCTTTAAAAAATTATAGCTTAATTCATGCTTAATTTTTTGACGTAAAACATTTATTAAAACATATATTGATAATATAATACTCTCTGCATAAATATTGTTGGATGCAAGAACTTTAAACTTAACAAAAATATTCAAACACATTATAGTGAACTTGTTCAAAGTTATTGCATTTATTGTAAAATTTGTTTATCTAATCAATGAATGTTAAATATTATTATTTAAGCTTATGTTTAATATCAACCAAAGTAGATTTTGTTTTAATAATAAAACTTCACCAAAGTTTTGATCAAGTCGCATTAATTTTGTTTAGCAAATTTAACACTTTAGAAACCACACATGTTATGTCATTTAAAGTATTCGTTTAAGTTATTTATCCAACATGAACGTAGCTCATAATTATATCTCCTATCAAATGTTGGAAGACAATTCTCCACTTCAGAATAATTATGTTGAACTTATCTAGAATCATAATTAATTTCATTTTATTTAAATTTCTTCTTTTTTTGTTATTATGTTAACCGTCTCTGATAGATCCTACATCTAATATATTGAGGCAACTTTAAGCTCTAAAATCATATGTAATATGAGATGCTAAACGACTTGTAATAAGTGCATAAAACTCGTGGAACACTAACCCTTAAATCTTAAAGAATTATTGTTAACTTCAATCAAAATTGAAAAAAAATGATTAATACAAAAGATCCAATGACCTTTTATTAGAAATAATAACTAGAAATTCATTATTAAGGAAAGGCAAACAATTGTTTTGAAATTCACACATTGATGGAAATTAGATTATATCAAAGTTAACTAAATTAATATATCAAATTAATGGCAAAACATAAAGAGGTTAAAAAATTCATTAAAATATAAGCCTAATGCTTGTATAGGGAGTTAATCTCTCCTTGTTATCTCTTAAAATTCTTCAAGTTTCACACTTGATAAACTAAATTTAGAAGTAGAATGCATTGCAAATTAAAATAGAAAATTTTTTCACCCATTAATTCACATACATGCCTCAAACATCTATTTATAGTCTCAAAATTTATTAAAAAACAAAAACTGGTGCACCTGAAATTGAAAAGTCGCAGACTAGAAGAGTCGTAAGTCTTAGAATGAAATAGAGAGAAACACAAAAGAGCTACATGATCTTTCAAAATAGAGAAAACAACAAAAAGAGATGCCTTAAAAACTGAACGAAAAAGCTCACATGAGGATAAGGCCATAAGAAGAACTCCACATTGTACTTTGTGGTGCCAGATGTAGTCTTTGAAGTATGAAACTATATGACATCTTACGGACATGAGTAAATGGTATAATTGTAAAATGTATGACTTGATCTATCTCTGACTTTTTAGTTTTTTAATAAATTATAATATAAATGTGACTTACATCTATATTTTTCATCTCAAAGTATTATAAAATGAAATATATTATGATATGTTGCATAGAAAAAGTTAATGATCAACAAAAAAAAAAGATTTAATTGCAATTATAATTTTCATATTTTATCAAGTGTATTTATTTTCTACAGCACATCACCATTAACATTAATCATTAGATGCGACTTTGTAGAAATGACCATTATATTATTCACACAAAATGCTAAAATGAAAAATAGTATATAATTTTAAAAAATGTTTTAAAAAATATGAATATATTTATGTATTACTTATTGAGATAACATAATCGGCATCATGATTATTATCACCACTAACAACAATATCACCTTTAATAGAATCTTTACCATCGAAGATAAAAATATAGTTTTCTATGCTAACTCATTAAAAAGAAATACACTTCAATCATCATCATGTGTCCATGCCTTGTTAGGGATCCCAATTACATTTGGATGTGTTGTAATTTTGTTCGACTCTGCTTAGAATAATGCCTATGCAAACACAGAGAGTGAAAAAAATTATTATAAAGTTTTCAATATGTTATTGTGCACTTAAAATTAATCTCTAACTGGTGCACCTTAAAATATGTTTGATCCAATCAAGGTGTTGTGTGTGCTGTTTGAAATTCTCTCTGTGTTGTTTGGAATTTTCAAACAGTTTGTTTGAACTTCTCTAGGCTGATTTTCGGTTTCTGTGTTCATTGGCTGTTGTGTTTTCCCCTTGGCAGTTGTCTCTTCGATTTGATGCTTCATTTTCCCCTTAGCTGCTGTCCCTTCGGTCCCAGTTTGCTGTAGATTTTGAGGAGTTTCTTGTAGCTGATTGGGAGGTGCTTTAACTACATACAGTAATTATTTTTTTCCCCTTTTCTTCCCTATAAATGGGGCTGTTTGCTGTAGTTTTAGGAAGGATATGTGATGTAGGCAGAGGGGGGGGGGGGGGGGGGGGGGGGTTCAAAACATCTTAGGTCCTTTTGTTCTTTGGGCTGCTTGCTGTCTCTCCGTTTGGGCCTTGGTTGTTCTCGTTTTGAGCCTTACTGCTCTCGGTTTTGGGCCTTTGCTGTTCTCGGATAGGCTTTGGCTGCTATGGTTTTGAACTAATAAATTTGGTGTTAGCTCATTAAATTTTGAGCTACTGGTTAGCTCATTATGAGCTGAAGTTTAGCTCATTTATTTTGTGTAGTTGGAAGCTCATTAGTGTGGTGGAACTTGCTCTTCCCCTTCCCCTTGCCTTCTCAATTTCTTCTCTGTCTGGTGCTGTTCCCATGAGGTGACTGTTGGGGATTTCTGTTGGTTTCGCCCCCCCTTTTCCTGGCCTCCTCGGTTCCTGCTAGTTCCGCCCCTAGTAACCTGTGTTTGGATGAATTTGGCTATTATTTGGGAAGCCTTTGAGCTGCTGTTTTGGTGTGTCCCTTGGCCTTCCATTACCTTTTTTTAATTAAGTTAATTAAGTTGTTTTGTGGCTGTTTGGCTGCCATTTTTTCTCCTATAAATATTAGGTGTTTTGTAATAGAAAAAGAGAGAGAGAGTTATGTGAAGAATTTTTGGAAGAAACCTGAGGGTTTTCTTGGAAAAGCTTGGAGCTTGTTCCACCCCTTCTCCTTCTTCTAGGAAAGCTTGCGAGCTTGTCCTCTCTTCGTCTCGACTTCTAATCTATTTCTTCTCTCCACAAGTTTGACACATCTGTATCTTTCTTCTCAAGCAAATGAATGCAAGTTTAGGAATTATTTTTGTTGGTGTTTGTAATTGTTAAAAGTTGTAAAAGTCTTTATCTTATAAAAGTCATATTTTGTCGTATTTTTGAGTATTTTGTGTGTTTATTATATCCTAGGAAACATGTGTTTTTTGCTTGCAATAATTAGGGGTTTTTCCTAATTTTTGCTTTCATCAATTTAGTATCAGAGCAAGTTAGTATATCCTAAGGTGTCATGTTTGTTATGTTTATATGAGTGTCATGTGAGCTTTCTTTGTCTTCATGTTATATTTTGAGTCTATAAGAAAGTTGTATGAGCAGTTCAAGTTACAAGTATACAAGAACTTCTAATCAGGATACTACAAGAGTTTTCTAAAAGAATTTAATCAGAGTGGCGAAACAGAAGCATGGAAAGATCTAAATTCATCTCATCAGGAGATGAGAATTTTCAAGTGGGGGAGAATCGATGTAGGCAAGGGGGGTCAAAACATCTTAGGTCCTTTTGTTCTTTGGGCTGTTTGCTGTCTCTCAGTTTGGGCCTTGGTTGTTCTCAGTTTGAGCCTTACTACTCTCGGTTTTGGGCCTTTGCTGTTCTCAGATGTGCTTTGGCTGCTATGGTTTTGAACTAATAAATTTGGTGTTAGCTCATTAAATTTTGAGCTGAAGTTTAGCTCATTTATTTTGTGTAGTTGGAAGCTCATTAGTGTGGTGGAACTTGCTCTTCCCCTTCCGTTGCCTTCTCGATTTCTTCTCTGTCTAGTGTTGTTCCCGTGAGGTGACAGTTGGGGATTTTTACTGGTTCCGCCCCCTTTTTCCTGGCCTCCTCGGTTCCTGCTAGTTCTGCCCCTAGTAACTTGTGTTTGGATGAATTTGGCTATTATTCGGGAAGCCTTTGAGCTGCTGTTTTGGTGTGTCCCTTGGCCTTCCATAACCTTTTTTTTAATTAAGTTGTTTTGTGGCTGTTTGGCTGCCATTTTTTCTCCTATAAATATTAGGTGTTTTGTAATAGGAAAAGAGAGAGTTATGTGAAGAATTTTTGGAAGAAACCTGTGGGTTTTCTTGGAAAAGCTTGTGAGCTTGTTCCATCCCTTCTCCTTCTTCTAGGAAAGCTTGCAAGCTTGTCCTCTCTTCGTCTCGACTTCTAATCTATTTCTTCTCTCTGCAAGTTCGACGCCATCTGTATCTTTCTTCTCAAGCGAATGAATGTAAGTTTAGGAATTGTTTTTGTTGGTGTTTGTAATTGTTAAAAGTTGTAAAAGTCTTTATCTTATAAAAGTCGTATTTTGTCGTATTTTGTCGTATTTTTGAGTATTTTGTATTTTTATTATATCCTAGGAAGCGTGTGTTTTTTGCTTGCAAAAATTAGGTGTTTTTCCTATTTTTTGCTTGCATCAATATGTGACAATTTTTGGAATGTAAACCTGTGGGTTTATTCTAGCTTGCAAGCTAGCCTCTTTTTCCCTTCCCCTCTACTATTTCATCACGATTTTCTACCTCTTCTGCTCTATCTACGGTTCCCGCCCCATCTGTATCTTTCTACTCTTAATTAATATAAGTTATAAGGTGTTGTGTTCTAGTATTGTTATATTATATATGTGTTTGTCTAAGGAAGACTTTTAGATTGCAATCTTAAATAGTATTTTTTGGTTGCACAAATTTGGTATCAGAGCCTAGGTTATGTGAGTTTTTTATGTTCATTAGCTGCTGTGTTTTTCCCTTGGCAGCTGTCTCTTCAGTTTGGGCTATTATCCCTTCGATTTTTGTGCCATTGGCTGCTATTTTGATGCTTCATTTTTTCCTTGGCTGTTGTCCCTTCGGTCCCTATTTGCTGCAGATTTTGAGGAGTTTCTTGTGGCTGATTGGGAGGTGCTTTAACTGCATGCATTAATTATTTTTTCCCCTTTTCTCCCCTAAAAATGGAGTTGTTTGCTGCAGTTTTAGGAAGGATATGTGATGATTTTTGGAATGTAAACCTGTGGGTTTGTTCTAGCTTGCGAGCTAGCCTCCTTTCCCCTTCCCCTCTACTATTTCATCTCGATTTTCTACCTCTTTTTCTCTATCCACAGTTCCCGCCCCATCTGTATTTTTCTTCTCTTAATTAATATAAGTTGTAAGGTATTGTGTTCTAGTATTGTTATATTATATATGTGTTTGTCTATGTTTATGGTAAGGAAGATTTTTAGATTTCAACCTTAAATAGTATTTTTTGGGTTGCACCAATGTTTGAAAAAAACCGTTATAAAAATTTCAATATGTTAAAGAGAAAAATAAAAAACAAAAATACTCAAAAGAAATTTTTATATATTTATCCAATTGATGGTTGTCTTGTTACCACCATTATAGATTTTATTATTGATTGTGGAGAGTTATAATTCTTATTGCTAAGATACATATCATGGTGCACCATCTCTTTATAAAGAGAAAACCTAGGGCAATCGAAAATTGCAAAAAAAATTTCAAAATGCTCTTAATGAGATAGTCATAAATATTGAATACCTTTAGGGGGCTCCTTCTTGAACTCCTAGAATTAAATTTGTGTAGCGCATATTCTTTTTTTGGGTAAAAATTAATCTCTATGACTTAACAAATTATAATTGTGTTTGGGTGTGTTGTAATTTTGTTCAACTCTGTTTAAAATAATACTTATGCAAACACAGAGAGTGAAAAAAAAAACAAAGAGGAAATAAAAAACAAAAATACTCAAGAATTTTTTACATATTTATCCAATTGATGGTTGTCTTGTTACCACCATTGTAGATTTTATTATTGATTGTGGAGACTTATCTTTCTTATTGCTAAGATACATATGACGGTGCACCATCTCTTTATAAAGAGAAAAACCTAGGGCAATCAAATATTGCAATAAAATTTTCAAAATGCTTTTAATGAAATAATTATAAATATTGAATACCTTTAGGGGGGCTCCTCTCTTGAACTCTTAGAACTAAATTTATGTAGCGCATATTCTTTATCAGGTAAAAATTAATCTCTATAACTTAACAAATTATAATTTTGAAAAAAAAAAAGCCGTTATAATATTTTCAATATGTTATGCATGTGTCGGAGATGCACTCACGTCCGATATGGCGCAAACAATAGGCTTTTTGAAGCGTCCCGATACGCCTTGAATGTGAAATCAACGAGAAACAATAATAAAAAACTACAAGAAATTGAGAATCGATGGATGATTCTTGTATTAATTCTTCAATACCAAAACAAGATACAATGATCTACAATTAGAGAGGTAGATCATCTCTCCTACTCAATCTAGACGCTGCTAGGAAGCCTCAAAGAAAGAAAACTACAGTAGAAATCAAATCACATAATAATCAAAACAAACTCTAGAATCAACTATAAATAGGCTCTATTATTTCCCCTCAAAACAGATTTCTTTCCTTACAAAACTCCCTCTCTAATTTGAATTCAATTAGGAAATATTTTTCTAATTAATTCGCTTCTTAATTCCTCTCCTAATATAAAGAATTAAAGGCTTGCTGGCCCCATAAGGGCAGCCAAATCTTGTTGTCTGGCCGGCCCCACAAGGGAATCTGAATCCTACTGTCTAGAAGCCCCTCCTTGGTCCCCCCCCCCCCCCCCCCTTCTGAGCCGGTCTAGTTCTATGCAGGAAACAACCGTAACACGTCCTTGCTTCATAGGATGTAGCATAAGCTAAGGACTTGTGGCTAAAACAAACTACTTAGTAGAACATAGCTACAAAATCAGGTTTCTGGTAGAAAGCTCAAATCAGCATCACATATCAAGTACATCATTCGAAAATATTATCAGTTGATTTGAAATTTTTGAGAAAATAGTCAATAAGATTAAGATGTTAAATGGAGCTCTTTGAGTAACCTCAATTCCCAATAAATTTGCTCTTGTGGCTTATAGGTTTTCAACTATGTAATGTCTACTGAATGCATTATCAAATTGCGAATGGGTCTTGGCATATATCTTCTTGATTTAGCGGCTATTTAATTTGTTAAAAAAGGAATACAAAGAAAAATGAAATAAAGTGTAAAAGGAATCTCTAGTATTTTGAAATATTCGGAGTTTGGTTGAGTATAAAACTAATGCAGGTGATTATCTTTTTTTTTTATTTGATTTGAAATGAATGCAGTATAAAGTTTAACGATGGTGGTGACCAATGGCCGGCAACCATAGCTTGGGATGGGTAGAGTTGACAACGGAATCAGCTTGCATTGTGTTGGAATATGACAAAAATGGGTGAGTTTTGAACACAGAAAATTAACTGCAGAGTGAATTTGGAATTCGTCAAATTTTTTTCTTTGCATTTGTTTTTCATCAAACAACAACATATTTGTATCCCACTACGTACGGTTAGCTCCATGAATAATGTTTTTCATCATTGTGTCTTATTAAGAATCAAATTTCTATTTAAATCTAATAAAATATCATTTTTAATACTTTTTAACCAAATCTTTTTATGTCTACCTCTACCATTCTTAACATAGGCTGGTTCTAATGCATCTACTCTCTTAATAGGGTTATTGAAAGGAAGATGCTTTACGTAACCAAACCATTTAAGGCGACTCTTTCTAATCTTATCTTCCATTAGAGCTACTTCAACCTTTTTATGTTTATACTCATTTCACATTGTCTCTAAGTATAAAGCCACTCATTCATGTTAGCATCCTCATCTATGCAACACTTAACTTAATTGTATTCTTCTCTTTTAATGGGCAATAGTCTGTGCATTATCATAGGTCTCATGACCATCTTATAAATTTTTTTCTTAATTTGAGTACTTTCTATCACATTATAAGCCCTATGCATTCCTCCACTTCAACCATCGAAATTGAATTCTACTAATAATATCTCCATCTATTTCACCATTTTTTTAAACAATAGACCCAACAGCAACAACATCAAGCCTTTATCCCACTATGTGGGTTCGGTTACATGAATCCATTTTCTTCATTGTGTCTTATTAAGAGTTAAATTCTCATTTAAATCTAATAAAGAAAGGTCATTTCTAATATTTTCTAACCAAGTCTTTTTAGGTCTACCTTTACCTTTCTAATATAAGTCAAATCTAATACATCTACTTTCCTAACCGGGTTAGCGAAAGGCCGCCCTTTTATGTGACCAAATCATCTAAGGCGACTCTCTCTAATCTTATCTTCCACTGGAGCTACTCCAACCTTTTCACGTATATGCTCATTT